>VZTF01003335.1:1062344-1453279 GCA_013397755.1 Cnemophilus loriae
AAAATCTGTCCATGACTGCATCTCTGTTCTTTGGAGAAATGAGGCTACAAGTGCCGCATTTGGAGTTCCCAAGGGACAACACTCAAAACAATTGACAATTTACTGCCTTGAGAATACAAATGACTGCACACTTACGACATGATTTAATATGGATGAATTCCTACCAGGGAAAACATGGAATTTCGTGGCAACAAAGAAAGGAGTGTATTCATATACACACCTTGGATCAAATCTGCAAACGTATTCCCATGGAGTTATGCTAGATAAAGAACACTCTCCCCCTCTCCCTTTATGAATTTGAAATAGCAGGTTTTTAAAACTGGTCTGACAGAAACTAGCTGGGGCTTCTGTGTTTGTTCTCCTGTGAAGCCCCATAGTCGCAGGGATGGTGGGTGCTGGGCCAACCATGCACAAACACAGCTTCCTCTCCACCTGCCAAAAATGTCCTTCTTCCACCACCTCTGCACTGATCTGCCCACAGAGGTAAACATGTCACTTTGTCAGGTCTGTGCCTAAGGAAATATCACCAGCATCATCCACAGAGGCTGGGTCTGAGCAACTTGGAACTGTAGTTCACCGAAAGCAGGCTTTATCCTGTGCCCGTGGTGGCCCAGCTGTGCCATCACATGCTGTGCTAATATCAACTCACTTTCAAAGGGAGAGAAAAGGAATATCTGCCTTCCCTGCCAGCTTTCAAGTCCCAAAAATGAGTGGACAGCCATATAGAAAGAAAACAAACAAAACTGTACCTGAAATAACAAGAAATTTGCCTCAGTACAATTAAGAATTTTATATAAAGGTACACATTTTATAAAATCAGAAAGTTCACAACGATTTTTACTTGAGACAAGAGATTATAATTTTAATTTTTTTTTTCCACAGAATCACAGAACTGACAAGGTTGGAAGGGACCACAGTGGGTCATATGGTCCAACCACCCCTGCTCAAGCTGGTTCATCCCGGAGCACATGGCACAGGATTTTGTCCAGACAGACAGTGAGGGAGACTCAACAACCCCTCTGGGCAACCTGTTTCCCTGCTCAGTTACCTGCACAGTAAAGAAGTTCTTCTTCATGTTCAGGTGGAACTTCCTGTGCCTCAGTTTCTTCCCATCACCTCTTGTCCTATTGCTCGGCATCACTGAGCAGAGCCCGGCTCCATCCTCTGACACCTCCCTTCAGACACCGACAGACATTGACGAGGTTCCCTCTCAGATGTGTCTCCTCGAGGCTGAACCAGCCCAGCTCCCTCAGCCTTTCCTCCTAAGACAGATGCTCCAGTCCCTTAATCATCTCTGCAGCCCTCCACTGGACCCACTCCAGGGACTCCACGTCTCTCTTGTACTGAGGATCCCAGAACTGGACACAGCACTGCAGGTGAGGCCTCACCAGGGCTGAATAGAGGGGCAGAATCACCTCCTCAGTCTTTCATGTGTTTGTCCCCTGCTCACAAACAATAATCCACCACTCAAAAATAAAAAATTGTGATAATCCTCTCTTAAAATTCTAGATAAAACTCAACGCTGGCTTTCAGTAACTGTTAATAAAGCCCTCTGCAGCCTTTCCTCATGGCCAAAAAGTAGAAACTTCTAAATTTCAAAAAAGATAACAGCATTTGAAAAACTTTTGGCACAGTTAACTAGGAAGTGTTAGAAATTCTGTTATTTAATATGAGTTGTGCTTTCAATTAAAAACAAATTGCATTCAGGCCAGTAATCAGACTTTAAAATGCTGGGGATTCATTTATGCATGAGTAAAAAAAAAATTATTTTTAAAAGACTGAAATAACCTTCATTTCCAAAGAGAGCTGTACCAGTTGCTCAGTTACCAGACCTCTGACGAATGAGCTGTCACTGAAATGTGTAATATATGATCTGCCTCACTGAGCATTTCCCTTTCGTTTGAGAGAGTGCCTAAATAAATGTATTCTACTAAGTGGAGGGGCTGAACAGTGTCAAAGTCATGGCTGCAGAGGGCTCCTGCTGGAGACACTCCAAACCCATGGCTCCTCTTCCTCCACCAGTGTTCAGAGTACTTGCTCTATAAATCATGACAACCTTTCATGAACTGGAGTTACCCAAGCACTTGATGCAAAAGCACTGTTGGATCATCATAGCTGAAGGAGGAATCTCCCCATTTCCAACAACAGGCATCAACAACAACATCAACAGGCAACACTAACAACATCATTAGAATTGCTCGCATTATTGCCTCCTTTGGTGGTAAAGCTTACATACCATCACATGAGCAACTTTTTACCATCCCATTAACACAACTGTTCCCATTTGAGCAAGTGCAGGAAACAAGAAGAACAAATATGAGGAAAATTACTCAATAGCTGGTATGCCCCTGCATTCAGCTTTTCAAGGAAATCACTTTGGACCAGCAGCTAACGTTGAAGGTCAGCTGTTCTGTAGCTGGGGACACCAATCATCTGCAAAAGGGATGGCCACGGGAAACACGGAGATCGACTTTTCATTCACAGTCCCGTACAAGAGCAGAAAGGAATGGTGGATGACAAATGATTACTTTCCCACGGATCAGCCAGGAGAAGGGGGTTTCTCCTTTGTGCATTGTTCAGCTGAGCTTTAATCAGGCTTCAAAGAGCGTGCTTCATGAAATACAACACCAGAACTGAACCAGAACTCAGATCTTCTGGTTACATCTAGTCAAAACATATTATTCAATCAGAGCAACTAATAATGCTGAGGGCTAAATTCAAGCAGGTACCAAGACAGCGCCCATAAACTAATGAATACACATGCCAGTCTGTATTTATGTTAGCAAATTTGCATGTGCAAATGGACAGCACTGTGCATTTACCAATTATGTCCACACATGACACTCTTTGGCTCCTTTTGAAAAGATACCTATATTTCTCATGATAAATCCTGGCCAAAGGCCTAGGCCAGTTCAAAATGCCTTAGCCAGAAAGTGTGGACATAAAATACTTTCCAGGTGGTACTCGGTTCCTTGCAGAATCAAGCCCCAAAACAGGGAGTTCTTGTTGGAGTTTCTACAGTGAAGCTACTGATGGTTACGATGATCAAATAAGCAGTGCAGCCCAAAGGCTTGTTCACAAGCTTAAAGGAAAATCACTGTAACTGCAAACTTGCACAGAATAACAGCTTATTTAGCTTTCAGTAAATGAAGTGTTCTATCTAATAGATTTTTTTTCTTCCTCTGATGGATAAATGCCTCCCCTATTACTAGCGTGTGAAATGATCTAGAGTATTAGTGCTTGCATTATGCAGTTACAAGCACAGACCTTGGAAAAATGATGGCTTCTGGCAAAATTTACTGGAGAAAAAAATTCCAGATAGAGATTTGACTTAAGGCATTACTGTTCAATGAGGAGTGGTTTGGGCAAGACCTTATTTCCACTTTTGCCTTGCAAGAAAATAGTCAATGACTAGTAAATGAGTTGGAAATTATTACTATAATTACCACGTCTTCAAAGCAGCCATTGGAAATCGTGCATGCGGCAACAAACTAATGAAGCTCCAGTTGCACAAAAACAAAAGATCACAACGACATGAGAGAAGCCACGGTAGAAGCTGTTTTAAGAACTTTTCCCATATTGAAGGCAGGCTCTGAAGGAGATAGGGACAACACCACCCTGCCCTGCATAGTTTCATTGTCTCGACAGTGAACCTTCCAGTAATGAATGCCTAGTGCTGTCAGCGCACACCGAGGCATTTGGAAGTCCTCGTAGGAAAAGAAGTGAAAAAAGGGGACATGGGGAGGGGAGATTTTAGGATGAATCTAGAAGAGTGCAGCCAAAATATATCGGTGACACGAAGAGAGATTTGTTTGGTCAAATCTTGTTTATTGTGTAAATAATCACTTGCCAGCTTGCACTAATTTTATACTGCATGCACTGAAAAATTCAGCATACATCCTTCTCAAATGATACAAGGTCAGTGCTGCACTTTAGCTGTTCTCTCAAAAGTAAGATATTCCTGTGAGTCTCTCAAGAGTACTTCATTCAAATTGCTCCTCGCCTTCAAATTCCCTCTGCTTTTGCAGAATAAGAGAAAAATATCTTTATACAGATTCTCCCTGTTTACTTTTTAATGAAAATCTGCACCAAATCAATATTAAAACTTTTAAGTGTATTCTTTTCAAATAAACAGCTAAAAAGAAGTAATAGCTGGAAAAACAGCACAAGCATATTGTGTACAGGTTTTACACAAGCGCCCACGCACATATTTCTGCCATGACACCCACTTTTCCACATCATTCCTAATTTGCAATGTTCTTGTTGCTGGGCCTGATCCAAATCCCCCTGCAATGAACGTACGTTTTTCAGCTGGTTTCAGATTGCCTAGGATTCAGTTGGGGCATTTGGGCTATAAAGAGCATATCAGGAATGCTGGCTCAGAAGAGGGAGGAGGATGTGAGCAGTATTTTCACAATGCTGATAAACAGCCAAGAGTACAAATGATAGCTAAAATTTCAAGTTGTATTGATGAGAAAGCAGGAACTGGCTTTCTGACTGTTCTATGACAAAATGACAGCTAGCCCAAATTAGCCCTTAAAGCCTTCTTAGACCTGCCTGAGAATAGAAGTCCGTGTCTGTTAAAGACCCTGTTCATTCCATTATTTTAGATTTCCTTTTAGTTTGTTTTTTGGTTTGGTTTGTATGGGTTTTTCTGGTTTTTTGGTTTTTTCATCATCCCAAAATCTATTCTATCACTCGTGAAGGGTTATTGCTCAGGCTGTGGGGTGAATCCCACTGAGCAACCCTGAAATTCTTAAATGAAACTTCCTGGGTACTAAGTAGTAACCTACTTAAAAGATTCATTCAGTGGGTGCTACACACTGACCTCTGTTCTTTATGCCTTGGAGTGAATATCTAATACTCTTTCTTAAATCACCATCATTAGCAGTTAATGACAATGGACTAACAGAATTTATCACCCTCCCCATCTTCTGCTTTGAGTATGGAAAAACAAACAAAAAACTTACATCACCTCCAGCTTTTTCAACAAATGCTGAGGATGCAAAGGAATTCTGTGTACGATGAGTTTATTTTACCTCTTAATCTCTAATATTTGTCGTAGCCAAAAAACACCAGGTGTGATTTGGTGTCTTTCTCTTACACCTTTAGTTATTTATTCCAGTGATCTGAGTATATTCATGGAGCTAGTCCGTGAAAGTGATCCACTTGCATGAGGCTCAAATGATAGAGCATGTACTGCCAGCTCCCCTGTAACAGATAGCATGCCATTTCTTAACTGCATTTCAAGTCTGCAGTAGTGTGAGCTATAATCTTCTTTAAAATATCTCGGGGGTTGCTTTTACAGGCTTGGAAAGATAAAGGAAAAATATTTCTTCCTTTGGAAGTAACACTGCATGTATCTTTCTTTTATGGCAGGGCATGAGGCAAGACAAAGTATACATAAAGCAGTGGATGTTTACAAAATTAACATCACCTCTTAAATCTTTGTGATGTCTGGGGCTGTGAAAACTTCTTAGTTTTCTGAAAAGCACTTCATATTCAAAATGAAGAAACTGTTCTGACCGGAAAAAAAAAAAAATCAGACTTCTGTAGACAAAATTATACCATCTCTGGAATGCCAGAACTTTTCATTTGCAAATAAGAATATTTATAAAAGCGAAAAGTGATCAGGACTCAAGTGGCAAACTTTCATTAAATTTTGTTAATAGGACAGCAAGAACTCTTTCTGGACATCTCATCCCCCTACCCCAAAACCAAGCAAAACCAAAAGAAAAATCAAAACCTAGCACATCCTTCCTAAGTTATTTAGTAATTTCACCACATATTTCATTTTAGGAAAAGATTTGGAGAATATTATTAAATTACTTAGCAAACTTTAGAAAGTAATCAGGAGAAAAACTCACAGGAC
Organism: Cnemophilus loriae; assembly: GCA_013397755.1. Classification (NCBI taxonomy): domain Eukaryota; kingdom Metazoa; phylum Chordata; class Aves; order Passeriformes; family Corvidae; genus Cnemophilus; species Cnemophilus loriae. The sequence goes on from VZTF01003335.1 coordinate 1,068,217, forward strand.
TGTGTCAAAAACTACTGGCTGTTTATTTAGGACAACATAGCTCTCACAGCAGAGTAACAGAATGATCCATAGCTGAATGTTGACACTGTATGTTTTCCAAGGTTTCCCCTCCAGTGAATCCAAAGACACCCAAGAAGGCAAATCTCATAAAAATACCCAACAATACCTGACATATTCCTTCCCCCTCTTGCTATTTTGTAAAGCAAAGTGGACCAGGTCTGGCACGCAGATCCCTGATCCTTCCTATTCCCAGCAGACTCTACAAGTAATAATCAAATGGAGACAGCTTGAGTCTTCCTATGTCCCAGTCTGCTGCCATGCAAAAAAAGATCCCTGGTCCTGAAAACTTTAGTGGGAAAATGAATTCCCCGCCCCTCATTTCCTCAGCTTGACCACTAAGGGTCCCTTAGCCTCAAACAAGTAGAAAGAGTTTCATAACTGCAATATTATTATTATTATTATAAAAGCAATTCAAGCATGCTTCACTTTCACTCAGCTTCATTGAAATCTACAGGCTGTATTTGACATCACTTTTTTCATAAAATGTCAGAATTGAAAGTTGTCTGAAGGCCACACTGAGTTTTAACTCTGTTTTTCTCATCTTGGCTCAGTTGAGAAGGATTCACACATCTCTAACTCCATTAACTACACAGCTGCTAAAGAAGGAGAATTTTGGTTCATGTTAGAACATGTGCCCTTTCAGTTTTCCTTTACTCCATCAGAAAAGCTGAACACTGCCAGCACCTTACAGCCTTATTGGGCAATATTGTAATTTGGACTGTTATCTTTCACTGAGAAAATATTCCACTTTTTATGACATTGTCCATTAAAAGCTCTCTAGAATGCTACTATGGTATTTAAGAGACACGAAACTTTTTGATAAATAGCAGTCACTGCTGTTGAGTAATTACGCAGGAAAAACATAAAAGTTTATCTAGTATTTAAAGAACAAAAAATTCAGGGCTGATAGTTTTACCTCAGTAGGATATCCATCCTTATGGGAAACAAGCTATGAGCATAGATGTCAATGCCAACTCTCAGACAACCTTATTTTTAACAGGAAATTTAAGGAAATCATTAACAAGCGATGATATTATATAACAGATGATGGCTTTGGTTGAGGATGCCAGAGATTTTACAGCCTGTTTCAAATCTAGGTGGGAAATGTGTCAAAATGGTTTTGCACAATCTAATCACAAGATAAGCTGCAGAGGGCTGACTTCCTATGTCTTGTATCTAGTAGCACAGAGTACACGGGAGTTCAATAGGAGTAGGATCCCTCACCTCCTGTAGCCTGCAGGCTACAGTTGTGGCTGCAGTGGTTCTCTATTGTTCCACACCATAGGAAAGCTTTCATTTCCATGTTCTAGCTTCAGCAAAAAAACCCTGCTTCTGTACATAAGATGTTTTAACTTATACCACAGAGTCAAATCTTCAGGTATGTTAAAATGAGATTTGCAGTTTTTCAGCTGAGGATTGATTAATGAATATCTTGTGATTACAGCTTTCTGGTAAAACATGAACAAAACCAAACCAAAACACTAGGAAACCCTGTAAGATATCCTTATCTAAACATCCTCTAATTCTACATAAGCATTATTTTCTTTTAATGTAGCTGAGAAAAAAAAAATAAAGGTAAAGCCAACTGGTACGAAATGGGGAAAAATGTCTATCTACTGTTTCAGCATACTTTATTTATAAAGTGTTTATAGCTCAGGTCAGCTCAGAGATGCACATAGAGATCAGTGTGAAACATGCAGAGGCATCTATTTTTAAAGCTGTTAGGGAACACAGAAATATCTTGCACGTTTCCATCTGCAATTGTTTTTAGTAATGTCATCTAGAGCAGCAATGCAGAAACCTGCTGTCAAAGAATAAACAGCATCTTTATATAAGGCAATTAATTCTTCAAATGCAGTCCAATCTGGGAATGGCTGGTAAACAAATTGGGTGACTGCCAGTATAAATATTTATTTGGGAACAGAGGCTGTTTCAAAACAAGCAAAAGTTTGTCCCAAGCAATTGGTGTGCGCACACTGCAGAGAAGGAGCATGAATGGCTCTAAGCAAATGCTCCTTGGAGTTCTGCATGTGAATTCCAAATATACAGAAACATTTTAAAGACTTTAGTGTTATTAGCAGTTCAGCGAATAGATCATCATGACTTTTTTTAATTCCTCCAGTGACAGTTGGTATAAGTTGTTATTAAAGCAAATAAAGCCCAGAAAGCTGTTTGATCTGCATTACTCATGCTAGAAGATCCACTATATGACCTGAGGCTAGTACTGCATAGAGAGAATGTAAATGTGAGCTACCAACTAGCAGCTACAGGCATTTCACATTCTATAAATCTTTATTTTTTAGAAAGCTTTTTTTCTAAAAGGGGAAGATCTAAGGAAATAATTAAATATTCTTTGTTTATGGGACTACTTTAGATTGAGTTAATGTTTTATTAGAAAAATATTGCCATAATTTTGAAGTTGTAAATCCGAGAAGAGGAACATAAGAATGGTTCTTCCTCTGTTTATTCAAGCACAATTAAATTGCTTTGATTACAGGTAATAAGTTCAATTATGGGATATAACATACAAAAAATGGTAAAATGTAGCCTTTTGAAAGGAAATAAGCTGGACTATGAATGTGGATTTTTTTTTTTTTTTCTGTCCATATGGCCTGTTCTGGACCAACTGACAAGCTACATAAGATGTGCTCTAACTATAGAATAGCAAGGAGCTCTCACCCTGAGTATTACTGAAACTACCATTTACCTGAAGCATGAGAAATCACGTGGTTTTAATGCTGAAATGTTCAACTAGCTAGTATTTAGTCCCCATGGTCACAGAACACTGACTGACAGCAGTGATATCCATTGTACCACTGGACAGTCACATTTAGGAAGAAGTTATGCCAAGATACAAAGGCATATCTTTAAAGAGCTTGATACCAGGAGGTGCTGAGTCCACTGAGAGTGCAGAACTTGCTGTGCTGTTATGGCTGAGGCCAAAACCCATAATTTTTTCCCCAGATTCTGAAACAACTACTGAATCTTTTGAACACATAAAACTTGCTGAGAAACAAGTCTGCTCCACGAAATCTGAATGCAGAAGCAGAATAAATTAGTATTAGACAGAGAAAAAGTTAGATATTTCAAAATACAAGGATGAATGTGGAGGACATAACCTTCAAGCACTCCAGTCTCTGGCTGTGGGACTTATTTTTTTCAGTCTGTCTCTTCACAATATTTTATTTCTTATGCAAATGAGATCCAGCTATTATCTGGAATTTACCTACATCTCACAGTTCTTGCTTTCTGTCTCAGCATACTTGAAAGAGAAGATAATTATCACAGAAGATAACAAAAATTAATGCTGTTTCAAAAGGAATAGGAATATTCAAACAGGTTTTACTGTGATGAGAGACTCTGAAGTAAGGGCCACATCTATCTGACATGCCTGGTGCTATCTGCTATGCCTGAAAATTCAGTTATTGGTTGCTGACATAATATATGACCTTGGCTTTCCTACTTTAGGATTCTGAATTCTCGAAAAAAGCCACAAAAGAGAAACATGCAATTAAATGCATGACATTCACAGATATCAGGTTCAGTCCCTGTAGGTTTATTTCCTATGAGAATCAAAACCAAAGAGAGGCTTAGTTTTTAGTTTGTTTTTTTTTTTTCCTTATTGTTTAGACACCTGAAATTTTACAACATCCTGTGCCTGAGAAAGTAATGCCTAAGTATAAAATTTTCTGCCATTCTCTACAGCAAAAACCTCAAATAGTTATTTGCAGGTTTCCAAAACAGGGACAAAAAGAGAAAGACAACAAAACCTTTTCCAGGACAGGGAGATATTGTGCTGTGAACTGAATCTGAGTGTTGGCTGTCACTGAACCTGACTTTCAAACATATGTGCACCACAAATCTGCACCCTGACTTGTTCCAGCCTGTTCCATTCCATGTAATGACTCTCCCAAGAGACTGATAGGAGAAAGCAATAGGTGTCCTTGGTAAATACTTGGTGGTGTTTAAGCATTTAAAGGAAAACTGAGTTTATAAAACAAGTTAAGTCTCTTTAGCTGACAGACTCTCTGAACTGACAAGGTATTTCCGTTCAATAAAACTACTGTGATTTTTTAATAGGTATGAGATACAATTGCAAACAGTTTCAAAAGGAATAAGTACTTTCAGACCTCAGAAATTGTGAGCCATTGCGGTGGTTACTTTCAAATATAAATTAAATATAAGTCCATGAAATTACTTGTTACGAGGAACGAAGGACTGATATGTACTCTTGATAGAAAAATCTATCTACTGTCATTTCTAAACACAACAAAAACACAGAGAGAGGAATATTAGCAATAGCAGATTCCTCCTCACAAACAAAGTTACTTCATAACATTTGATGAGGGTTAACAAGGAACAACCTCCCAAACTTAGCAGGAAAACTCTATTGTAATATTTTCCTTCAAGAAAATACTGTTCAAAAGCAAGGGTTTAATGACATTAGGTTAATGAATTTTACTTACAAAAATGTTTTGAAAGTCAGAGGTTTAAAACACTAGGTAAAAATATTAAAATTTATAATAGAGGTACTAAAGCAACCAAAGATTTGTTCTTATGATATAAGAGTTTTTTCTTTCAAGGCAAAGCATATTTCCTTTTTTAAAATCTATCTGCTGTTCAGAAAGACATATCCATCTAATTTTTAAAAATTATTTTTGGAAAATGGGAAAACACTGTCAATTATGGAACAGCCTATCCTGTATTAGGAACACAGAAAATATTGTTCACACGTGCCTTGCCTTTATCAGCTGTAGATCTCTACAGGGGAGAGCTAGCGAGAAGAAAGGTAATATTGAAAAAAACTGTGAGAGTTAATTTACATACTGCATCGTGCAGTGTGTTGATTTATGCCTTGAATTTAAATTACATTATTATTTTGTTCTAAAGCTCTCATTTCAGTGAAATTAGGCATGTAAAACTGAGATACATGTCTTTACCTAGGCCTGGCGTACCTACATTTTGTTATAGAGCATAAGGATAAGGATTCATCCTAGCTCTGGGCTATATTGATCTAATACTGCTAAATTAGATAGAGAAAGTCTAATAGAGTAAGTTCTAGAAAAAACACAAATGTTAAATCCTGACCAAGGTTCTGAGGAGGGATGGAAATGGGAAGCTTTGGAGCTTTCCTCTAGCACAGCACAAAGGTATATTATTCAAAAATTTCACCCTCTAGTGTTTTAATCAAATACTTCTGTAATGTTCCAGGGAAAAACACGTGGTCAGAGAGGCTCACTATTTCACTTGCACCTAAAAATACGTCTGTGACGCCAATGACTTTGTTTCTATTATACTGATATCTCCAGAACCCACCCCCATGCCTGACACAGCTCCTTCTGAGGTACCTGAACGCTGTGTTGCCGTCTTTAAAGAGGAAACCAGAATCTCCACATCATGTAGAGCACATGCCTCTACAAAGAGGTTGCTATTTCTGGTTATCTCTGAGAACAGCCACATAAATTTCACCAGTGCTAAATGACAGCAGTGCTACCACTCAGCTGTATTGCCTGGCAAGCTACAAATCTGACGTTTCTCAGTCTATTTGATGACTGGCCTCTTAAATAATGAGGAGTAATAGTTTGATGACAACCACTGCGCAAGTTCAAACAGTGAATAGAAACTTGTATGACCCACAAGAGAGGAAGGATCAGACTCACACCTGGTCTCAATATGTTCAACTAGTAGAGATTTGCACTCACTCACACTGGGTATAGAGGCTAAATTTGCAAATCCCTCCCCAATGGAAGAAAACTGTGTTTCTTATCTGCCTCTCATGGTATGTTCTGTCTTCTTGTCCCTAAAATGTAAATAGATATTAAAGCATCATGGCTACTCTTCACAGTTCTAAAACAGAAGTCGTACCTGTCCCTAAAACAGAAAGTATGGCAATAGAACTGGAATTGGAATAAAGGCATAAACAGGTTTTCCTTGTATTTTATAAATTAATATGCCAAGAACAAATAGAATGGAAAGAACAGTACATAAGATAATCAAAACCTTACAAGTGTTTCTAAATATATTTGGAGAAAGACAGATTTCTAGGAGAGATTCTGCCCTTCATTCCACAACAATAACAGAAAAATGATCTCTCTATACTTCCTCTTTACACTTTCACAAGTCATTCGTCAATTTTCTGAAAAGGTGTTTGTCTAACAGCATCATCTGTACTTAGTCCACATCCTAAGAGAATTGTACTCACTTCTTGAACACTCACCCATTCTGTCCCCAGAATCTTTAGGACATAAACTAGATTTTCTGTTCCACAAAGATATGTTTATACATTGAGATAGCCCTATGTCTCTATGTTCTATAAGTAAATGACAGTGGTTACATAATGGCCTGACCCAAGTGACGGGGTCAGAATTCAGATCCAGCGCGTTGGGTGCATCCACAGGGTAAATCACAGCCACCCTTCCACCTCACGTGCATTCTAACACAGCTCAAGAACAGGAGGAAAATGGTTCTAAAGTTGTACTGCTACAGAAACAATTACAAACAAAGCATAAACTCTTCCTGTATACACCCCTGTCTAGAACAGGTAACACGACATGAAGAGCGAACTTAGGGTTTAACTGTTTATCCAAACTTCATAGTGAGAAAGAAGTTTTCTAACAGCTCATTATCATTATATATGTAGTGTAATAACTTTTTCTTTGAAACAGCCATCCTACAAAGGAGTCCTTTACTACAATCATCTTGAGAGAACAGTATTTAGATAAATCCTTTCTTGATAGGCTCACCAATCAGCATATTCTTCTGAAACATCCAGAGTGTTTGACTTGCCGTAATCTTACTTAAGTGACTAAAAAAATATTTTGTGCCAGTTTCAAGATGAATGCTTCTTAAACATTTTTACAGAACACTTTTAGAGAAAATCTCCTATAAAAATTAAACCTTTCTGAACATATTTTTTTATGACAGAAAATGTCACAAAAAAATAAAATAATGTGCTTTTGGTTTTGTCTTTTTTTTTTAATTTGAGATATGGTACAGTTTTCTGTGGTTATAAGAGTTCAAAGTGGCAACTCGATGCAGAAATTCCTTAAATCACTTTTTAATGCTTTACAGTCCTTTGTTTAGAGAAGCAAAGGTAAACTGGCTCAGTAGCTCATCAAGTTAGTGCATGCAAGTCATAATTGTTTTTCCTGGGCCCTAAATCAGGAGCAAATACCATAAGATTTAACAAAAAACAGGAAGTAAAACTTCTAGCTATTGATTCACAAGGTACTTATTTATAATTTACTATCCAAGAAAAACAATAAATGCTACTGTATGCCACGATTTCTGAAATATTTGTATTTTCTCAAGAAAACACAAAGTTGTAACTTTTTAATTGAGAAAGAACTATGTCACTCTATATTGGTTTTTATTGCAGTAAATAAGAATAGGATATGATTTCTTGTTTGGTTGTATATCATGCACTGCAGAAACCATAAACACACTCCTTTTGTCTGGAAAGGGCAGTGTCTCGAACTTTGAACAAAAATAAACAATTTCATGAGAACTTAATTCCAATGAAAGAATGACGGACAAATCAGAATTAGAGAGGAGATTAAAACGTACTTTAACTCAAGCAAAAGCTCAAGAGGGAGTATTCAAAAACACAACATGGTAGCACAATCTAGAAATACTAATAAACTCATAGCAAAACCAAGCCACACACTGTGACTAACCAGAAGGAACTCAGTCTGCACAGAAGTTAAGCAGATTCTTCCCATGTGTTAAAAATCAAAAGGAATATAACTCAATTTCAATAACTGTTTTCAATGTCCTTCTAGAAAGGAGTTTCATTTTTAAGAGCATCAATTAAGAAAATTAATGAGACAAGTGACAGACTCCCAAGATAAAACACCCCTAAATCAGCTTCACCTTCATACCTGACAATCCTGAGAAAGTAAGGTGAGGAGCTCTCTGAATCATTTCTATTTTAGATATTTTGGGATGTTTCCAGTAAGCAATCTCCAGAAATTTTGTAAAAACTGAAACTCTGACTTTTTCCAAGTTAACAAGTCTGTCACCCACCCAGGTAGATCTGATTCCTGAAGGTATGAACACTTTAAAGACTAAATATAATTAATGGCACTTGCTTCACATCTTTATCACATCTTGGTAAATAAGCCTTCTCTTACTTTTTTTGAGGAAATGTGAGCTAAAGACTGAAGAAAATATGTCTTACAATTATAGTTGCCGTGTCTAACTTTACCACTGCCTTCTGATGAGGCCAACAAAAACTAACAGTGAACTAAAAAAGTTTAGTCTTTCTCTCTTGTTTTACCAGCTGATGGGCTGGTCAGTATGTTTTTAAATACTACTAACTTAACAGAAAACAGTGGCATGTTCTGACTATAGATTTTCAATCTCATTGACCTCAGAGAGGTCGGTATTTCCCTCTCATATTCCATTTAAAAGGAATATACCGCCTGGAACCAGAACACCTTCAGTGTTTCCACTGTTTCTGACTCACTGATCTTTTTCTCCCTCAATCACAACTAGCAATGCTTCATTGTATACAGTATCAAAATGGGGGAAGAGGTGGGACACGCGTGGACGGACACCTCCACAAGAGACAAAGTCACTTCCTGAGGAAACCTCAGTTTTATTTTCCTTTCATCTGTGCTCCCTAGCAAACACCATAAGAGCACAATGGAATAAAAATCAGAATAAGAAATAAAAGCTCCACAGTGGCATCTATTCCTCATACGACTGTAGATGTTAGCTACTTAACACGGCTGGATACCACTACATCACCACGTGAACAATACATGTTTATTTGTTTTCTGAATTCCTGGCTTCAGCTTTGGCTGTTTCATTGTTTTGTTTACTATTTTGCTTTCTATATTACCTTGTCTATTCTGCAATTCCAAGCAAAATTACCCTGCACCTAATATGTATGTTTGTTTTCTTATGCTGTTGCTTCCATTATGTCTGAAACCATGAATCAACAGACCCTGCCTGACAAACTTGTTGAGACAAATGCTACTTTGCAGAGTGGCTTGAAGGCAAATATCCCTATTGCCCTTAATTTACTGTCAAAGCAGGAGGAAGAAAAACCCAACTCTATTCAAAAGGCAATGATTTCTACCATCCTAAATATTCTGCTTCTATATATGAAACCACTGTAATTTATAATATCTGTACATCCAAAATATCAAACTGACATGACGAATAGCAAGATTTTCCCAATTAAGAGTAAAAAGTATTACTTTTACTTGATTCCTTCTCGCATCTGGATACGAACAAAGTCATCTTGGTTTGTTGTTTAGTGCCTTGGAAGGTTGTTCTTATTCTCACTTCAAATGACTAATTAATTTTGGGGAGTTCTGCCTAGACATTATAGGGAACAAAAAGTCTCGATCGAGCCTTGTATAGTATGGATTAATTCAGCATGACAAACAGCTTAGTATTAGGTTTCAGGGTAGAAAATTCAATTCACTATGAGAGGATGCACCCCCTATGCTCTAGATGCATTCTTTCTACCCTATCTCCAGCTTTTTCTCCCAGTCCTATGCAGCAGCAGTAATTACAATAATTCTACGTTCCTAAACACTGGACAATTTGCTTAAGGCAACAAAACTTTATCTGGGCCAAGTTTTCTCAAGATTAAGAGCAAGATCTTTAATTGCAGCAGAAATAAAATGGACCTTAAAGAGGAAGAAAATATACGTATCAGTTTCATGTGATGGACCTCCTCTGAGGTGTCTCTGTAGCACAGAATTAGGTACTAAAGCTGTAAAAAGAAACATAAAAGGTAGAAACATTCATCAGCTTTCCTAATGCCAGTTTATACAGCTGTTTATTTAGTTCCTATGAATTCTGCTCAGTCTCTTCATTTTCCCCACATGTTCTCCAGGAAGTTTAGGAATACACTTGCCTTACAAGCTGACAAGACAAAGTTTACCATGCGCAGCGCGCTTGCTAATGCAGACCCAGCCCCACAGCAGCTACCTCACTAACATCTGGGAACTCTGGAAGAAGGCTCAGCTTCCAAAACTGTTCATGCAGAGGAGACATTTCCATATAAAAAGGGCCTATAAAAAAGACAGATTTACAATTCCCGGTTTGGAAGAGCATTGGATATTCTCATGTATTTCAATGCCAGCACAGTTCATTCAGGTCGGGACCTGCTGCAATATAGAGCCCTACGGGCAGCAATGTTGTATTTTCATATGAGAAGCACTCAGAGGTGTGAATTTCTTTCTTGTTCCTTTTTAGCCTCCATTTACAATTGTGAACCTTCTTGCTGAATATTCCACACAAACAAGAACAAACGTACAAGTGAGAAAGGATGCTTTTCCCTTCAGAGAAATCAGGGTCAATCTCAACCAAAAAGATTCTGTGACTCTGTGAAGGTCCCGTAACAGGACCACAGGGGTTTGAGCAAGCCCTGTTCTTACTGTGACTTACACTGGTAGAGTATTTGGCCTCAGGAGTCAGTACAGATTGACCCCAAAATGTCCTGACTGGAGCTGGTTTATATGGGAGTAAGTTAAACATTTTGAATCCCTTCATAATAAACAGTATTTGGGACTAACTGTTATTGTTTCCTGAGGAGCTTTCAGCCACTTTTAACACAAAATGTTAGTACCTGGTATTTTGAGGAGGTTTAAAATGCAATCCCCAACCTACTGAAAGGCTTACAGGAATAATCTTTCTCTTAATGGCACTGTCGCTGCCAAAGGAACATAATGTATCTGTCATTTCAAAGCCCTGACACCAGATTTAACCTCCTACACAAATACACATTGCAAATGCTGTTTTGCCAGACAAGACATAACTATCCAGCTAGCAAGAGAAAAATATTTTGTCTTTTAATTGCTTTCTGTACAAACTGTTTAATTAGGGTTTTGTTTTGCAATTTGGTAATGAAAACTAACAAGACTATTTGTAATCCAAAAAACCTCAAATAAAATCAAAACAGGAATGAAGGAAATAGTGGAAGGGAGGAGGTGGGGAAGGTAGAGTTTTAATGTGGTTTTCATTCATGGCATTATTCAATCATAAGCTCTGTTCAGCCTGTTCTGGAAAGAGCACNGAGGATGCAGCGCAAATCTCTAAGGCCATAAAATCTCCCGGTACACTTCAAATTTTCCTTCTCTTCTCACTACAGTCAGTAACAACACTCAGAGTTGGATCCAAGATCTGAAAGCCAGAGCCACCCTTCAGATGTGCAAAAAACCTGGTTAAGGTCAGTGGCAGAGCTCCATGAGGCAGGAGAGTGCTGGGGAGTACCCTTGTGAGCTGAGTGCTCATATGAGCAGCATGGCAGAGCCCAACACATTTAAAATGGTTCCTAAAAGGGCCGGTCAGAGAATGAAATGATCTCCAAAGGCCTGCACTGCAGCATGGATGCACCTCATGGATGCACCTCACGGATGCAGCCTCAGTCACCATCTCCAACCACGATTTCCAGCACAGGCACTCAGCCCTGCTGCAGGGAGGGCTACCACTGACCGCCTTTGGAAAACCACTTTAGTCTTGCCCTCACAATGAAATATTCCAGTAAACGTCCTATTTAACCATTTCCAGACTGACACGCCTGCTCAATATTTTATAACTTTGGCAATTTCACTGTGAAAACAGAGACTGTATTTCGCTAGCAATACCAGTTGCCAAAGCAGCACATTAACAGCCTTCTTAGGAGTAAGGAGAGCAAGATGGAGATATTCACTTTGCAGTAAGAAGAGAACAAACCAAACCGAACTGAAATGTGTTTGTTTTAAAAATCACCAGTGCGCAGTGAACAGTTTTATTGGTATGAAACTGGAATGACACTTCCAAAGCTGAATAAGCGCTAAGCACATTTACATGTGTGAAGTGCAACCGTATGTGACTTCAAACAAACTCTGCTGGTTATGAGAGAAAACTCCAGACTTCATTGTTTAGAAAATACGACTTAAGTTTTCTTCCCACTGTTGCCACTGGGAGCCAGGAGGGAAGCGAGAAGCGGTAAGGGGTGTTTTACAAAAGGCAGCTTTTAGGTTCATTTTGACTTCTCATTGAACCTGAATAATAAGAATATGATGAAAATTGTAAAACAAATTACTTAGCTGGCCTTACTGTTCATGATGTGATTCTCTGCATAATGTTTTTTGCAACCGTGGTTTCGCAGCTGAAAACAAAGCAAATATCTTTGTATAAGGCCTAACATTCGTAAAAGTGGAAAAGATGGGAGTTATACCCTATGTCCACTCTCTTTTTACTCAGATCTTTTTCTCCTTAATAACTTGCTTATGCCTTATTTGCTAAGTATAAAACAATGAAAACACAGAGTACACTGTCTTCTAGAGAATAATAATATATCCAATTGTACCTTATTTCTCCAATGGTCTCACTGGTGTCAGCATTGATCTCACAGAAGCAGGGAACGGGCTGAGGAAAACACCTAATAAAAATTTAAAAAGAATCATTAAAAATTATGTTTGTTGCAATAAACTTAAGACCTACAGTGACAAAAAAGGAACTGCAATTTCCGTTCACTTTTATGGAAATATATCTGAAATAAACGGCAAAATGGAGAGTTATCCAGCTTTTGTGGAACCACTACACAGAGAGTTGAAACAATCACCTTGGGTCCACAAGGGCAAACCATTAAATTATCCAAAATGCAGGAGAGACAAGGGGGACAAGAAGCCTTTTATTTTTGTTTTTTTGTAAAATTTTTTGGGGGAAGAAGAGTGAAGTGCACAGAGAAACTGTTATTTATAAAAATAACTTGATTTTACAAATCTCATTAATAAAAACTCAAATACGGCAGAGTGGTGAGAAATTCCACTTTGCCAAATAGCTATTTCATTAAGAAACATAAAAACTACAAACTGAAAATCAGGGCAGCAGAAGCGTGGGAAAGAAGTAGAATAGGATTAGGGTCTGTTATTGAAATCTTAAGCTCATTCTCCATCCAGATGTACAGCATTTTCATCATTGAAGGAAACCTTTCTCATATTGAAATATTTGAATGTGCAGGACCATTACTGAAGAAATCCTATGGTTTTGTGAGGGCTGTGGGACTAAGCTATGAAAAGAGAGCTCTAAATCAAAATAAATTTAAAAAATTAAAAATAAGTCAGAAAGAGCCTGGTCTATTGAAGTGAATGACAAAAGTCCTATAGGGTTTTGAACAAATCACTAATAGCATTTTAAAATGTTGCTGCATGTTATGATGTGTCAGAAACCTGTATTCCTTACCCTCACTCTAAATTCTCACTGGCCTTCTTTGGGATACCTGAAGATTAAACTAGACCTTGCCAATTCCTACCAAGTTATTTGGCTTGATACAGGAAATGGTGATGGAATGCTGACTTACACACTGATTTGCTCAAAACAATGTTCCCAAAGAAACGAATACTTAAATAAAGGGTGAAGGTGCTGCCACAGAAACACAGATTCAGAAAGACATAAAACAAACAAACAAACAAACAAACAACCTAGGGGCCACATAGAAGACATATTTTTCAGTTTTTCCTGTATCGGTGCTATATGTCTCCCTTTTAAACAAGAAGAATTGGAGACTCACAACAATGAGAAAATTTGATGTAAGATTCCAGTTTGACACTGAAAAATCTGACACTGAAAATTTGGAAATTTCAGTGAGGAAAATGTGATACTGAAGCCTATTTACAATCTACCAACATTAACCTAAAACAAGAGTACATGATCTAACTGTTGAAGCCAAAGGAGAGGGTGATTCAGCCTAACGTCCTTAGTGAGAGAGACCTTATAGCAAAGGGCAACCTTGTGTGGTTCAGTGCAGGGGTAACTGCTGAAAAAACAGCACCTGTGCTTATGCACATCAAGAAAACACAGTGGTACTTTCAGTCTTTAAATGCCCAGATTCCTAGTTTTATTCATCAACACTTCCACAGTAAACAGTGCTTCAGGCATGGAGGTGTTTGCTGAAGGCAGTGGGAGGGGCAGGGAAATGCTCTCCTGGATAAGAACCCTTCAGATAGCTATTGTTCCAGCTTCCAGAAACTGCAGGCTGTTTATGATTAAATGTTGATAAACGAAATGTAGATGCCTAAAATAATGACTTTAACCCACAATCACTTGCAGTAAAGGAGGAAGTGTGTTAATGACCTTAGAATAATGAAGTTGTTACCACAAAAATACTTACTAATAGGACTACGAATCTAATAGTCTTCACTCTATTCACAAGGGAGCTTTATTTACCAGAGACCAAACTAGGGCTTGGCTTAGGATTTTATTATTGTGGAAAGCGATTCAGTAAGCACACAGGGTCAGGAACTAGAGTTTCGCATCACATCCACAATAAACTGTACCACAAAACACATCATCTGGCTTTAACTGAGATCCTGAAATTAGTTTAATCAATAGGCAGTGTGACTTCCTGCTGCAGTTTGAGCCTTTCTGTGGAACTAAACAGTGAATTAAATAATGGTTTGCTTCTGAAAAGACATCACTTATGGTCATCCCATGAAAATACTGCTGCCTTTCAGCTACACATGCCCATGCTGGGAAAAAAAAAAAAAAAAAAAAAGAGATCGCTAATAATTAATTTCTCATATTTTTAAGGATTTCTTCAGTTAGTAGGCAGTATGACAGAATGGGTTTACAATGATGTACAAGAGAGTAATGTGGTGGCAGCACAATAGTGGGGTAGGACAGTAACAGCTCAAACATTTCAGTTCCTTGTACTTAGAAAATAAGGAACCACAGTATATGTGGCAGTGAGAAAACTGCTGGAAGGCTTCAGAGGAGTGAGAAAAACAATAGAAAGTTTGTAAAACTATCACTCTCTGTTTTCTCAATTAAACAGTGTAGTAGTACACTAAAAATATAGATCACTTAAACTATCTTTACTTTCATATTGAATTACCACAATGTAAATTCCTAATGTTAAATTTTGTTATGAATCTAAACTTTTGCAGATCAGCATCTACATTAACCACACAGACTTAAAAATTGAGTGGAGTAGCTAAGCTGATCTTTATTAACCAAGCTTATATTTGTTGATCTATACTGTTGCTGACTAGCTGAGGCTCCAATTTAGCAGCAACAGATCCCTTTGTGGTGGTGGATCAAAGGTCAGACTAACTCCAACCATGTGGAGCCTAATGATAGCTAAGGGAGACCTATGATGAACATAAAAATAGAACTAAAGATAAAGGCTTTAATCACAAGTGACAAATGACATTTTTGATGTGTCAAGTTCAATATTAATTATTTTCAGCTGCTCTGCCTTTTCTTTTGTCTTAAGGAAACTACAGCAATCTGCTGACATGCCTGGAAAAGTTCAGGTGCAAAATGACCTCAGTTCAGTTTGCAGATTTACAAGAAACCATATACTATCCTTGGAGCATTTAAGTACTGTGGCCTGTGGAAACACTGGGGCTTGTTAAAAAATGTAAGTCAGGAGATGATACTGCTCTTTTCCCAATTTTAGAATGAGCTAAATCTTCTTTATTGTCGACATAAAACAAACAAAACCATGGACAGTGATCTCCCAGCAGAGAATCAACAGTTGTCTGGAA
Organism: Cnemophilus loriae; assembly: GCA_013397755.1. Lineage (NCBI taxonomy): Eukaryota > Metazoa > Chordata > Aves > Passeriformes > Corvidae > Cnemophilus > Cnemophilus loriae. The sequence goes on from VZTF01003335.1 coordinate 1,083,771, forward strand.
AAAAAAAATCTATAATTAAATAACTTTTCAATAAGTTAAAAACATTAAAGGAGTGGTAACTTCTTTTCCACTTTTCCGACTACAGAGTCCCTTCAATAACAGCCTGAGCCATCCATTCCCGTACAAAAAAGACAAATATGATTTATTGTCACTTTATAAACCCACTGCCCACTCTAAGGTTGTAGAAAACATCTTTTATTCATGGCAGAAAGCTAATTAGGCTGTAAAAATGAACATGTCTAGAAATCCTTCAGTAAGTAGGAGGAAAAATTAATTACTGTAGTGGTTTAAAAGACAATTGAGGAGCGCAACTTGACAGATCCTAAGCTAGAAGTTTTTCTTCCTTGGCCTTTAAACTGAAGAGTAAACAACTTTTGGTCATTTAATAGAAATAATTATATTTAATCTGCTGACCACATGTGATGAACTAATAGGAAAATCAATTAAGGAAGAACACTGTGGCATTTCAAATATTGAGTTATGTGAAGAATCAGTAAAAGATTTCCCTAATTGAACACAAACCAACTCAAAAGATATGGTGATGAACACAGGTGAACTCTGGAAATACTGGCATCTGCCTTTGATTATGCACATGGGATCTCTTAAATTGTAAGAATCTGAGATCACTGCTTAACCTGACTGCTGGAAACAACAATAGTATGAAACAGAAGCACCCATGCCAAAAACAAAATATAAAAAATAAAAATTTTTTAAAGGTGAGGAAAAAAGAGAAAAATTTTAAAATAGCAACCCTAAATTTAAGCAGAATTAGGTGAAGTTTTGTGGCAGAGATCTACCAGCAAAAGCAGATGGCAGCACCATGAAAGCCATTGCACTGGGGAAGAGGCCAAAACAGAGAATAGTTCTGTTGATACATGGTCAAAATGGGACAAATGGAAGGCCTCCATGGGCCAGCCTGAAATGCATCTATTTGTTTTCTTCTGCTAGAAAGGTATTATTTCTGGAGATAAGGAAGCATTTCATCAAGCAGAAGAAAGAAGCCCAGTCGACCCAGTCCATCTATGTCACTGGGGAAAATTATTGCAATCCTTCTTCTCAACCAATAGCTTCCAGCACTGGGATGCAGATGTTATCAATGAAAGAAAGGATGGAAAGAGGAGATCCATATGAACATCTTTGAGCTATTAAGCAGAAGGACTGTGTTTAAGCTCAAACTCTCTGCTTTCTGGCTAAAAGCTAAAAGCCATCACTGCAGTGGCTAATGAAGTGGCGGACAGGGAAAAGAAGGATTTCTGGCATGCCAAGGCAGATGAAAGCAGCTGCACCACAGGATCAGAGGCAGCTGAAATCCAGTCTATCTGCTATCTAGCAAGGCCTGACAATTCCAGACTGCAAGCTGTCCTTGTGAAGACAGGGAGCAACTAAGGGTCTCCAGTAAAGCTGCACCAAAGGTCCATAAATAAAACAGTTATGTGCACATTACTGTGCTTATGTCTTTTGCTACTGGGCATTTTGGGTTGGGTTTTTTGGGGGGATCCCTTTTACGAAAGAGTTTATAAATGAAGAAAATCAGATTAATAAATACCAGTGATTGTATTGATATTTGTGAAAGTTAATGTTTGGGGCTTCAGCTCACTATTTGTTGCTTTAAATTGAAGTCCGGTACTTCTCATAGCCAATCAAGTTCTGTCTAAAGGGGTCACACAGAAGTAAGAAAGAGATGCCTGCTGATGAAAAAACACTCACAACACTATTCTCTGGCTTACTACACTGATTGATTCCACTATTGATCTGAGAAAAACCTACATGTATTCACAACATGATAGGGTATAAATGTTTTCTTCATCTGTATTCAAAAGCAATCAAAGGAAATGATCTTTTTCTCAGTGGTGCCTGACTAACATTCATGGAGAGAGTGCTTGGTGTTATGAACTGGCTATAAATGACTCATCATGCTTTACTGCATCAATGTATGCATGTTTTCAGAGACTGACCTTTGGACTGACCTGTCAGAGGTATAGCAAAGCCATCATCTGCTGACAGGCCTTTACTGAGGGAGAAAAATCTTTGTAATAGCGCAGAGGAATTTACTAATCTGACATCTAGTTCAGGAGATTAATCTTAGATTTTCTTTGATCATGCCTTGCAACAATGTGCAGCAAGTCAAACCAATCAACAATCATTAATTAAAAGAACAATGAAGAGCAGAAGCTATTTAGCTATGAATGGCACACAACTGACTGAATATTATGAGTTCCCAGATGAAAGCAAGGTTTCTTAAATGACATAGATCAGTACCAGATAAGCTTCAAGATGGCTGTGCGATGTAAGAGGGAACCCTGGAAGAATATCATCACGGTCTAAAGAAAAAAGCAAAATGAAACTAGAAAGCTGCCTTTGGGACTTGCATGAACCAAAGCCCCACTCTGGGATTCCTGCAATCGTTACAAACACCAGTGCAAACTCTGCAGTGGGCACGCATGCATTGCCTGCAAACACTAAGCCTTGAAAATTCCGGTCTCATAAAACAGCTAAATAAAGAACACTGTGACCCTATTAATCTGTCTCAGCCTTCCTTCATGTTAGGTGATGTACTGCTTGCCTATACAATAGGGGCTTATCTTGAATGCATAGACCCCGAGGCTTAGCTGGTATAACTCTATTTTTTAATTGAAGTCAGGAGATTTAATATTTCTTTGCACAACTAGAACTCTGATCTTGGAGGTTCCGACACTGAATTTTTGATTTCTTCTATTATGTAATGCAGAAAGTTGAGAATGTTGTTGTAAACTCTTTACTCTTACAACAGCAGGCTCAAAGTACTGCTTGGCTCTACCTTTGTGGTTGCAAACCGGGCCTGTGTTCCTACCTGTATGACATTATAAAGGGTGACTAAGCTTCAATTATTCTGGGAAATGAAACGAATATACAACAAAAGTTAAATGCTTAAAGGCACTTTGTTTTAATAGAAAAAGTATAAGGAAGTTACAGGCGTGTACCAGCTTAAAACTTTATTACCTAAATAATTGCATAATTGTACACTGGGGAAAACTGTTTGATGCAAAAAAAAATACCCTTTAATGCTGGCACAGTTTCTTCTGCTGTTCTAATGTTGAATGAGATATTTATGGCCGAACTTAAGCAGATCTTGTAGAAGTTCAAAGTATTTTTTATTAACAGTAATCAAGGTTTTCCTTAAAGCTCCTTGTCAACAAAGCGTGCAGAAGTGACTGGTGAATGCCTCCCGAGTTCTTAGAGCAATGAAGCAGCCTAGTAGGTGGGGGCCATTCTGGCACTGTCAATATTGCAAGCCAAAACTCAAAAGCAGTAACAAGGCTAACAAATAGGAAATTTCTAATGGTCCACAGCTCTCCAGACAGCAGAGAAAGGGCTAATAGAGCCAGTCATCAAACAAAAACCAAAAATGAGAGACATATTTCAAAAATGTGGGTATTTAAATACCTGTATAAAACCACACAGCAGACAGTTCACCAACAACAATTTTCAGATAAGGTTTGGCATTTTACAGATAGATGTGTTGCAGCTTAAACAGAAGGTCTTGGCTCCTTGTGTCAGATAATACGTAAGCTTGTTTCACCCGTGTTAGGCAGAAGATCCAAGCAGATGATACACACCAATCCTTCAAAAAATCTAAGAGTATTTATCTAATTTTGATGCCATTTCTACAGCCATTCTGTGAAATGGGTAGGATGGCACTAGCCTACGTTTCTCCACGGTTCCTGCATCCAAGTATGGCTTCCAGGTATTGAGAAATGAAAATAGATTTTTCTTTCAATGGGCCATAATTTGTCGTTTTTGATTTTTAATCCTTAACCTTGAAAAGTGAGTGAACATTTTTTGCTTACAGATACTTTCATGTGAGGATTAGCCAGAGTGATCTTTACTCTAGATATTAAAACAAACAAATGAACAAACAAACAAGCAACAAATAAAAACCAACCAAGCAAAAAACCCTGTGGATTTACTCTGGGTTTAAAAAAAAAATAATTCTATTTTTCACTTCCATTGTACTATAAATAATCTCTGACCATAATCAGAGCAATTCTACTCCATTTTTTGTTACAAAACCATCTCTTCGTGTAGGACACCAACTCATGTTTCCTAGCGTGGATATCTAACTTTGGATCCTGCACCTAATCATCAATAAAAAAGACAAAAGATCTACTCAAAGACATGAAATGAGGGCTAGATCAGCTAAGTCACACCTGTCTCTGGAGCTATTAATGTACAAAGTAGCAGCATATCCAGGCACTCTTGCCTCTTCTTCCTTCTGCTTCTTCCAGTCCCTAAATACCTACTTACGCTTATTTGAAACTGGTCCAACTGAAAACAACCTCTGCTTTGAAACCACGTGAAAGTGCAAATGCATGTCCTTCGCTCCAGAGCAGAATACCAAAATCTGATATCTTGAATACTCTTTACCATAAATCTTTCAGGGTAAAAAAAGTGTGTCTTTGCCTGGAAAGTGATATCCTGAGAAATGTTTATTTCGTACAGGAATCAAGCAGTACGGGAGTCAAGGACTAAACTGTGCAGTTTCCCACTTGCCTTTGAGATCACTGCCAAATACTGTCGAAAGCATAAATGGATAAAGTTGATACAAGCAGGTTAGATGACAGAAGAAAACTGCAGACTGGGATGTATTTATGGCTATAAAACACAGTATTTCTGCTGTGGAGACCATCTATAGCATATCTACCCTTTCGGTTTCGACCACAAGGCACGAGAAAGTAGAGGCGCCCAATGAGACTGCTGTGGTCTCAGCTGACTTGAATGTGCCAAACCTCAGAGACAGTTCTCTTCTAAATGCAGCTGCAAGTCCGGCTGCACCTTGCTGCTTCTTCTATGGCTAACACACAGCAGAACTGGAGAATGGGAAAGTTTTTGCGGTCTGGCAAGCTGCTGTAATTTCATGAACATTCCTCTACACCCAAAACTGTAACTGTTGACTCTTGAAAAATTGATTTCATTTTTTGCTAGAAGAGTTGTAAGAGACCTTTCCTAACACAATATTTTTCATCCATATGAAATTCCAGGCTAATTTCTTTCATGTCAAGATTTACCTTTATTCAATGACAATAAACAGTTTTATTTCAATGAATCCACACAGGGTAAATTTTTATCCAGACTCAACACACAGTGATTAAAATTTGTCCTCATTGGAATTAATATTTTTGCTTCCCAAACTGCACTTTGAATAAAGTTTAAGAATGCAAGTTCACCTGAAATTCAGCAGCCACTCTTATGAAAACCATTTTCTTACTTTGGAAGCTTCCTGTAAATAGTCTGTATTTTTTTTTTGTGGAAGTAGATATGCTCTATCTACTATACACCACAGTTCTGAAACTCTGAAATTGAAATGGATTGGGACATCATTAGCTATGCTTGCAAGGAAGATGCCTGTGAGGGTTCTCAAGCTCAGAAATAAATCTTGAAGATGGCACCTGATATGCATATTTCAGGAAATGTATTCAGGTATTCAAAGAAGCAAAACCAATAATTAAAACAGGAAAAAGGCACATTTCTCTAGGTTACTAAGCAATTTCTTCGACCACTCCAGCAGTGTTTGAAGAGTATCATTAGAGATGTAGGTCCTCATAATGTAGCTAGAAAAATAGTATCAGTTCTCCGAGGAGAAGTAAGGGAAGTTCTTAAGATAAGCTGGAATGAGAGCAATTATAGAGTAAGGCAGAAAATAGATTTAGAATTCAAAAGCATGTAAGAAGCTGATATATCCCAATGTAACAAAGATTTTCATCAGTCTCAGCTGGAGAAGTCTAAATTGCACATAGCAATGATGCATTTTAGACATTATCTTAAATAAGAGTTTCTAGAACTTCTCTATGACACCATGTGAATATAAAGACCACTGCAATACGAAGACAAAATGTATTCTTGTATTTCTCAATGTGACAGCAGCTCTAGTCTTTTAGGAAAATAAGTCAAAATGAAGGTTGTTCAGTAGAAGAGATTTTTAGTTGGATACATGAGACCTTCAGAAACTTTTTAATCAAATTATGCAGAAGATTAGACCCTAGGATAATGCAAATCCTAGAAATAGATATTTTAAAGAGGAAGGACAACGTGAAACACTCTCTCTCCTTCACCAAAGAGATATTAGAAAAAGCTGTAGCCTTTGTGTTTAGGGGAATGAAAGCTTTTTCTTGCTCTCTGAGGAAGAATACAAGTTGCACATTTAGGGAGGCAGGAAAGGAAAAAAAAATCTTAAAATGCAGCACTGTAAATACAGGGAAAGGGTTATGTAGCATGGTGCCTCTAACATCCAGGTTCTGGTCTTGACAAATGAAGGCATCCTTCCAGTCTTATGTCCCTAGTTGATACAGAATGTTCATTTGCAAAAATAAAATCACTGCTGCACAATCACATGAGGCTATGAAGTTGCTAAGGGAGCTGTAGAAGCTTGGTTCCAGTGTTAGAATTCTGTAATGCAGAGTTGACTTTGAAAACATTTATCACATGACTGTGAAATCTATCACATGGATCTTACCTCTGCATTCAATTACATACTGTATGAGCCTGTAAAAGCTGGTAAAAAACCCAATTTCTGACATTATCCAGCAAAACAATACATTCATTTCCAAATAAATGAAAAGGACATAAAGCAAAAAGCTGGCTTTGTGTTCACAGCTAATGTCACAGAAGCCCTTTATATCACATATGCACATTCACTGTGAAATGAAAAATCATGAATCTTATGGCAATTTATCATCTGCCTGCTTTGCTTAAAAAACTAATTGCGTGTCCCCAGCAGCTGGGCCTGGCCAGTGATATTGGGCAGAAAAAATCTTTTTGGTACTGTTGGCCAGTATCCGTACTGAGTTTACAAGGAAACCCCTACAGCACACTATGTTCAGGTACCTAGGGTCTCTCAGTAAAAAAACCAAAACGAAACACCAAACACTGTCTACTTGAATCTCTAAACCATCTAGCTATGAAATCAAAATGAAATAATTTCATTGTGTGTGAAACCGTCCCGGTGAAAGAGTCTGTAAAATGGATAGCAATCTGAGGTGCAATTTTCCATTGCATGTTTTTCGAAGATAAACATCTGATCAGAACAGTTCGCTGCTAGTAAGTAAAAATAAGAACCAGAACTAATAGAGTACCTGCCAGCAGCTTCCAGATCATTAACTATTGTTTATTTCTCCTCATGTTCAGACATCAGACTGTAGTGATGGAAGATACAGTCATTAATTTGGGAGTCATTTCAAGATGTTCCCATAAACACTGAATCAGGATACTGGCAAGCTGCCTATGAAAACTTGCTGCCAAGAACTTTTTTTTCTGAGTAGTGATTTTTATTGTTGCCATTATTTTCTGCTTTCTAGTTGCTGCAATAGACCAGCTATGGGTAGATCATCAGAGTTTATACAAGGACTGCCTTTTTATACTTTGTTCTGCAGTTACAGATGGTTTTTGCCTTTGTTATAAAAAAACCTTTAAAAATGTTGCATCTTAAAGCATCAGTTATTCTGTTCCTGACCTCTCTCATGGCAGCCAAAAAGGCGAAATTTGGTTTTTTCCTTACTTAAAAGACACCTATTAAAGTGACAGGTGAGCTGTCTGAAACAATTAATCTGCAAGTTTTCACAGAAAGTATGTCTGTCCTCCCTCACAATGCCACGTTTATAGAGTCTACCCTACTCCAAAAAATAATATTAAAAAAAAAGAAGAAATCCAATCATTTTTCTCTCTGACAATGTTTGAGTAGGAAAGCAGTGAAAATGCAATAATATAATGAGATATTCCTGTGAACAACATCCTAAGCATGAACTACTACTATGATTGTAAAGGATATATTTGAAATACAGGAGCTCCTTCTTCTTACATATAGGCTAACTCTCCTGGACAAGCCCAGAGTAAATGGAAGAACTGTCACTGTTCAGGACTAAATTATTTCATACATCCTGACAGTCTGAATGCTTGCCAGAACTTTTAGTTTTCATGATTGTTATGTAATAGTTAACTGGTGCATGAAAGCATCAGAAAAGCAGGAATTTATTCTGAATCTTACTACAATAACGTGGATGCCACTTTTAGTGCATCATGAAGCTATTGCTAATTGATGCACATGGTGACAGACTAAAGAAAATCCTAATAACAACTTGTAGACTATCCTGAAGAACCAAAAATTTGTAGACATTATTTGAAGTTTACAAATTTCCACAATAATTTTATGGTACCACTGATTATTTCAAATACTGTGCATCACTCTCAAAGGGAACATCTGATATGAGAACTTCTTGTCTAGCCAGAAGAGGGATAATTAAAATAAATCCAGAATTCTATTGCTAAGTACAATTATAGTAAATACACCACACAGTCTTGAGGAAGTCAGCGCCAATGGCTTTAAATGTCAAACAATTATTTCTTTTTGATGATTTAGAAATAATCAAGAAAAATGATCCTCTAATCTTGTTTTGGCTTGAACATAACACAATAAAACGTGGAACAGTAATACAAGACAGATCAAGTAAACTCCTTTATAATATTGTGATTAATTTTGGATTTCCTTCATAAAACCATAGTTATGTCTTCACAGTCTATTTCTGGATCAATAAACAAAGAAGAAACCAAGTTTCTGATCTGATAACTGTGTTTTTATTGAAAAAGTATGAATTAGGAAAGAGAAACCTTTAAATACTTAAAAATGCCCTAGGTTAGGAATGTCCAGCCCTATTAATCCTACATGCCACATCCTAAACCCCAAGAACTTTACATAATACGTACTTCATACCGCAAAGAACTCAGTGGATAGGGAGCTCAAGGAGCTGTTCCTGTGCCAGAAACAACAATGCTTCCGCCGCGATTCCTCCATTTCACCACAGGATGGGAATGAGCTAAAGTACGAGTAGGCTCAAGGGTCTCTTAGATCTCCCATCCTGAGCAGGTCAGGATGAGCACTTCCTCAGGCACTAGGGTCCAGGATAGACAGCAGCTCAGCCCACAGGGTGGCTGCACCCCACAGCAGACTGGAGCTAGCAGGCACACTGTAGCTGGCTGAGAGTGAGCTTCATCTCAAGAACTGCTCAAAAGGTTACCCTGTATTCCCTCCTAGTCTCCCTTTTCCGTGGGACTTGCTTTCAGGAACACAAAAGACTTTGAAGAATGATCTTGAAGCTATGGTCAAACTAATTAAAGACTATTTAACTGTGAATAAGAATAATACATCTTGACCACATTAATGGCGCCTATTCCTCTGGTTCTCCCATAATTTCCCCCGCCATTAGTCCTAAACGCTGCTCTTTGTGTGAGTTACCAACAGCAATTTGCAGCCCTAACTGATTCTGCATTTACAGAACATGCAAGGGAACCACATCAGGCTTCAGTCCAGACTCAGACTGGGACAGGAAGGCCTGAAGAATGCAGAGGATATGTAGCCCACCAGGGCACTTGAAGAACGGGTACACAGTGAACAGAAATGCACTAAGAACCCCAGCACGGCAAGAACAAACTCCATATGTCCAAGCATGAGGACAAAAGGTATTGCAGCAAAAATTAAGCTAAAAGATACTGGTAAGATATTGCTGTTTCCTAATATTGGTCTCTGAAAGATTTAAGTATCTTGCTGTGGATCCAGAGGCATTAGTTTAATACTTGCTCAGAACTTTTGTCTGAACCTTCCTTCTGCTGACCCAAGCAGGGAGGCAAGAGCTTGTGGGTATCACAATACAGACAACACATTCCTGTATGAAATTATCTGCAGAAACTGAGGTAGCTTAACCACGGCAGGCTAGCAGACTACAGAAACTTAGACAAAACTTTGCTTGCAAACCTTTTGTGACTAATTTACCTACTACCACACTTCCAGTTTTCTAAGCTGCTAGTCAGGATTATAAGAGTGTAAAAATAAAGAATCTTTATAAAATGTCCAGAAATTCAGTAAAGTTCTTATTTTATCAGTACTTACTAAAGGGAAGTCAATGTCATGACAAGTGAAACCAATGCTAATGCTTAATCTGAAACACAAAAATTAATAAAATCCAGATTTATCTCATCTTCTGTTTTTTCCAAAGAACCTCCTGCAAGAGCTCTCCAGCAGACAGTATGTAAGACACGCATAGCAACAGAAACACAACAATCATAACACACTGGCCCAGCAGAGCTATCTGATCTTGTCTGGAAATGACCACTTGTAGCTGGCAGGAAGACCTTTAAACAGAATACGGAGTGATTATTATTCTGATGGAATTAGCTGTGACAGTAAACGGTTAGAAGCAGCTCTTAGCACCTCAGCTTCCTTATGCAACTTTGCTTTCTGAAGTGTATTATCGCACTGCTTTTAATAGTCTTCTGTCATAAGACATACAGATTACACTTCCCAGGGACTTCAAGTCTGCAGCTATATTATGTACGAAGACTTTCTGAAGCATACAAACAATGAGCACAGACATTCTTTCAGTCCTTATGCTGAGATCTACAGGAGATAAAAGGTTTTAATGAAGTTCCCCAAACCAGCTTCTAGTATTAACTACCGGCCTCGGAGGAATGCACCTAAAATTATTTGCCACAAATATTTATCTTTATAGAGCATCCTAATTGGTACCAATCTAAATGTTTGCTGCAGAATTATTACAAGAAAAGGACAAGCAGACCACAGACTTTGCCAATACTGTTTAAAAATAAAGCAACTTTGAACAGATAGAATTTACAACAAAACATAAATTAAGCAAGACAAAGTTTAAATGTATAGTCATACATCTTTGCCAAAAATCCAGAATTCCTGTACTTTTTTAAGAAAAATATTTTGAAATTACTGGGGTTTAGTTTTACTTTTGAAGGTATTTTAGTTTTGTTTTTGATTTGAATTCAATGTCTAAAATGAAGATAAATCTCAAAGGCTGTTTTGCATTTGCATGTAGTTAAGCATTTCATGGACACATTATGCCCACAGCCAATTTCAGAGTTAATTCTGATGGAAAAAAAAATTGATTCTGAGAAGGGAAATTGCTCAGGACTTGAAATAAAGAAATTAGAAAAAAATTGTTTTTTGGATTTTACTTGCTAATGAATTGCAAAACTGTGACCAATTGCACAAGACTAACTTATGATAATTTAAGATTTTTTTCTCTTTTAGTAAGCCTTAATTCATGTTTCATTAATAAAAGTTTAATTACTTTTTATTTACATACACATAGATATTAACTGTGTATATAAATGCACCATATTTTATATATCCTGATACAATTAAATGTGAGTATTGTTTGAATATGATGCAAACAATCACAGATACTTCAGGATATTATAATATGGCTCCAATTCTATTCCAAGCATGGCCTTTTTTCTTTTTTTTCTTTGGTTGGTTAGGGTTTTTTTCTCCTTTTCCTTTTTGCTCTACTGTTCTGGGATTTTCCTTTTGACACAGCTACAACTTTGGATGTGAATATCCTTTGTATTTCCACAATCGGATCAGACTTGAATGCTTTCAAAGTTCCTCAAGTTTTCTAATTACAGACATTTTTACTGAGGGTTTTTTTTGTTTTTTTTTTTTTGGTATAACTTTCTACTTTGCTTCCCATTCAGGAACTGGAATTCTTTTTTTATTTAAGCCTTTCACAAATCATCATTATCCTAATATGCAACTAAATCCATGCTACATCATCTGACTTCGATACCTGAAATCATTGGATATACATTTTCTTCCCTTTCTGTTGCAGTGCAAGTCAGAAAGCAGAAAAAGCAGTTTCCTTTGAACAAGAAACAATTCAATTTTTTTTTTTTTTTTTTTTTTTTTTGCCTAGAACTGTGTCCAGACTAATTTTCTCCATTCAAGGTGAAATTTAGAAGCCAAGAAATTTTCTGTTCCATTGAAAACTGCCCTTGAACTTTTTGTAATTGAACTTCAGGACTAAAATAGGAAAAAAATTCCAAAAGGAAGAAAGGACAATTTTTTAATAGTTGGTAAATGAAAACAACTCCCTCTACACATTGCATTAATTGTCCAATTCTCACGAGAAAAATATAAGCTATACAGAGAGATGCAATATCTAAAGAGTTCCAAAAAAAGTATCTGGAGCAGTGCTGTTACAATAATCAGAAGAAAAAATTACTCAACTAAATATATTTTATAGCATAGCTAATGACAAATACAGTAGAAATAAACGAGGTGCCAGCACTGCTTAATCAGAAACACACTGCACAGTACCATGATAGGGCTTTAACATATTTATTAGAAGAAAAGTTCTAGGTTAACCTAAAAATCCTCAGACGCAGCATTATCCCCTAAAGGTTTTATGTTATTCTTTTCTTGTTATAGTTCTTCATTAGGCTATAAGAGTTCCCACAGCACTAAATCCCTAAAGAAAATCAGCATAGAAAAATAAGAAACCAGGTAGTAATGGAATCCAAGCTATGAATGCAATGATCAAATTAAAGAAAATGAGAAGAATTTGGAGGAGTCATTCAACTCCAACAATACCAGTCACTGCTGAATTTCAGCATATTTATCTATAGTATCTGCCTTTGACGGCATTGCTCTTCAACACTATATACATAGCACTATGTTGTTGATTTTGGGTTTCATCCAGGGGTATTTTCTTTCAGTGTATGAACTTGAGTTTCCAGATCGTTTGCAGAAAATCTTGAGTGCATGCAGAGAGAATTCAACAGGCTCTTCATACTGAGTTCTGTTTAAGCTCAGTCAACTGTGATGGAAGACAAGCCTTTCTCCAAAAAGACTTTTACAATTGTCATTTGACACATTACCAGTAACATCAAGATATTTACTTTCCTTTGGTAAGACGAATGCTCTGAACACTAATTATTAGCTGATTATTCAATGAGGAGAAAATGGTGACGAAAGCAAGTGAGCTTCAGAAGAAGAGCTATTCTTGTAATTTCTTTTCATATCTATTAATAAACTACAATATTATTTTCCTCATTCAAGGGAAATATATACGTATAGTAACACAAGTTACACGGCCCTATCAGGAATGGTAGCTTGCTTCAAAATATTCTGTGTATGACAAACACTTAGAAGAACCTGTCTTCAAGTCAGCTTGCTTCATGGTATTTCAGCATCAGGGCAAAAGAAGTGTTATTTCACATTCCTTGTTCTTGTAATACACACGCTTCTTGACATAGTGACAATACTGTGAGCTAACTGAAAGATCTCTGGATTCTGCATTCCAGTCCTTGGAAAAGTTCAAAGAAAAAGCTAACAAGACTTAAGTGCATCAAGAGAAGAACTGCTCTTTTCCTATTTCGACCCTGTGAATGGATAGAATGGCTATAAATTTCCAGATATGTGCCACATTTTCAACTTGTAAAAAAATCACTATGCGGTTATATTTCTGTATTTATTGATATAAACATAAAGACTAAAAATCAATATTCATTGATTTACACAAGTCTACTCTTGAAGAAATTTTGGAACAGATTCAGTAAAATGAGTGAAGTAATCCTAAATGACCAACGTAAAAATCTGTTCTTATACTTCTAAAGCTTCAGAATTTTTAACCTAGCTTATGAAAAAAAACCCAAACCTAAATGTTTCATAGCAAAGAGTTTCAGAGTATAAGCAAGCCCACAAAAAAGGAGTTTCTAGAAGAACTAAGATATGGAATAATCCATTTCCATTTTATTTGGAATTTTAGGAAAAAAAATTGTTTGCAGACTTTTGCTGTTAAATTGTGACACAAAGCATGAAATCTTGTGCTGCCAGGACTTCTGAGCACCAACTTCAAAATTCAAATCAAGGTCCAAGTATTTGCCAAATGGGTTTCACAGGATCCAATTAAAACAAAAAAGCCCACAACACAATTTCTGTAGCTGCGTTCCTCAAACCAGGAATAACACAAGCAATCAGGTGCAGTGTCTAAGGGCCAACCACCCCCAGTTTATGTGGTATCACAGCAACACCCACACACCAGAAAAATGACTGGTTTTAGTAAGTTTTGCTTAAAGTTTTATCTATGAAGCACTTTCAGATTTCATGAAAACCACTTCTGTGGTACCACCAGACACTAGGAAAATCTTTTTCCCTCCGTGTTAAGCCATCATAAGAGTCAACAATTTAGTCTTCATATGAAATGCATTCAGATACAGTATTTGTGTCCTCATTATGACATAGCTTAAGTGTATTAAACTCTGACTTAGCACCTGTTCTTACACATTGGCATGAAAAAGGCAATTTTGACCAACAACATATTGAAATGTAGACAATTCTGAAAGCAGGAACAGTGACACACAGCATGAACTCTTACATAACTTTACCAATAATTTCTACTCCTTTCTAGATCAAAGAAAGTTTTTCCCATGAACCATAACTACTGCTATCTCAGTTTGAGACAAAAGAATCCCAACAACCTTCTCAGCCAGCACAGGCACAAATGAAACTGGGCAGCTCCAGATCTCAAAAGAGAATATTTTATCTGAGGACTATACCAAGCCAAGATTTCTTCCCAGAGGACAGGAACTCCAATATATGTGCCTAATCATGGTACTACAATACGTTTTTGGAATTATTAAGAAAAAATGCAATTCTATCAAGGTTAGACATAGTCAAGGTGTTAATACTAGGGAGGGTAACTGCAAGCCAGCAGCAGCATGCTGCCCCAAAATGGGCTTAGGTGCAGAGCTCTGTCTAATGTGGCAGAGACAGAGCTGACTTGGCACCACTTGAGAAATAAGTTAGCTCTCTTTAGAAGAAAAGATTTATAAATATCAAAAACTCATGGTCACTAGAGTTGAACAAAAATCTTTACTGTTACCTGAAGTGAGGTAAAGACCACTCTGGAAAAGGAAAAGTTCTGACTAAAACTGTAACATAAAGTTGCCAAAATACTTCATCAGTCACACTGGTTGTTCATGTTTGTTTATACTATGATTTGGCAAAGCTGGTCTAGCCATATAAGATCTTCTAGTATTTCCTCCATAGTGGGTAACTCAATAACAACTCCATAGTTACGGCAGCAGCTTAGGTGAGTTCTTGGCTCCCGTCTGAGTAATGGTAGAGTTTTCCTCTCCCTGGTGTTTTGAAGCTGGCACATCATTAGAAAACAATGCAAATTTCCTGCACACATTTAGGTTTTGTAATACTTTGCCATAAAACTTTTCCTGCCTCAATAGCACCTAATCTTGATGTTCACTTCTATGTTTATCTGAAAATGTTTAACTGTTCTGAAAAAACAGTATTTTCTTACAGCATCTCTGCATTCTATTGCTTCTTTAAAAATCAAAGAACAAAATCTTATTTTCACAGATCTGTTTTCTTTAGTAGTGTTCTCCACCTTTGTCCTCATTTATCAAGGTGATCACTTATGCTTCTCACCTTCCAAGTCACATACCTTGGCCATATATCTTTATTTGAATTTTTTTCCAGGACATTTGGTGAAACATACACGAGGATTTTTGAGCAAGTTTTTGTCCTCTGCAAAATCTTCTGAGTGGAAACTATGATTAACTATACTTTCATACAGATATTTTATTGTCTTTTTTTCCAAAAGTTGTGGTTTCCTTAAAAATTAACAAGAATGATTCTCTGGAATACTTTTAAAAAGACACATTAGAACTCCCAAACCAGTTCCTGACATTTTGAAATATGGTTTTAGTTTGGATCTTGCCTAAGTCCTTAATTTGATTCCTTAAACCCTAATTGGGCAACATTTTCCTCAATCAGCTAAACAAGAATGCAGCATGTTTATTACACAATTAAGAATGCTTCCATCTCTCCTCCCTAAAGCCTGTAATTAACTAATGCAAGCATGACTTCATCACGTTGTCATCTCTATGACACCTGGATAATGTAAAGAGACTCCAGCATCATACCTCAAGTCTGAGACCAAACCATGGCCACCCCGTTACTCACACATGTGCACACACCGTCGAGCCTTGGGTGAGAAGGATGGAACTTTGGGAAAATTCAGTACCCAGGGCTCCATTCAGACCTGTCTCTTCAGTTCAAGGGAACCTCTCCACCTGCCCAGATATCAGCTAAATTTCTGACCCTCAGTACCAAGGCAGTCTGTAGCTGTGTCTAAAGGAAGGAACTGAGCTGACTGCACAGGTTGGTAACAAACAGGACTGAGAGCCAGGAAATCTAAGCACCTACACTCTTCCACACAATTTGATGAAATGAAATAAAATAATTTAGAGTTGGCATGGAAAAAGTGTGTGCCAGGAGGCTGTTCGTTCCTCTTCTGTTGCCTTGGGCAGTCAGGAGAAGCCAATAAAATTAATTAGTCCAAGCTTAGCTAACTATTTGGGGACTGCAAACAAACAGAATTTTAGGGCTGTACTTAAGTCTGGTCCCTAACATCTACTCTGAGATGCTCTAAAAGCAGGAGAGCTTTGCTGTAGAGAGTTAAAAGATATAAAGTATGAAGTGGCTAATTTTGAACATGATAATATTTTAAGATTCAATGGAGATGATGTTTCTTGTAGCAACTGCTTTTTACAGTGCTTACTTCTGCAGGAGAACATATATTCTATCTACTGTAAAAGGAATTTAGAAAAATCATGCTCTGATTTTGTCACCTAATGTCAGAAGCCTGGAGTGGACTGTAGAAATTCCTTCTTTTGGAAGTATTATAGCACTTAATACTGGAATATATTTTATAGCCACCCCTCATGACAAAATAGACAGGAAAACTCTGCTTTTTACTGTGATAATTCCACTAAAAATGGGCACACAACTTTTAGAAAAATATGTTGATAACAAACTGGCTGCCACAGGCTTATTATCTTGTTTCTCTTAGCTGGACAGTCAGAACCTTAATTCTTAACTAGCAATTTATAGGGGCGTATGGTAGATCACCATAATAAGAGACAGAACCACTTATAATTAAAACTCTATTGTCCAGGGACGAAAAAAAATACAATTGTGCCTTGTCACAGATTTCAAATAAACACATTTTTGAAATGTTCCCAGGTTTTCTGTTTGGGATGTTTTATCTCTTCCTGAGTGTTCAAGACTACTGATGTATTTTACATTGTTTATGCTAGGCTAAAAACCAGAGCTAGTTTAGTTTGCATACTTCAAAGTCACTTTTTTAATTTACTCACTCTGACTTTGGCAGACAAAAAAGAGGACTAGAGTAAACAGTACACGCAAACACACACACACACATCCTCCCTCTCCTTACTACCCACTAAAAAAAAAGTAATATTCCACTTGCTTTCTCCCCAGTTCTTACATTTCCAATGAGCTGAGCTTGTATCTGCCATTGGAGAAACACAGCTGAGACCTGTACAACACATACTTAAATTTAACACATTCCCATGGCAGTAATGAACAAAGCAGTCCTTCCCTTCAGGAAAATCCCGGACTTGCACTCCCCAGGTCCCTGAGCAGTATAGAATTGAGAAGAAAAACAGGAAACACATGTGGAAACCAGATAGAACTGACCAAACCTAGCTATTAAAGTAGCCCAGCCAGCAGCTTTTAAATAAATAATCACATCTATCTATACTATGCCTGACTGACTTTTCCCTCCCCCACCAGCTATTCATACTGAAACATTTAAGCTAGGTGTATTTATGAGCTTAAATATGCAGAGGAAAGAAACAGGATCTAGCAAAGTAATTACGTACATCTTATACTGAGAAGTTATAATTTTTCCATATATTCATGAAAAAACAATCAATATAACTAAAAAAAGTTTTAAAAAATTACATTTTTTATTGGTAAGAGCATGTACACATAAGCAGCTAGTGCCCATATTTGCTTCATTAAATATACACATGTATACATAAAAATGTATAGAATCTCAGATACATATATTCCTGTTCAGAAATCAATCAGAGTAACAGGACAACTTTTTTTTTTTCAGTGATGGAAAAATTAGTCATAGACATAATGATTACTGCCGTGGTTTTTTTCCCAATCTACCTTGCTCTACCATGATGTCTGGTTTTCTAAAAAACTCTAAAATAATCTATGTAATCTTTGGTTTCTGTATTTCAAAGAGCATCTTACAAACGAAGATGGGACATTTTTATTGTCCTCCAATCCAATGGTATAGATACTAGATGTAATGTGACGTTGAAAAGAAAAGATTTTGTAAATATAAAAACTCACAGCACAGAAGATGTAAGTGATAATAACACAAATTAGACTGTACACATGAGCTGAGCTCATTTTCACATAAACATTGCTTTCCCATGTGTGCTTAATGAAACAGCAGGAAAAACATTCAGGCTTTCTAATAGTGCCATCTATAAACCACAGTGGGACTCTCAGCAAAAAGGCTGCCAAGACCTTTAATATAATAATGCTTTTTTATTATCACTTTAATAAAAGTGTCCTTGCAACTCTCTGCCTGTGACAAGCAACCTGCAGCATGCTGAGGTTCATATCCAGCCTTTTAGGAAAAATCAAATTCACTTCTCTGGGTGCTTGGAAAACTTGACTCCTCTCAGAAAGGATGAGTTCAATAAATAGTTCTAAACTAACAAAATTTTAATAAAATGGGACAAGAATGAACAATATTTACAATGACCTCCAATAAGCAAGCAACCCTTGTTTTCTCAAAATACAAAGATGATAATTCAAGTAATTGTCTTTGTAGAGTGACCTCTATGGAAGCTGGAGCCCCCTTGCAGTTATTTCTCAATGACTGCGTTTGGAAGTCCCTCTGAGTATTGAATTGGGGAGCTCGACTCAATTTGTAGGACTTTGCTACCTGCTAGCCACTTTTCCCATTACTTACTCCATAGCAATTTCAGGTTTTTTGCTAAATATGGTGACAAAAGGTTCTTATCATATTTTCTAAATATATTTCCCTCTTTCATATTTCAGCATTTCTTCATTCAAAAGCTTCAAGATATGGCAGTAACACAAACCAGAAGCCCAGTCCAGACTTACTTAGAACTAATGTCTTAGAAATGTATTTGTCACAGAATTCCCCATAATACAAAAACTTCACTGGAAGCAGGAAATGTCTTTGGCACTGCTTCATCACAGTGAGGATGAGCTATGGTTAGCAATAAGCACAAAAAGGCCCTATGAAAGAGGGATATGAAGAATGGTGTTTGACAAGAACTGGCCAAACTTTAAATTACTTTCTGCCTAAACATTTGAAGTGAAGGAAGGGGTTAAACACTGAATTTGATATGGTCTTTGTAACAAGTAAAGACATTGGTGGTACTCACTGAATGTACAGAAACCAGCTAAATCAGTGGTGAAATATTGCTTTAACCCAGATAAAAGAATCAAGAACAGCAGTTATGTAAAAAAAAAACCGAAAAAACAAAAACAAAACAGTCTCACTGGCTGCTTGGTGTAGTCAAGCAATGGCAGGAGAACAGCAGATACTTCAAGTATCTAGAGTAAAGTCACTTTACGAGACAGGTTTGCTGGGCCTGACTCTGCCTGTATTCAACCTCTGCTAAAAATGAGTAAAGCATAAAGCTTTGTGCAAGACCGTTCATCCCACAGAGCAGCATATAATAACCATCTTTCCTGTAGTCAAGCTGGACTCTGAAATCATACACGAATTATTTTTGTCTAGGGAACCTTAAGTCCTGCTTTCATCGCATGGGCTGATGGGCACCACCACCATGAATCTAAATTAATAGTTTGGCTCATTGTTCAGTTTTGTTTAAGTGTTAGTATTTACTTCTCTTTTCATGCCTGGGGAAGAAACACAAGAAGTGCTATGGGGAGGAAGGATAGAAATGGGCAAGAATTTTCTTCAAAGATAGTAGTTCACCTAATAAAAAAAAAAAAAATTCTTGTAAACTCAAGTCTCATAAATTCAAGTCCCTTGGGCTCTCTGTGCGCTATGACCATGAGACATATGAGCCTTGCTCTTTAACTTTACGACTTTAAAAAAAGAAAAAAGGTCAAATAAAAACAAACAGAAAAAGTGTAGTTTGTTGTCCTGGCTCATTGCCTTAGTGGTTTGGTTGCTAAGAACAATGAAATGCTAAAAGGCCATTTATACCACAGAAATCCTTAGCACTGTCTCTGCTTTTATCTTAGTCACTGAAACAGATTGTTTAATCTACTTGCTAGTAGTAACCTCTTCATACAGACTTTTTGAGATCCACCATAGTGACCCACTTATTTTTGGCATTATATATGCAGCTATACACCACATTAGAAATGCTTTATTCTCCCCACATATAGAGCAGCTGAAACAGGCACCTTTCCATTTAAAGAGGCTTGGTTAAAAGAAATGAAGAAAATGAGAGAAAAAAAAGAAGGACGGGAAGGAAAATAAGTAACATTGTGGCATTGTGAGTTTTGACTTAATGTGAACTTTCCTATATTCCAGTCATGAGATTTAACCAAGAACAGCCTTGGGGATATTATGATGGGAAAAGCAAAGTGTGGTGATTGCATTGGGAATATATTAGCTGGAACGCTGTCTCAGCAGCTGGCGAGCAGCCTTTTGAAAACAGCGTTATTCCAAGAACTGTATAAATAAACAGAGGCCTTGGGAATTTTTATCCGTCCAAAAAAATCCCTTTGCCAAGCCAACCATTACCCAAACTTTCTCTATATGTGTGCCTCACATGGAGGGTACTTTATACAGAGTAAGCGACGACTAATTATGCCTGCCAAATGCTTTAAGTTTGGGCTAGGCAAGGGCTAATTTGTGAAGGGGATGAAGAAGAAAAGGGTGTGGGGAAAATGGCTTTTCCAGAGGTCTAACCTAAAGTAATTATGCAGCTAATTACTAGTGGACTTTCTCTTTGTTACTGCCGCTGATCATCAAGAACTATATTTTGCTTTATGTTCATAGGTGATAGTCCTTGCTACTGAGTAATTCTCACATAATGCATTACACTGCAGCTCTACCTTACAGCTCCAAAGCAGTCTCCAGAACCAGAAGAATCTTGCTTGTTTAGCAAAGGCTGGGTCAGACCAACAACCTCATTTGACTGGATGTAGAAGGATACCAAAGACTCTCTAATGCAGCTGCTTTGTCGCACTCGAGATGATGAAAGCCTGCTTATTCCTTTCTGAGGCTCCCTCAGTGTAGAGTTAGCTATTCCTCCCAGGTGCACCAAAAAAAAATTTGAAAAGCATTTCGCTGAACTAATTGCTGTTCCTAATAAGATCTAAAATAATAACCAGCATCAATACGGCATTCTATTGATCACAAGTTGTACCAGGAAAAGCAGTAAAATTACCATGAAAAAGACAGAAGCAGGCCAAAAGCACAGCTCTCCAGATGGCTGCAGCATTGCTGTGCAAATATCCAATTCTTTTTATTCTTATGGCCCAAAAGAGAAAGGTTAAATATGGAGTAATAATAGGCAAGAGAAGTTAGGAACAAAAAATAGAGCCACAGTGACAAAAACGTAAGCAAAGCATTTCAAGACTATTTACCTTGATAATAAATATTACCTTTTTTTTTTTTTAACAGTTTTTCTTTTAAGTCCAGACTTTTTGTCCTGCTCCAAACTTTTTTTATTGGTAGCTGAACTTTTTAGCAATGATCTAAGTCTTCTAAGACTAATATTTGCCAGTTTTACTGCTGACATTATTTAACCATAGAGAACAATGTAGAGGGCTCGTGATAATCATATATTCCTGTGAAACATATATTAACACCACTTACAGCTATTGACACAAATGGACAAATAATCAGCACATTCTTTTAACCAGGTCCTCCATTAGTCAATGCCATCATGATGTAATGTATAAGATGTTGGAATCAACAGGCCCTTCTATTTCAGAATTTCTAGGTACTTTCCGAAGATTAATTAATTTGTATAAAGCCCATGGGAGATTTACTCCTGCTGTACAGATGTGGAAACAGACAAGGAGAAGTTAAATGATTTGCCCAAGCTCACATGGGAAAGATGAGTCAGTTTGAAAGAAAGAACTTGTGTCTCCTCCTTCTCTCTTCACTTTAGTTAATTGTCAAGTAATAGTGATGAAAGTTATACAAAAAACAGCAGAGGGAAGCAAGAATGGAAAATAAGAAAAAATATCTCCACAAAATATATTTTAATAAAACTATGGAAAAATGTAATCTGACCTATGCAACAAGTTTTTGGTAATTCTTAATGATTTATGGAAGTTTCAGTGGATAACAAAACTCCCAGGGTTTGTGCATATGGAAATAATAATAAAAGTGTATCACATAAAGCAATTCAACATTCAAAATATTTCTCATACCACAAGAACGTCATTTGTAAGTCTTCATAGAATCAATCACAAAAATCAGGTGTAATTTAATTACGCTCAGACCAGGCACAAGCAGATGACTATCTATCTGTTTCAAAACATTTTATGCTTTTATTACAATTATATTGGTTGGACTAGAGAATTGCTGTTCATGAGTCTAGGATCTCCAGGGGCTTGAGAGAAATGGTTTGTTTAGGCTTGTGCAGGTGCAGTGATTCAGCACAGTAACACACAGGCTGCTCAAAGGCTCTACACCGAAAAATCCATGGCTTGGTTCCCAGTGACTCAAGCCAGATTCAAGAAACTATAAAAATGAATAGAGCAGTAAATCTCCACCCATTTAAAAAAATTATTTACCATCAGTTTCTCTTGTGATGAAACCCTTTGGTATCCAGAAATGATACTGACCCCTTCAGGTTTACATGAACAGGATAAAGTTCCATGGCCCAGGGTTATATAAGAAATTAGGGCAGAAAGTGAAGGGGAAAAAAAAAAATTATCCACAGGCCAACAGGACTTGATCAATGCATAGAAGAAGCATCTGGCAGTGTGAATGAAAGCAGTGAAAAACTGATAAGAAATTATTTTTCCCAAACTGTTTCTTAGAAACCAATTCAGAATTTTGACACGGCTTTAATTTTTATTTAATTCACTAATTTTGAACACAAAGGTTTTCACAAAGACTTACATCTCTGAAGTCAGCAGTAGCATGTTCAGAAGTTCATTTAAGGTACACAAGCTAAGACTTTAAATAGAAATTATTGCAAGGCTTTCTAAATCTACTTAAATAACAAAATCTCCAGAATGCAAAAATTCACTCTGATATTATCATTTCCTTTCTTAAGCATTCCAAGACCTGTAAGCATACACTACTTAAATGATACGGCTGACATGATGGGTGATGGTCCAAGTCCCCTGCCAGCAGTCTTGGAGCATCAGCAGGTATTTCCATAAATACTACAGTCCAACAGACTATCAGCTGCTTTTACTTTCCCTCCTTCCAAAAAGATAGCTGACGATAGCCAAACATATCACACATGATGCACCCCATTAATCTACATGAAGATTGCTTTCCCTTGTGTCATGGTTTAGGAATGGTACTCCCCCATTTAGTGCTCCCACTGAGACTCTCCAAACCACATGTCACTTGCTCACTCCTTCCCTTTCCCACCCCCCACGATGACTGCAGCAGAGATTTGGAGGCACAAAAGGTAAAGATCATGGGTTGAGATAAGAACAAGTTACTGGAAACAGCAATGAGATAAGAAAATGAACAGGAATAATATTAATAGCAAAAATGTACAAGAAAGAAGCAAAAGATTCACATGCAAAATGCTCAGAACCAGCACTACCTGACTGCTGCCTCTGCCACCTTACTCAACTGAAAGGAATCCCTTTTCCCAGGAAGACACTCGCTTCCCCTCGCACCTGGCAATGACATAAGATGGTATAGAACAACCTCTGTGGCCTAGCAAGGCCCTGTCCTGGCTACTGATAAAATTAACCCTCTCCAGGCCAGAGCTAGGACACCTTTCCATGAGATAGGACCACCTCCCTACACTGCCCACGTGTTGTTCTGGGTTCCTAAGCGGTCCCTGAAGACAGCACAGATCCTTACATCAAGGAGAGCAGCATGAGGAAAGAAGACAACGACGTCCCCTCTCTCTCCCGTATCAAAATTAACTTAATCAAGGACAGCACAGAAAGAATACATTTTATGGAAACTTATCAGTCCACAATTTTCCCTAAAGAAATGGAACAGAAAAAGGCAGCAATGTCACCATTAAGATATTACTAAAGGCCTTTAGATCTTTTCTTGTAGCACCACCTGGAGATCAGCTGTGTGGTGAAATTCCTATGAAGAAATTAAAACAACAGATAAAGAGTCTTGTTGTTATGGACACAGCATTAAATCACTGACAGGCAGACCAAGGTCACTCTTAAAATAGCACGCAAAATCAGAAAAAGCAATATGCCTCAGAAAATGTTTACAAGTCTTCCTCAGATGTTTTTTTTATCTACAATCAAAGACTCCAGCAAAAACTCACGAACTTTACTCCCCCGCCATGTTTGTATGCCTCTTGGCAGGTAACCCCACATGATAAAGCCATATATCTGCCAGGTTCATTGGCAGACACCAGCAGTTCTGAATGATACTAACCAGAAGACAAGCAAAGATGTCAACATAGAGAAAGAGGAGGAATTCAGGAAGGCAATGCAACTAGAGAACACGTTTTAGGTTTTGGTTTCCTGAACTATCATGCAAAGCCTAATGGCCAGCTTGACTTTTACATTCCTTACGCTTCATAGTGAATGTTGTCTACTGACTCTTTCAACAACAAAAAAGCACAACACCCAGAGTGTTGTTTGTTGTGCACATTGTCACACCAGCACTCTTAAGAATGCAAAATGGAACATTAAGAAATTCTGGGTGGTGTTTTCATGTATGCTATTCACAATGCACGCAAATTTTTTTAAGGTTTGGCGTTTCAAACTCATGACACACAATGTCTTTGTAAGACTACCATGAATGGTGTCAGAATGAGCTGGCCATGATAACAGGAAACTTTCAAAACAAACAGGTAATAGCTGAGGATTTTAATCTCATTGTAAAGTAGTGTGACATAACTATTCACGCATGCTAATGAACACGAACTAGAAGCATATCTTTACAAAATACCTATAAGCTGCTTGCAACAAACTTCATTGCAAAACTTCTTTCTCAAGGCCCTCACAATATGCAGCAAGCTTAATCACTATCTGCATTATCTCCAGTTACCATATCTATATGGAAATCTGTCTTCAAAATGTTTTTGGTATCAAACAAAATGTCTTTAAAGAGAGTTTAATGAATGAAAAAATGTCATTCGGATGGTAAATTGAAATATTATCTCAGTTACTTTCTGTCTAGAGCAGAAACACCACATGAGGTAGTGACTGTTCTACTCTCACAAGCCGCAAGTATTCAGTGTACGGCAAACCCAGACGTTTTGTCAGGAATTCAAATACTAACAGAAATTAGAGGGTAGAGCTTCAAATAAGAGAGAGGTGGTGAAAATTGTGGCCTGGCCCAGCAGAAAACTTAGAGAGTTCAACAAGAGGTGAAAAGCTCTACTCCCAGGGCAAAAGCACAGGCCGAACTGGCACCTGCTGAAAAGAAGCTTGGCTGTTCCAGCAGATGCCAGCTACAAACGAGGCAACAGTGCACTTCCATGACAACGAGGGAAACTGCACAGCTGGGCTACAGCAGGAGGAACGCAGGCAGCAGGGGAAGGGAAGACACTTTCTGCTACTGTGCAGCACTGGTGAGGCTGCTGGAGAAGAACTTCATCCATCTTGAACCCCTGCTCCAAGAAGAATAGGGGGGTTTTGGAGAGGGTCCAGCTACAGGCTTCTAACATGGACAGGAGGCTGCAGCACGTGGCCTTCAAGTCTAAAGTCCAAAGCTAACTAAAGCCATGACTGATTTGATGTTCATGCTTTGAGAAGGAAGTTGGACTGGATGACCTTGAAAGGTCCCAGTCAACCAACAATTCCATGATTATGCCAATTGATTCCTCTCTCAACATGTGATTAGAGAACATACAGCATGCAGGATTTTCATAATCACACAAAGAACAGCAGCAACAAAGCCAAGCA
This sequence comes from Cnemophilus loriae, assembly GCA_013397755.1. NCBI lineage: Eukaryota > Metazoa > Chordata > Aves > Passeriformes > Corvidae > Cnemophilus > Cnemophilus loriae. Next base: position 1,109,497 of record VZTF01003335.1, read on the forward strand.
CACTACTACTGAATACTGGGCATTTTGGAAAAATTGAAACATAGCTCTATGAAGGAAATCAACTCATAAAAACAGGGAGTTGTTATCATTCAAGTTTGTATTCTTGAGAAAAACTCAGTGCTACAAAGCATGTATGTGTCTATAAGGCCCAGCATGATCAATAATGAACACAAGTCAAGGAAGACGTCATCTGTTAACACACTATCCATAATGAGTAATTAAAAAAAAACCTCCCATGAAACGAGAAGTAGCTGCACACACTTTAATGGGGCGTGTGTGTGCACACTGTAGAATATTTTAATCAGAGACTTAAAGCTAATAGGAAATTGAGTACGAACAAAGGATCAGTTTTCTGGATTTTTGATACTGTATCACTCGTGTAAGACAGTGATCTTACAAAATGTTCAAAAAAGTACCTAAAATTCATGGAGTTAATTTAAGTCTTCTGGTTGTTATGTGCACTTGCATAGGCATAGAACACCTTCGTAATAGTGGGGGACAGAAACTGCGCTTCCCAAGACAATTTTGGGAAAAATCTCTTAAGTTTTCTTTCATATGCTATTCTTCAACATGTTCTCACAGAAGCAGCCATGGAAGAGCTTTTTATTTTTCGTGAAAAGAGTGCTTACAGAAAAACCATTCGACTGATGACATTGATTAAAGAGCACAGAAAACTGAAAAAATTCTAAGAATACAACTCTATTCTCCAAGAGGTACTAAATCCCTCAGAATTTTACAGCTGCAAATAAAGGCAAAATATATCCATCCCTGTCACATATCTTGACTTGTCAACAGGAGTGGAGAAAACTACACTGGAAAACATTTATGGAATACTTGTCGCCAGTGTCCTGTACAGTTTCCTCTCAGCACAAAAATGTCAAGTATCTTTACACACAACCATATCATTAATTTTGCAGCATTTGGAATGAGCACGCAAAAATTAGAAGGATTTTAAGTTTTCACTTTTCCTCCTTTTCAGATTTCACCAGAACAGAAGAAATAAATTTCTTATAAACTTGTTGCTCTTGGAAGTGCAACAAAGAACATCAAATTAAGGAACTTTGTGGTTTGTTATTCAGAAGACAGGTGGAAAACGATGAGAAATTCCTTTCCCACTCACACATACCTAAGGTACCTAAGGGAAAGTCTGAATCAATATTTTAATGAAATATCAGGATCGTTTCTAAAAAAAAAATTATGTAACTTCCAAATCTTTTTTAATCTATTGTTACATGGGAGTATAATTACTGTTTTTACATTAACCAAATTTAAAAAATGTAAGTAGCAAGGAGGATAATGTAAACAAACATAATTTGACTATCAGGTTTTTCCTTATAGGAGAAACAATTTTCTTTTTTTCTTGACCTTGCCTGTATTTCAAGACACTCTATTTTTAAACTAAAACTTCCTGACTTTACTAGAAGCTGAAACTTCAGAATTTACCTAGAATTACATTACTATTTACTAACTCCAGGAGAAGTCTAGTAGAGCAATACACCACTTTAATCAACATAGTCATTGTGTATTTGGAATTACAGTTGAACAAAATTTATTTAGTCCAAATTAAGTAAGTTCTAAGATAAATCCTGTGCAACATAGGATGAAAATAATGCTGCAATCCAATAGCACGCTGATACTGCTAAGGCATTGCTTTATTCTGCAAATAATCTGTCATGAAGCTCGGTTAAACCAAAATTGGAAGAACAAATACCTCACTTTTATTACTTGATTATTTTTTCCTCTTTTTAACAATCTTCCACACAGATAAGGTACTAGAAGAAACACAAAAAAGGTTTCAAAGACATGGGAAGAATCTAGGAAACAAATTCTGCCCCCAGTCTAGGCTATTGTTTCAGGTAGAAAAGGTGAACAGCACTTTTGGTTGGTATCTAAAATAATGGCAGTTTTGACTTTTCGGACTTCTCAGGTCTAACTGGTCAAAATCAGCAACTGTTGACTTTATTCATACATAGCAGGGTGCCAAAACAGAGATATATTTTAACTGAACAAATTCAGCAGATGTAAATTGGGATGGGGGGAGGGGTAGTCTATCATTATGACCGTGAGTTTTCTGGCCAAAAGAGCTATGGTCTGGTTTTCACATTCATGAAAGGAAGCTCTTTAAGAATGAGGAACTACAAGAATTTCATAATCACAGAATACAAACTCTTGACTCGGCTGCAGCACCAGCACCTCCACATTTACTGGAAGAAAGGGCAAACCTAAGGTGTCGAACCATTCAGGTTCAAAAACATGGTGCTTCATGCAAAACCAAAAAAAAAAAAAATTGCTTTTGTCTACTTCAGCTCAAGACTGAGCAGAACTAATTTCCGTTTCCAACCACAAACTCTCTAATCATTTGACCAGCTGCACTGTTCTCACAGAAAGAACATATGGAATAAGGACTAGCATTTATTGATAGAAAATGATCATAAAAATCTGTTAATACATTTTGATGGTTATTATATCCCCTAAAGTTAATTTGTCCCAAATTTACAACAGTTTGTTTGAAAGTTCTTTTGCCAGGCTTCTCTCGCTTGAAGCTGGTCCAGAAGCCATCAAGGGCTAACAGCGCAATCAAGGTTATAGAATAGAAACCTATCAAAAATCTGAACTAATGTTGTCAAGTAGAAGAAAGCAAATACAGAAAATGTAACTGAAACCCAGGAGTGATTATTTATAAATTGCCATTTCATGTCAAGGGTTGGTGTCTGCTGCCAGCAGCATCCCTCTGTCAGCCAGGCCATGGGCTGGCATGGGGCAGAGATGCAGTCCAGCTGCCAGACCCTGCAGCTGCAGGGGGGCTGGAGTGGCCAAAGGAGAAGGCCCAGGGAGAGCAGGTGGGCACATGGAGCAGGGCAGGTGACTGAGCCAGGCAGTGCTCAGTGTCCATGGGCACAAGGGCTGTGCTGCACGGGTGCCAGGCATGTTCCAGTCACATGCTGATCACGTGCCAGTCAGTTCTTCCTCCTCCCGTATACATTTTGACTGAGACAGGTCTTTTTCATTTATATTCTCTAAGGCAATCTATTTATAATACATCTTAACCATTCTGTCTGAAACCCTTTATAAATTCCCTAGGGGAAAGAAATCTAAAGATAGGTTGTCTTGCATTTTCAGAGAGCATGGGGAGACAAGAGATCACAGAGAAGGCCATGCTAGTGTTTCATATTTAGGAGTTTGGAAAAGTTCATTAAAAAAAGTAACAACCTATCTGAGTTGGTGCACAAAACAAAAAGAGGAAGAACATTTAGCACGTGTTGTAAGTTATAAAAGAAAAATTTCACAAAGCTGCCAAAAACAGAACAACAACAACAACAAAATAATCACCACCATTCAAGCTGACCCCAGCAACAAAACAAAAAATGTACAAAAGCATAGAGAGAGAGCAACTCTTAAATCATAGCTCTGCTACAGCATCTTTCAAATTGTGGAACTTTCTGCAGAGCTGCGATTTCCTATAGAAACGCAGTGTAGGGGGAGAAAATCCATGCTGACCTGGCGTGTTTGCACTGTGCAGGCGAGACACAGCCAGTACTGAGACTGTCCTTGCCTAGCAGAGCACACATAACTCCCAACTCTGCCTCAGCGCGCAGAAAAGACAGGAGCACTCTCTGAAAACCTATACCACCAACAAGTAAATGCCACCAACCATTATAAGAAGCTAGGAAAGAAAGCAAAGTTGGCTGATCTAGAAAAAAAAACAATTAATACACTCGGCACAGTAAAATGGCCTTTGTCGTATAATCTGAAAAAATTACATCTGAATCTAGTTTTATTGCCTTTTTTTCAGTGAAATATTTGCATATTCAAACCCATTCCCACAGTTCTTGAAGATAAGCAGCTCCTGACATCATTGTGGAGTTCTATTTTCAGAAAATTTTATTTATTTCTAAGTGGTTTAATGTGCATCTGTTTACATAAATATTTAGATATATGAAAGCACATCCTGCTCAAGCTGCTCTGATAAACAAAAGTCAGCTGTTATTCCTTCTCCACTCCTGACTCCTCTTGGAGCTGTGCCTATTCCCTAGCTCTGGTTTATAATGCAGCCATTGTGCTTAGAACCAGGAGTTTATAAACACATGCTTGAGAAATGTAGTCTGGCTTTCCAGCAATGTATTTCAATGGCCCTTTTATCATTAAGTTGTTCTACAGTTGGTGTGTCTCAGTGCACTAAAAGTTTACATTTCTCCACAAGGCCTCATGTGAGATATGTATTGACAGTATTAGCGAAGCTGGGAGGTGACAGGAAGAGTGAGCATTAGAGATGAACACATTTTCATCATTTTATGTCTAAGGGTTCTCTCTACAAACTATTTCCACTGATAATAGAAGCAAAGTTTATGGAATATGGGATGAAATACCTAAATCTGCCAGTGGCTCATGAGTTTGACCTACAAACCTTTTGTTATTCCTGCCTAAGACACAGGAAAACTTAGTACAGGAAGATGAGGAACAGAGGAACGGTGAACGTTCCTTCAATCTGAAGACCAGACTAGAAGTCAGAAGATCTGAACTAAGCTTCCAGGTTTGCCACACCAGTCTCATGCGAGTCTGGAAAAGTCTTAGATCCTGGGCCAGTAACACACTTAGCACATCCCACTGAGTTCAGTCTCTGGCAAGACCTGAATCATTTGTGACATCTTAAATCTACTGAAATTTTTCCTGTTACTCTAGGCACTGAATGAAGCTTTCCTTTGCCTCAGAAAAGACAATAGAGGTGTTCTTACTTTTAAATATATGTATATATATATGCACCATGTGCACACATATGTGTATTCTTAAAAAGGATTAAGCTTTGTATACCACCCAGAATTACACTGTATACTTTGTTCCTTGTAAATCAGTACCTTTCCAAAAATATTTACCAATTCTACATAAATTCCCTGAAGTCACTGCTGCATCCATATGTAACTTTTTTTGTCAAATATATTCTAGTTACATTTTTGTATAAGCCAAACTTCTGGAGGTCAGCAGTTTATAACATTTTGCAGTCCAAGAAGTGAATTATAGATCATAAGATTCTAGAAAAGATTTCTCATACTCTATTTATTTAAAAGTAAGACCACCACGAAATTTCTGCATTAAAAAAACAAAGACACCCAAAAATGAGGATAGGCTATAAACACTGTTCATGCTTTCATACTGTTCATGAAAAAGGAATTCCAACTGCCACAGGAAAAATGAAATGAATATGTATATCTAGCTCAGTCTTTTCCAAAATTCTCATTTTTAGATCACACACGTTTATTACCAGTAAAAATTGTCAAAACCAGTAATCAATGACCTAGCGAAGTTCTTAGTCAGCAATGGATGAGTCTCATTACTGGTTTAGATTACGTTTCCCAGTTGTCCCTGCATAATGACTATTGATTTGGAGCATGAGAACTGGATCTCTTTCAACTGAAGTTAAACTGAATACGCACTCCAGCCACAGGTGTACGCAGCCTATGGAACCACATGAGAGCTAGGCTGAAGTCAGTCATCTCAAAATGCTCACTCTCTATCCTCTGTTTTGTTCTGCAGTTCAATCTCTACCAGCCCTCAATATTTCTCAATGAAGACAAACTATCAATGAGACTTTGAGGCTTTGCTCCAAAGAAAATGAATACAGAGCTAAGTTTATGGCCTGGTTATTTTTCCCTCTGTTTGGAACAGTTATACATACAATTAAATCAGAACAATTACTGTGGAGAGAGGAAACATTTTCCAGGTCTTCCTTTACCTTTTCAACAAACTGAGTTTTTTTCAATTCACAACCCTTCAAAAAACCAAACTGCAGATACTCAACCTCATCAGTTCAAAAATTGTGTTCTTGTTATAAAAAAAAAAAAGCATACCCAAAGCCAAAACCCGACAAACAAAAACACTCACACAAACCAAAACCCAGCAATCAGTATCCTCCTTCTGCTTAAAAAGTAATATTAGAAGCAACCAAAATATGCATATGGAACCCTTTAAACTCAAGTTTTACAATGAAAGCTAAATCCTGTGACTGGTTCCATCTGGTTTCTGACACTCCAGCAGAACATGGAGGCAGCTGCTAGACCTATGATGTTATCTCCCTCTAAGAAGTGTCTTTGTGTAGCATTAAGTCACCAAAATATTTGCCTCCTAGTTTCTTTATACAGAGCATGCTGCTGGGGAAAAAGAAGATCTATGATAAGGAGGCTTTTATTTTTCTTCCTCCAACACTTGCTGACTGTTCCGCCTGACAAGGAAGAATTCCCTAAATGTCCTGTGTTGAGCAGCATCAAAATATTTCAGGATGGAGCCCTATTTTGTTACGGGAAAAGTCAAAATAAAAGGAAGATAGATTAAAAAGATAATCATGCAAGAAATTTCCACATGTCATCATACAGTCTTGGAAATTACACCACTGTGGTCATTCAAAAATGACTGACTTGAAGCAGGGATTAATTTGCACCATCTTCCAGCTGTGGTGAAGCCACAATGTGCCGGATATCCCCAGAAGGGTGTGGTACCAAGCACCAATATCAGCAGGTATCACCAATAAGTCACAATAAACACTCATATCTGAAAGGCCAGAAAGGAGAAAACCTGGCAAATTGGAAATAACAGATGGAACTGGAACCGCTTCATTTCCCTTCACTGTTTGCCTCTAGATCATCTGTATTATTACAGAGAAAAAGAAGAAAAAGAAAAGCCACAATGTAGGACAAGAATGTATGTTATGAGAACCAGCCTAAATTGGGAAATTTCAGTTACTGTGTTAAAGTCTGGGTCAGTTTCACCACTTCTTCAAAAAGCAATTAATTTTAAATCAAACTCCATATTTCTACACCAAAGTATTTACAGTCATCCTGATATCCGAAAGTTTGTTATTTGGTAACTACAACAAATGCAGTATTATTTTAAGTGAGTATTTTATTTCAAAACATTGATATACACACATGTTGATTTTTTTCATTTTTAATAGAAAATGTTTCAGGCAGTAGATATCATTTGCCAATCAGAAACTTTCCATTCCTCCGCTTTCCCTCAGTTTTCAGAATCAACGTCAAGAGAGATGTGCATCTTATAAAAGAAAGAAATCTCAATCAGCACTTGAAGGGACCACTGAGAATCTTCCAATGGGTTCCAGATGTTTGGCCACTGATGCACAAATGCTTGCACCATGGAAAAATCTTTCCAGGTGTTTGCAGTTTCATACATTGTTGCACAACAGGGATCATAAAGCTATTTCCATGAAGGCAGGCCATCCTTAATCAAAGGCATGCATGTGACAGGATACCCAGACTGATCACGACCATGGCAGAAACAAAGAACCATCCGAGTACACCAGCACTGGCACATGTTTGGTCAGACCATGCTGGACAAGAACCCGACTGGCCCAGCTGCACTGATGCTCATGCACAGTCCAGGCAGCATGGTTTGTGTCTAGAGATGAGGAGCCTGAAATAAGTCAGCCTATCCCAAGTCAGCCTAGTCTGAGATGCTCGTCAACTTGAGCTTTAATTTCTAACTCAGAGGCAATATTGAATAGAGAGGCAAATGTTACTTTGATACATAATGTATTCCACGCTTCTGATTTGGTAACCTGAGCCATGACTTATACCATATTTACGATCTAAATAACAGCTTCTGGAACCTCCCTAAGCTGACAGATCCAAAATTAAAGGATATTTAAATGTTTGTATAAATAACATGAAATTCCAAGTTAGTCAGTGCCAGAGTTTGAATCATCATTTCCAATATTTTGACTTATTTTGCCAGTTTCCAAATGCCATCTCTAAAATGCAATGGACACTACTTACGGTGTTCAGTTCCTTCAGGTTAAAGCCATAAGCTATATATCTTATTAGTTAATATTCTGAAAATTATTTTGTTTTGTCTAAAACATTGAAATGCATGAACACTTACAAGGTGAATGAGATTATGGTCAAGTTTAGGACTTTTTCTAAGAAGCACAAAAGAAAAAACAACACACAGAAGTTTTGTTTAACTACTAAGGGAATGTTTTGTTTCTAATGGGTATATTATTTTTGGCTTAAACAGATTAAAAAAGATGGGTCAGAAGCACATATACCTAGTAAAAACTAAACCTGGGGAAAAGACCTGAAATTCTGACATCTACAGTGGTCTCTTACGTAGAATGGAAGTATGTAAAATGGAAGCTGTATATAAGATAAACTCCATAAAATAAATAAAGTACCATTCAGCCTAGGCCAATAACTGATCATTCCATGCCTCAATGTACATTCAGTATTTATAAAGCTTGACTGCAGCTAAATCTCTACAAACATATGTTGAATTCCAAACCTGAGTTCCTCAGCACCAGCACACACCACTGTTCACTAGATTTTAAGTAGGTACTTGACCAAGAATCACCTTGACTTCTTTCAAATGTCATTTCTGTTTACACTTACTAAAAGGATTTAAGCTTTTTGGTTTTTTATAGTTATCTTGCAAATCCCCTCTCCAAACTTTTAAGTCGGATTTTGGTTGTGGATTTGTTAATTTTTTTTTTTATTAATTTGAGCACCATGCACATGTTTGATAAGAAAACAAACCACAGTACACAATGGTGAAACTAGAAAACAAAACTGTGTGGTTTGATCCTGGTTAGAACACTGGAAGGTAGCTATGGACAGTTCTGAGGGCAAACAGGAACATCAGTGGAATGGAATTGTGTCAAGAAGATGTGGTTGTTTCTATCGCAATTAAATAAATTTGAAATGCTTCAAAGACAATTAGCAATCCACTTCATGATTATCTCCTAAAAACATGATCTCACATAAACTGCAAGTCATTTGCATTCTCTGAACAGCTATTTTAATTACATGAGCTACAAAGTACAGTAAGGCTAATTTAAAATTAAAGTATTCTTGAATAATACATCATTCGAGCATGCTTAACTCAATATAAAAAAAGTATGAAGAGAAAAGAAAACATCAAAGATCTGAGGCATAATTTGTTTTGTTTTCCTTACTCTGTATATTTATTAGCTGACTCACGACAAATCGGTATAATCTAATGGCACTTTTATTTTAGGACTATTTGACTCTCTTTGGTTCCTGCTTAAACACAAACAATCGACAATGGATCTCTCTATTTTAAAAAAGGCAACAATATCAGATTTCTATATTGATCAGTATGGACCCAAAATGACAGTAGCATTCTTCACAATTTAAAGAGCTATTAAACTCATAATCACATGATGATGATACATATTTCTAAAGACGTTCAATCAAAGTCATCACCTAAATCACTTTGGTTCCTTTGAAATAATTTTTAAAAGGTAGATAATTTTTTGTCGTGTTGTGCTTTTATGCATAGGAGAATATGAGCAATACATGTGACAAAATTATCAACATCTAGGAATAAGAGCAAGGTCACTAATTCAACACCTGAATTATTCCACTGATTAAAGTCCAGAAACTACAGCCAACATCTAAAATGCTTCCTGTAGCACCAACCAGTTTCAGTTCAGACACATTACTTCTCCATCTCTGGCCAAGAAATTTCATCTTTATAAATGTGCAAGTTTTCAGAAGGCAATCAGTGATTTCAAGTGCATCAGTTTTCATTTCCCTTATCTGAGACATCTCAGAAAAAAACCCTTGATTTTTACAAGGTGCTGAGCATCCGTACAGTAAAACTGAATCTCTGTGTAATACTGGGGATTCCAAACTTCAAACATTTTAAGTTAAATAATTTTTAAAATCTGTGATAAATTTTTCTCAGTAAACAAATATCATCGTTTCAAAGACAAGCAAAATTTCAGAAAAAACTCCTCAGTGTCTTTCAATGCAGGTATCTATTTTTACTCTATATTTAGATGTAGTTTCACAAGATGTCTTTTTTATGCTTTTTCAGATAATTTTTCAACTATGATCTCTTTCTTGGTCTGGTTTACTGTAGAACTATATAACCAAATGTTGGTTTAATAATGAATAAATCAGACTTGACAATCAAAATTAACATGGTGGTTCCTCCAAAACTTTCCCTTCCAAATATGATGCTGCTATCATCTGGTACTCTCGGGATCTTTTCAGAGGTCTCTCTTAAATAAGATCCTTTGGGAATGTTAGGAGCTGTGGCTGTAACGTTAATATGAGCTGAATCTGTAACAGGATTGATCAATCTCATTAAGTTCTGTGAGAAGCATGCCTAATTGTTTTAATTATCCATGTTCTCACTCTCCAAATACATTAAAGCAACTACTCAGTATTTCCCCACTCATTTTTTCCCACTGTATCAGCAATCCCAGTACTGTGGGATAAAACCTTATGTGGTGTCCCATACTTTTACAGGGTTCTAAAGCATTTGGTCTTGTTTGGTATTGCACATTTGATACAGTATTACTTATCCTGAGTGACATAGAGCATACAAGGATGTGCATCAGCCATATGCTGGAGATGGGTTGATCCAGTACCTCTAAAGAACAGATCCAAACCAAACTGCAAGTCTCTGATTCACTGGAAGCATTCAAGAACATTCCAGACTTCTCATTGATACAATACAGTATCAATGAATTCAAACTGCCAGCATTCTTAAAGGTAATATTTTCACACGAAAGGAGCACCAAAACCCTAGGAAAGCATAAATTTTTTTCCCAAGTACTGACCATAGAAGAAAATAAAATGAGTCTGCCTCCTGAAGTACTCACAAAAATTAATGAATTTTCAACAATAAAGATGTGTATTAATCAGTAGTTTCAGGTATTTATTGATTTTTTTTCTTTCACATTGTGCATACAAATAGGCAAATCACATGCTGTGATTTCTACTCTGACCAAACAATTACTCCTTTTTTTTTTTTTTTTTTTTCCTGGGGAAAAGAGGTGCAGAAAACACGAATTCTTTAATCTATTAATTCAGATCAATAACTGTGTTGTAACTGGGAGACCTTTTATATCAAATAAGCTAAAAATTAGATGGATCTATTTCTCATGAAGTTATGGTCACTTTTTCAGCCAAAATTTGCACTAGTAAAAATAGTATTTGATACTTGTTTCCTGTTAAATCCAAGGCAAATTGAATTCCATTGAAAAATCCACAGTGAACTTTAATTAAACTATCATTTATCTTGTTAATTATAATTTGTGACAACTGCTGCAAATGATAGCTATTAAAAGATATAGGAAGGAAGAAGTAAATTATTCTAAAGGATGCATTTCATAATGTATGCTGAGCAACCTTCTCTGACAAACTTACATGAAAAAATTTCTCTCTCTGATGTCTTTTTTTTCCACCATTGCATCACTTTTATTATTAATTCCTCTCCTCCTTAATCTTTCTGTAACCGTTTGACCCTTTGCTTGGCATTTCAGTTAGATGGTCTCATTTATTCAAGGGCGATTTGTTTTTTTCTCGTGTACTGTGGGACATTCAGATCACAGAATTCAGCGTGTATTGGTGTCCTGGATGCATCCTTGATGTGAATTTATTGGCTGTTTTTGTTACTCATCCCCACTGGCGTTGTCCTCCCTCATACATGCCGTTCTCCTCCTGTTTACCTTGGGGAGATTCCCAAGGCGGACGAGATAGGTAGGGCTCCCTCCTCCCCCAGCATATCATAATGCAGATTGCAACACACCACTAACCTCCACTGCCAGTATTTCTTACAGGAGAGACAGGGCCAAATCTTCTGCTCTCATCGAGTACCACCACTGAGCCGATTTACAGCACACACAAAGACCAGGAACATATGAGAGAGAGTTCTTGTTGTGATATGTACATGGACTCTAATTCTGTTCTTACCATTCAAGAACACAGAGAAAGGTTGTGTGGGGAAAACGGAATTAACTGCGTTATCATATTTCATCGTGAAAGCAAAATTTGGCATGGCTGGAAGGAAAAAAAGCTGATTCATTACAGCAATATCAGCTCATAGCACACAGGCCAAGGCTACCTCTAAAATTTCCATTACAAACTTCATCTTACCTCTACTTTCAAGTCAGAGAAAACTTTTCAAGCAAGATTAGCACTGAACTCCTGAGACCAATAACGTACTTCACATAGAAGTGGTTTTAACAAAATTAATTAAGAAGAAACATGAAGTTAACAAACTAACCAGCCCAGAAGATATGAAAGTTACTGCCTCTTTTTAAGGAGAGATAAAAAGAAAAAACCCCACATCTTGGTTTAGGTTTAGGCAATATGTATATATGTTTCATTAAAAACACTTTAAAGATGTATTTAGTTGAAACTACGTAAGTGCACCCAAGTTATCCTACTATTTAACAAGCTATCTTATTATTCATATCCATGTAAAACTCACAGAATGATATACTGCAGTGATGAAAGATGGGTAACCCTGCCAAATATGTTTGTTCCTTAGCCACGTTTAGAGACTTTTTACAGATATGAGGTCTTTTGGTATTACTACATAACAGATATGAGATACTTGAAATTATCTTAAAAGTAACATTTTGTAAATGTTCCAGTGTATTACCTCCATGCATATTTCCTAGTCTTTAGTAGCAATGCTGAACATTATCCTATCAGTTAATTTACTGTAAAATTTGGGAAAATAAAATATTGAAAAAAAACAGACTGGGAGACTGAGGCTAGGCTATTGAAATTAATTGGGAGTTTATCGTGGAGAGCCAAGACAGCACCTTCCCTGTCCCCAGCTGTGTAACTGTACTGTGGCAGAGCCTAAGAGTATCAGCCATTGATGAAGATCTCAGCTTGCCAAGTGATTTAGTAATAAAAGACAAAAGGCCTGCCAGTTCTGCTAGGTAACAACTGTTAACGTAAGCTGACAACGGTGTTACACTTTAAAGACATGCTGGCTGATCTGAAAATACGCATATTTTCATACATACTTAAAATCAGACCTGTCATACCTCTATCTTGAGTTAACTATCAACTGAGATACTCTCCCAAGCCTTTTTCATGGATTTCAAGTCTCTCAGCTTCAGCAAAATCCACTTAATCTTAACTAGATTGCCTTCTTTTTTTTTTTTTTGTCGTGTATGAGTGTAAGTCTGTTTTGCTTACTGCTGATAATAACCAAGTTGAGAAAACTGCTAGAGAAGAAAAAATAAGAAAATTAGGGCTTCTGATGCTAGGGCCAATAATAATTTAACAATTTCATCATGTGTTATAAAGATTTTTAAAAATGCTGTAAATCTAAAATCATTATCTTATTCCTCTATTTTTGCAATATATGCTTAAAATATGTGAGGTCCTCATTTTCTGGTAAATCTTCATGGAAAAACTCATCACCCGATTTGCCTGCCCTCTCATGAAAAAGTTGACAGTTAAGTTGTGGGTAAAGCTTTAGGAGATCTGGAGAAGAGAGAGAAATGCTATTTTTCTCCTACAAAAGATTAAATCTAACTTTTACCCCTCAAAAAAAAAAAAAAACCAAACCGTGACTTCAACAAGTTGATTTTTTTCCTCGTGGATGAGCTTAAGTTATGCATGGCTTTCTTTAAATATGTTCTTGATATTTTTAAGTTGTGATACTAGCAAATTGTGATGAGTTTGGGTAGTATAACAATAGATAATTAAGGCTGGATGGAGGAATGCTTGGATAGGAAGGATGATTCTACTAATGGGGAACATCTGAGAAGCATATAATACAAACAGGATGTTGTATATTTTCCATAGTTCTGATTACACGCAAAAAATAATTCAGTCATTCCTAAAAATATTAGGTCTTTACATAAAAGCACATGAAATTTGCTGGGGGTTTTTTTTCCCCCTAGGCAGAATGAACACTGTTCTGCTAGTCATTAAACCTTGTTCCCCCACTGTTTGCATAAAACAGCCTCCTACTATCATAAACAGAACAACTGCATAAATTTAAAGAGGAGGTATCAAAACCAAGGGTATAAGCAGGGAGTGTTCCTTTAAAATGACATATAAATGATAAAATATGGAATATTTAAGTTACACTTGCAAAGGGATGCTACACAAAAAGTTCAGTGTACTATCTAAATATCAGTAAGTAGCTGATAAGCTGTTGAAAACATAATTGCTTCATTAATTCTAACTGAAGTTACCCTATTACCCTTTCTTCTACCCTCATGTCCTAAAAATTCTACGCTTCCAGTGCAAAATATAATTTTTTTTTCCTTTTCAAAATACAGCTCTAGTTCAGTCTAACCCAGGGTATTATAAATATGTGAACTTGGCAGTAAGCTGACTTTTTTTGGACAAGTTAAATTATCCCCTACTGCAGCATAATTAAACTATGTCATTCAATAAAAATAAACGTAGCAGGAACTCAACCCAGTAACTGTAATTTGCCCATTCTCATGTCACCAACACGTCTCAGTCTTAACATAAACATATTTTTAGTTGTGACTTCTTTAAAGGAGATCAAATCAAAAGTGCCAGGCAGTTCCATGTTAGGCTACAGCCCAAGGGTTGATTCAGGCTCCTTTTGACCTTTGCAGACTCTGTATCTATATTGTTCAGTAATTTAACTCCCTTGTTGGCTCTTGAGCCCCTCTTTGCGCTGCCTGCAACACCAGTTCCCTCTAAGCTACTTTCCACTGCAAGCGTAAAGAAGAAATTCTGGAACTTGGTAACATGGATCACTCAAGATTCCTAATATCTGGGACCTGGTAAGACTATGCCATATTTCAGCCACATGCCTGGGTCAGTCTTTCAGAAGCTTTCATGCAGTTTTGTCCCTTCATACACTTCGTGATCCACTCATGGCACAGAACACAAATCCTCCCAGGCACCCTATAAACCCCAAATTTTTTCCAGATGAAAGCTATTCTTTCCATCGCAGGCACTTAGAATTAATAATAATTACTAGACCATCTCTGGGAAATTCCTTGATGGAAATCCAGGCTGAGCACAAGGCAATGAAACTGCAGCCAGTGTTATAGGTGCACTATCACTTTCTGCTCTGTCACATGTAACAGGGAACACCTGCTTTAGCACTACAGCAACTCGACTTCAAAATGCTATGAACATGTAAGAACATACAGAGATATCATGCACGTTTCTTCAAGGAGTGGAGATGGCTTCTTCTAGGTTTGATTGCTGTAGTGTTACAAATATTATATGATTTATGAAAAAAATAATTTCCTATTGGCTTTGTATGTTTCCCCATGCACTTTTCATTTTACCTAATTATCAAAGCGTATACAAATTTGCGTGAAACTTTTATAACTCTTTGGTGAAGTCTTAATTCTGGGATGCTTTCAGGTCCTGGCCTCTCTGAACAGAGAGATTATTTTGAGTAGTAAATGTAACTTCCACTCGACTATAATGTTTTTTGCGCTGAGTGCTTGCATTTGGAGGCCAAGTCTAGCCCTAGCTGAGAGCACCAACAAAACTACCAAGTGTCTCAACAGATTTTCCACCAGACTGCAAATTCAAACAAAAATTTGTTTTCCAACTGAATATAATTCAAAATAATTTGACATAATCTCTGCTATTCAGAGATTTAACTAATTTTACAGATTCACAAGTTTTATTTTTCTGGGAATTTAGATTTGTCTTTTGAAGTCTTTGGGAGATGGCTTTGTACATCTTCAAGTTAGTTAACTCATGTTTAAGGCCCTTCGAGTCACAGTTCTCTCCTGTGTATTTTCCTGATAAAGCAGAGCAAAACTTCAGCTAACAAATAATTAGCTAAAAAAAACCCAAAAGCAACCAAAAACAAAACCCTTGAAAGTCGTTGAATTAAGATGGTCAAACATCTGGAAACAACGAGGAAAATTCTACAGTAGAGAAAGTGAAAGGAAAATAAATACCTTCACAACAAAAATATTAAATCTCAGGAGATCTCCTGATAGGCCTTTACCCTTTGGCTATCCCTTTCTCTGTGCTAACAGGCGAGGCAGAGCCAGGGCCCCTCTGCTGGCCCTAAGGCCAGCTGGCACAGCCAGGCCACACACACACTGTAAAACCTTTTAGACCCCAAAGGAGGATTGCAGAAGTGGAGCTACCTTGCCCAAGCAGGGCTCAGCCCTTGCCCAGGCCTGGCAAATGTTACCAACTGACTGGGTTACCAACAGGTAGGTTACACAGGTGGTTGGCAGAACAGCATAACCAGAAAAGCAGGAATTGCCAAGCAGAGAGACATGAATGCTTCTCTTTGTGAGCGTGGCACCAAGACAGCTCAGGACACAGAGGAATATACAGAATTAAAGAAGCTGATCACTCAGTCCATGAATACTAATAAACCACAGCCTATCACTGTCGTAGAAACTGGATAGATGACACTAAAAAACAATAAAGCCTTTTGATTTTAAAAATGAGCCATTTGAAAGTCAGGGAGACCCTCAGCTCTGACTATACAATATTAAGGGAATAGCTGCACTGACCAGAGTGCAAAAGTTGAGATAGTTTTGTTGATTCAAAGACAGAATGCCAAAAGAACACATAATATACTGTTGTATCTCTGGCTTAAACTTGAACTCAGCATAAATTATTTCAGGAATGTTTTGCATAGTCTCTTTTTATATCTCCAGTGCAAAATCTATTTTGATTGCATGGCCCTGGAATAAGTCTGTTATTTTTCACATTTTATCATTTTTGGAACCAGTATACTGCAACACAGTTTTCTTATCTTTCAACCCATGCCCCCCTGCCCCTCAAGTCAAAAATAAAACACACTGCACCACTTGTAAAAGCAGAGAAACAGGCTAGAGTGGAAATCTCCATTCACCGAGGGAAAGCTTTGCATCTCCAAAGGAAAACACAACAGAAGTTTAGACTGTGGTTAAGCTACCACATACACTACAGTAGTATTCCATAGCTCAGCCACTTTCTTTGATGCAGCAAATGTTCAAAAGGCAAAGCTGAGAATTTTTATAAAAGATCACAGATTTACCAGACAGATCATATACACAGCTGCCATAGTACAGCAAGAACTTGAGATGACATTTACATACACCCTAATTCCAGTTCACTGGTATAACAAAAAATACAAAAAAAGATTCACATGTATGAAAGAAGGAAAAGCACATTTCATGTAGTAATTTAAATGCTGTATACATGAAGAACAGGAACAAGTGAAGCCAAAAAGAAGGCTGCAAGTTGGTGGCAAGCAGAAATATCCATTTAATGTGCCCTTTGCTTCTTCATATTTTTCTTCTGTTCACAGAAACCACCTCTAAAGCCCTTCAAACATAAGTTTTTTACTGCGTGCTATTAAGTAGTCAGACTCAAAGATAATAAAGGAAACGGTTTTTTATTACCTTCTCCATTTCTAAGGCAAGAGACCAGCAAATGAAACGCTCTTACCAGGAGAAAGACTAGAGATATTTGAATTTCATAACAGGCCAGCTTTAGCACAAGGTTAAGGTGAGAGGAAAATAAGTGGACACAAGGAAAACAATGAAGGGTATGTATCATTGGTGGAGTTCGTTGATCTTTCAAATTTTCTTTCAAGGTACCCATCCCAAAGACCAGGAAAGTGCCCACAAAACACACTGCTGATGCAAAATTAGGACACACTGAGAGCATACAGGGATCGGAGGCTACACAGAGAAACAACAGGAATAAATAGATTGATCCCACATTGATTGCTACTCCGCGAGTAGCCATCGTGCTCTGTTTATGGAGATACCTGCAATGCTAGTGAGCCTCCACCCGCAAGGAGTTCCCCAGTCAGCAGTGACAAGGAAATGTGGAAATAATATGATTTATTCCGTCTGCTCCTAGACTAACTCAAAACACTCTGCCCATGCTGCTCAACCCAGGAGAGTATTTTGAATCTATACCAGTAACAAATAGCTTGTAAATTCAGCCTTAAATGCTGCTCTTCTCCACATCTGCTTTTCCTTACCTCTGCGTTGATATATTTCTGTCTTATTTACCCTCACCCTAAACCCATACATTTTCTTTAAGGGGCAGACCCTAAACAGCACATCATTCTTCCAACATGTAAGCAGCAAGTCACCTCCTCTGCAATGCAATTAATTAAAAACCTTAAAAAGACAAACAAAACCCAGCATCCCTAGCCATATTTATCTGTGGTTTTGCAGATCAAACATCAACATGCATAAACAAAATAGGGACCAGCTAAAGAAAATCAGATGCCCTGCAGAACTTGGCACATCTTCCCAAAATGTTTGAGTGGAACTATATCATAATTAGTTTTCATTCTCTGTTTGAATTTCAAATTAGTTAAGAAAAATAGCTCAGTATAGAGCAGTTCTCTCTAGTTTGTAGAATCAAGTCATCTTCATACCATGCCTTGATTTGCAGCCAGTTTGTAAAACTGGATTATTTAGTGAAACTTAAAGAATCCTTTCTTGCCCTTCCCAGTATATAATGGCATTACAAAACTTTAAGGAGATTCAGGTTTTCTCAGTGCTTTAAATTCCCATAGGCTGCAATAGAGATTACCTTTGGTAAAACAAGGTTCAACTTTGGAACAGTCATTTCACATCTGAGCCATTCCTGAAGCCATTCCCTCTGAGGGACTACTAAGGTGAGTACAGGTTAGACAATCAGACCAACTATTAATCTAATCTATGGGAATACTCTTTATCATGCAATTCAATCATGAGACATGACTTAAGACCTTGGGGCAATATATACATCAGTCATGGCGATTTTGGGAAAGGCAGAGGAAAGGCGTTTGACCTTGCTAACTTTGGAAAGGATATGTGACATTTTAGCTGATAGGCAAGCACCAGCTGAAAGAGGATAGTCTCAGGCAGGCAAACATGTCTTCTTCCATCATAAGATTTTCCATAGTTTAGGTAACTATATCTTTGTCTTGTTTTTGCAATTCAGCTCATATTTGCAGAAGTTTGTATTTTCTAGACCTCAGCCCATCCATTCTCTGTCTTTGGTGATTTAGGATTAATAATCAGCAAAAGATTACAACAAAGATTATGTCATTGGCCACCCGCACCATTGTCCATCATTCACACACTAATTGCTTTTCCTGAACAAAGACCATAATCTAGCAAATTTAAAGCTACTTAAAATCTTCAGAGAAAAATTCATATAATTGTTCACACCCAAGGAGGATGTTTGAGGTTTTGAACAGACTAAACACTACGGAAAATAGTAGATTCTGTTGGTTACTATGCAACACAAAAATTTCCAAAACATCAGCAACACTACAATTTTTATAATAGGGAGCAGTGTATTTATTTAGCTAATGGAAAGAGAACATTGTTCAAAACTTCCTCCTCTCCTTCCTTGCATATATACATACTGGTCAAGTAAGATTATTTTTTCCCCCTGTCCTTTAAAATCTCTGTTGATGATGGATGAGCTACCACAGAATACACTGAACCTGATACCTTTTCCCAGAAAAGGCAGATAGCAGTTAAATACAGGGTTCGAGTGAATAAAGCTGGATTCACACAAGAGTAATAAAGTACGCACTTAAAACTTGGTCTTTGCCTTAGGGCTTTTATCATCTTGTAGCAACTGGTTAAAATTTGCAGACTGTTTTGGAAGCCATCTTGTTATTCATGAACTTTGTGTGGGGAGACTTTTCTATTTGCCTCTAATTGCAAGATATTGCACATATTCTATGCAATCTGGCTGAAGTTGCCCCATTTCACCATAACTAGCTAGTCAGAAGTGGCATAGGTGAATAGCAATCATTTGTAGTTTCAGTGGTGTGTTTCAGCTTGAGGTCTGCATGGACACTGAACCTTTTCTGCACTTCATGATAGTTACAGCTGTCTGCCACTTTAGGATTTTTCCCCTGTGTACACACAATACACATATCATTTGGAAATACATGATTCCTTAAGCGTGACAATAAATGTCACATATCAAACATTGTGAATGTCTTCCTGAAGTCTGATCTCTCTTCACCACAACTATATCCAACATAATGCAGGAATTTTCAGGAAACAACCGCCTGCAAAATAACCAATTACTGATTTCAGTTGTGTATGTGGAATAACATTTTTGAGGCATCATTAATACACATGGGAACAAAAACTCTGTTGTAGATGCTGATCCTGAGCTAATGGAGACAATACTTCTGAATGCTTATATAATAGAAATGTGTATGTAATATATACTTTATACACACACATTAAAATACGTATGGGCATAATATTGACAGGCTGACAGAGGTTGTTCATCTTGGAGAAGAAAAGGCTCCAGTACTGAAAGCAAGTTTATTTGAAAAAAGGAGAGTGACTTTTTTTATATGGGCAGATAGTGATAGCACAAAGGAGGATGGTTTTAAATCCAAAAAGAGATTTGGATTAGATGTTAGGAAGGAATTCTTTACTCAGAGTGTGGTGAGGCACTGGACCAGGTCGCCCACAGAAGCTGTGGATGCCTCATCCCTGACAGTCTTCAAGTTCAGGCTAGGTGGGGCTTTCAGTAATGTGTTCTAGTGGAAAGTGTCCCTGCCTGTGGCTGGGGGGCTTGGAACTGGATGATCTTTATGGTCCCTTCTGACCAAATCACTTTATGATTCTATAATGCCAATTTTCTTCCTTCACAGCTCATTGAAACAACCACTATCCAAAATTAAGCCCCCTAGCTCAGGTTTGTCAAATTAGACCTTTAAAAGGTTTAGTATTGCAATCTTGCAATTGCAATCTAAGAAGAACTAAACAGTAAGCATATGAAAGCAGCAAATTCTTTCTTTCAGCTGTCACCAACAGATACCAGAAGTTTAAGGAGTTCTTCAGAGTGGTGGGGAGGGGTTCGTAAAACTCCACCTAAGATAGTTCCTTGGCAGACAACATTATTTATGAGACTACTGCTTCAAGTGGTTAAAATTTACGGTAAGAGCATAGTTAAAATAAGGGTGTGCCAGCTTTTAATTTCTAGTCAACACAAAGAAAAACAAAACGCAGTAAGGTATAAGAGTACAAGGAAAAAAAAGGTGCTTTGTGTCATCTGCTTAATGTCTGAAGGAACTTTTAAATTCTTTTGTGATTAAAAAAAATCTTAAAAAAGTAGGTTCCTATGATAACAGATGTTGACTTACACCATCAAAATAGAGCTTAATTGTTGCAATGTTACTATTCATCAGTATGCAGTTCAAATGGAGTCAGAAAGCACAAAAGCATCTCCCTCTCTTCAAAACCACATATTTCATTAGACCCATTATAAGAAATAGTAACAAAGGAAGTTTAATATTTTGACAAACTCATAGTGAAAAAGATGGTTGACCTTGAATTGTATCCTATTACAGGAAAGGTAAGAAAGCATTATGAAATACAGTTTATATTCTTTTTGACTTTAGGATTTTCAAATAGTCTGCCCTTGACTATAGACCATCGAAATAGCTGAATATTCAGGAGCGGACCTTTTCACCTGAGTGTAGAACCACATGGAAAAATTAAGGCAAGGGGAAAGCTCTACCCCTCCCACATCAAGCACCAAGTTGGCTCTGAACAGAAACATCTGCTGGTCCTGCTGTGCAGAGTGGAACCCACCCGTTTCACATCCAGCCCGTTCCCTGCTCTGCAGCCTCTGCAGGGTGACTTGTCCAGCTCTGACCCTCAGCTTCAAAGCTTGCTCTTACCCTGTGGGGCACAGACATCCCTGAAAGGCAAGAGTGCTCTCTAAATGTTTTGAGACGACTAACAGATATTTTTTCTAAGATCATTTTGCTTTCAGTCGGAAAAAAACAAGGTGAACCTTTTACCTTTTCTAGCCATGGTTTGAGAAAAATGTTTGAAAACAAGCCCATTTTATTTTCTGTTTTTATCTTTCCTTTTTTTTTTTTTCTTTTTGGCAAAGATGAGCATGCTGTCCCCTGTGAAATCCTGCTGTCTTCTATGAAATCAAAAAACGCCAACAGAAGACTGTATGTATTTGTCTTATATAGGGAGAACTGATAAGGTTCTGTGCAAGACAGTCCTTTGAGAGGATTCTTGAACTGACAGTTCTTCACCAAAAACCTTATTTCTTTCTAAAGAAAACAAAAAGCTTAAATAGACCAATGAATAAGACTTATTCCCTGTTAGTATACAAGTCCGCATAATATTTATACACTTGGTCGCTCATATACCTAATGGAAGAAAACAAAAGACACAAAGGAAGACAAGTAAAAATAACCACTGAGTATTCAAGGAGTTTTGTAAGGACTACACCCTTGCTGACATTCAAGGAATTTCTGATGATACAGTTTTCTGACGTGAAAGCAATTTCTGACTAGGACTTTTCATCAAACCACTGTGGGCTGCAGTTATCACAAAATTGTTTCCTACTCATTGCATGTTATTCCATGGTGATTGGCATGATTTCCAGACAAAGCATTTACATGTGTTAAGTGTACATTGAATAAAATCTCACAGTGGGAACCCATTACTTCAGTTCTCTAGCACTTCACATGCATATAGAATACAGACATACACAAGCACAAACTGCAAAGTATGTAACTTGAATTTCTCATCATGGCATATTAAAGGATGATTATCTGTACAGTTCCATTTAAAAGTAGTTACATGACCCTGAGCTCTGGAAAGAAGCACCACAACATTTGTCATCTCAAGCTTACTTTCTATTACATGCTATGAAAGCAAGCAATCTTCCACCCTTAAAAACCTTTCCTCAACCCTTGTATGTGACCAAGCCAATAAGTTTTTAAAAGGTGGTAGCAGCAAATATACAAAAAATAAATATACCAGGTATTTTAAAATAAAACTTCATGACAAATTTGGTTTGAAAAATGGCTGCAAAGCCTGGAATCAATTTGATGCTGTGCTATATGAAAATTCCTGTTCCTTGCTACCCCATTCCTGGTCTCCAGGAGGTTTGGGTGGGCGGACAAGGGGAGAGTGCTAATTGAAAGCAGTACAACTCTGCCTGTGAGGAGTCAAATGGAAGGAGCTGTTTGCCTCTCAGACTTTAATGTGAGCAAAACCTAATCCAGACACAGTTGTTCTGAGGGCCTAAACATTCACTACACAGCACCATGTGGAGTGCCAAAATGCTGAAAGTTGACCCTGTATTCCTATGACGTCAGAGCTCAAGAACTAGACTGAAATTTTAAGAAAGACAGATGCTTTTATGCCTTTTGTCTATGAGAATTACTATGTCAAGGCAGAATAACCTTCTGTGTATGTAGAATATGTCCAAAAATAGGTAAATCTAGCTTTATAAACAAGGAAAGGAAATTAGGTTGTTTTTCAGTACCTGCAATACTTATTAATGAACATGTATTAATATGCAATTATCTTCTTGAGAAAGCAGGAGCAATTTATGTTACATAATTGGGAGTCAGTTATTTATGATGTACTTGCAGATCCTGCCAAGCACAGATTAGCAACAAGGGAGCTCTACCCCTGACTTCAGTTGTAGCGTGACACACTAAGACATGCAGAAAGCAGAAGGCCATGGCTATGCTGCACATCACTTAATTCCTGCCTTCAAGGTAGAGTACAGTAATTAAGTATTAATGCTTACTGGAATTTCCAGTGGAAATTCAGGCAGTCACTCCTTGGCAGAGCCACAAATATTTTTTGGTTCTGCAGTTCCACAAGAGTTCAGTACGAACTAAATGGAATGCATGTGATATGAATGGATATTCTTCCTGATGTGATATGACTGGATACTAGTCCTGATCATATAATATTTATTTTAATGTTCATGAATCAACATCAGAGATGAAAAGTTTTTATTCTACAACAAATACTCTAATTACACACCACATCTGACTTGTAACGTTCAGGCTGCAGTTAAACAGTCCCAGAACATGCAGGAAACTCAGTTCTCCAGTTGCATTCCAGTCCAATAGCAGAACAGAGAAAACTTGTGAAGACACAGAACCCTGTGTTGATAATCAGATTTTCAGAACCACTAAGTGTTATGCTTCAGTGGCTCTGACTGAATCAGTAATTAAGCAGCTTTTGAAAAACAACTTTTCTTGCACATGATATTCAGCAAACAAACTGAAAACTCCCTGGGTCTGCCATTCATACCTAGTTTTACCCATTTTATTCTTGCAATAGCAACTGCTCCAGCTTTTGCACTGACTTGAATTTCCAATCTCACTCTTGCAAATTGTGTCAAGAAATTGAGGTTACTCATCTGCATAATCCATTTTTAAGTGGTAGCATTGGACCTATGATAACAAGCTCATTCTCTAGTCTACACTCTTTGGCCTTGTTTCTGGGCAGGTCGCAGCAGAGATAGATTGGCAAGAAATAAATCTTAAAAAAAAGGATCCTTGGATAGACTGCTGTGCTTGTATTCATTTTCCTTCTGTCATAACCTTGTTTTGGTAGCATGGAATTTGCTTCCTAGTATGTAGCAACACGCAAAATTTCTGCATAGATTTTTGCCACAGCTGAGTGAAGAATGGTTTGCTAATGCACATTATCAGTGCAGAGGTTTTTTCGTCTTCTTGCCAACCCTTTTGTTTCACCTATTTTTTGTGTATGTGTGTATATCTGGCCCTTCAGGATTTCCTGACAAAATACATGCAAGCAGAGCAGCACAGCAATTCCAATCGTAGTGATTAAAAACACATGCAATTTTTCATTTTTTAGTCTCAGATGTTGAAACTCAAAAAATCCAGTTTTCTTTCCCTGAGGTGTAATGAAAAGCTAAGTCTCCAAATAAAGCAAAAATTTCTTATTAAAAAAAACCAAACTTGATCAAAACAGTGTTTTTCTATAAAAGAAAATAGTTTCTTGTGAAAGCTTTCAATACATCTCAGTGTTTCTTGGATGCTAAGTATAGAAAGGATGCTGTGGCATTTTACAAGAAAAATGAATAAGAGACTTGTTATCAAAACCTCAACATTTTTAATCCAGGTGTTTTTAATTCAGGTATAACAAGCAAGAAGAGAGAAAAATGGGAAAGAGAAGAACAGCAAGCTTTAAATTAGTAAGAGCAAATGAATCTTCTAGAAAACAAGTTGAAAATAATTGAAATTAGATGGGATAATTAGTTTGGTGAAAACGTAAACCAGGGATATGTATGAATAAGCTAAAGACTTGTTCCTACATGAATATTTGCGCATTCATGAAAACAGGGAACATCAGAACAGCAACTATATTAGAGAATGATGCCACTTAGGGGATCTTGTATTTCATTCAGACTAAGGCATTTTATTCTGCTTTAGACATTTAAAGACTTTTCAAAGTGATAGAGAGCCTACAGAATATAAGACCAAAAAGTCAGAGGCTGTTCTAACAAATACGTATTTGGACATTTTCTATGAAAACAGCTTTAGAGGAAGGGTCTATTGAAAGATATTACTGCAGCACAGTATCAGGAGTAAATAAGAATCCTCTGAAGAAATCCAGGTCTTCTCAGTTATTACACAAGTAGATAAATAATTGTTGCAATTTATTTTTATTTTTTAATCACCACCTTAGTTTCCACTTATGTTGCAAAATAAATGACTTACTGAATCTCTCTCAGTGCCAACATAACTTTTTTAGGTCAGCCTGCATGTTGGATTTAGCTTTCCCCACATCCTGACCAGGGCAAACTAGAGCCATACAGTCAATTTTGTTTAAAAGACAGGAAACTAGTGAAAAGAAATTAAAGATGTTCCTAGAAAAGGAGAACATATAGTTTGTGTTGCTTATGAAGATATTGTCATGCTGCCCTGGCATACAGAAAGCAGAATGTCCTCTGTTAAAACAAGATATGAAGACAGGATAGAATAAAATTCTCATATATAATTATGGCTGTATCCAGTACAACATAGGAAACTCACCGTACTGGTTTAGATTTGGCCTTCCAAATGTCCTTGGCTGCTTAGTACTCTTTCCAGAGCCAAACCAGGGCATTCTTGGCTTCAGTTAAATTTGTGTTAGCCCAGCACACCCCAGTCTTCAGTTCCCTTGACACTGAGTTGTCTTTGTAGACCGAGGAAAACAGGATATCTGCAAATAAAAAAAAAAAAAAAATCACAGCATCTTATTGTGAGCTTGAAGTACATGTGTCATTTCTTTATGGACTCAATCCAGTACTTTTACCTATTTTCCAAATTTAAGTAATACAAACCAAGTAAGTCTCTTGGTCAGAAGAACCAGTTACCGGCTATATATGAAAACTAATTTTAATCTTCATCAGCTTGGTTTACAGGGAATCTATTTGGAACCATTTTGAAAAGTTTTCACGAGGTAAGCTTCTTAAAATGCTTTGTAATTAAACATGTGCATTGCAGTCTTACAACATGCATGATAACACTGAGGGGATTTCCTGCAGCTATTACTGTGAAATTATTGCATCCCTCTAAAGACAATTATATATAAATTATACAAATCTTATACACAGATTTGCCAGAAGCAAATGCTGTCATGCTTCCCATCACCAACCGGAAATGGATCCATGATAATATGAACACAGAAAGTAGAATTATTAATTCTGGTTAATAAGAATGTCTTGAAATTGAGAGCTTTTCCTGTCTTACACAATCATCATTTTACCGGATGAACTGTTCTCTGGAGTTGCCTATCCCGTAAACCAACTCAGGGAGAGCCCAGCCAACTTGAACCATACCCATTAACTTTCTAGAAAGTTAAATTAAGTCCATCAGTCCTTTGCAAAGTCTCATTCATTCCAAAACAGAGCATTACCAGAGCCGCAAAGAATTGCAGAACCAACAAAATGCTGCTTAGCTCTCCACCATCTCCATTACCTGCACATTATCTGTGCTAAGTCTGAGGGAGAGCACGTGACCCTCTGGGAACTGAATCCTGACAATATGAGGCATCCATCGTCTTAAATGGAGGAAGGAGAAGACAACATAAGTTGATTTTGCAGGACTGAAACTTTAGAAGATCTATTAGGAATATTTATCATATTTAAAGTCAAACTACAAAATCGCATCCAGTCCCCCTTATTTGGAGGCGCTAACTTAAACATCCATCAGTTTCAATGGAAACACAATTCCACCTCACCACACCAACATCTGGCACAAAGTAAGTCTGCAAAGTCAGGTCAGACTGATTTCAGAGAACACAGATTTTTTCCAAATTTGGGATAAAATACTCAATTCTAATGCATAAAGGAAAGTTTGTAGAATCAATGGCAACAGCATAGAGGATTGAAAAAGCATCAGACAGTTACATCCTGTTCCTTATACACACTATACTTGAATAAATTCCTCACTATTAACTTTTCCAACATTTAAGTTTTCTTTGAAGATGAGACAAATGGCACAACTTTAAGATGAGTACAGCCCAAGATACACTTTTTAACTTTGCTATCCAGTTAAACTGAATGCAAACAAACTCTGCAGTCACTGATCGTGCTGTTGCTTTGAGAGTATCTATACCACTTTCCTTATTTCTAGAGTAGCAGGAAGGAAAATCCCTCTATTATCACCTTACATTATTCATATTAAGAATTATTAGGCTTGTTGCCCCCAGAGTAGTGCATAGGCAAGATGAGTAATGAACAATTAAAGCTAATTTGAGACGGGATGACAAAACCCCTCATGCAAAAAAATCTGGTTAGCTACAGACAAAACTTTTTCATGCTGTCCCAAGTGTTGCCTATATCTAGATATGGAATATATAACTTTCTCATTTCCCTTTTTATTAAGAAGTGTTTACTGATAGAAGGCCTTATGATATATTTCAAGTTTATTTGCAGATTCTGAAAAATTGTGTAATTAATTAAAAACAATCACACTCAGAAAAACTTCATTGCAAGATTTTTTTCCTCCCTCTCTATTGAGTTTTTCTTACGTATTAAATGTGTCAACAAGACTAGATCTCCAGAAGAGATTGTGTAGATATTAACATAGGTTCCTAAGCCTAGCTTCATGTGTGCATGCATCCTGGGAGAAATAGTTGTGCTTGAACTGTTTATGGGAGTTAGGGGAAAAGGGAGCAGAAGACTTAATCTGAGGCACAGATTAGTCCAGAATTTGCCCTTTGGTCAGACAAAGGGCACCCCACAAAAAGTTTTCAATCATATGTCCGTGTTAAATGTTAATGGGTTTCACTTAAACATCAGTTCAGTAGTCCGAGCTATTGAAATGGTTTTTCTAAATCACGTCCTAATAAGAAAAATTCAGCTTAGATATCTTGCTTGCTATTGCATTACGGTAACACCAGAGTGACGGTATTTTGCAATTACACTAGAAAAACACGTCTTTGGATTGTTCCTTTCCAGAGCAAGTCTTGTAGAGCTAACAAAAGCAGAGAGGGCTACCTGCACAACCAACTACTTGGAACAACTTACCTACAAGAATTGATTACATAGACTTGCGCTCTCTTTTCCAGCCTGAGAAAATGTTTATCAAGTTGTACAACATTACCAGCACATTCAGTGTTAACAGAGAATGAACAATGATTATGCTTCCTATTGCAAGAGTTACTCAAGATCAACCAAAAATAGCAGTGGCCAGGCTAAAGCCTTCCAGTCTGTTTAAGAACAGTCTGTTTACTACAGAGCATCTTAGACATAAGAGGATAAACCAATTATATGGTGACGGCTCTGACCCTGCAGTTTAAACAAAAGTTGGTTTTACATACAGAATTAGTGTGATTTCCCAAATGTCAACAGGGCATTTTTAGCCACACAAATTGTTTAGCTTCAATTAATCAAATCTACCAGATTCAGAAAAGTTTTCATTTGTAATCTAAGCTCTCCAGGACATAAAAATACTGTTTACTACAGAGCATCTTAGACACAAGGGGATAAACCAATTATGTCGTGATGGATCCAACCTTGCAGTTCAAGGAAGGGTCAGACAGTAGTGTTTAACCTATATTTATTGGATTTAGACCCAGCATTCAACCTTTGTTTAGGTAGCCATTAAGCATACATAGATGCAATTCTATCAAGAGGGGTGCGTTTTAGAATCCATCTCATTGAATCAACTGCTGAATTTTTTCTCCATGGAAATCCAGTCAAAAAAAGACACAGAATGTGTTTGCAGGATTCCTCACAGCTCCAAGGAGGTGAACCTGCTTGTCAACTTGTCTGCTTTCATGTCACTTCACTACTACATTACAGGAACTGGTAAAGATTGCAGCTTCTGGAGGAAAGCGCCTGGGTAGTCTTTGTGATTCTGCAGATTTCTGGAAAGAGAGCCTTCAAAGCTGACAGTGTTAAGTTTATAATTGTCAAGATTTTTAGGGCCGAAATTCAGATAAAAATTAAAAAGAAAATTGCCTTGTTGGAATATCAACGAATTAGTCTACAATACTGATTATGAGGTACTTGTAGGCCAACTTTTTGCTGTTTTGCTGTGTATCACTTGGATGGAGCAAGGGGGTACTTCTATGTAAGAAGCTTTCTGTGTAAATAAATTAAAGATGTTAGCTGTAAATAAAGAAGGTAAAGAGGTGGTTCATTAATATGTAAATGGCAGAGTTGGAATCAAGGTAATCTGCTTCCAGAAAATCATGTGAATATATACACGTATTACAAAATAAAACTGACTCCTTTGGTACCAAACAATGTGTTTATATATAATATATTGCTATTAATATTGAGACATGATGAAAATGACTGGTTCTTTTTTAACCACTCCACACTAATTTCATCAAATACAACTGTGCCAGGATTCAAACCCACAAAGTCTGGGACAAGAAAGCTCTTTGCTTTTTCCTTTATCATCTAAAAGGTTCTTTCATGCCTACTTTCTCATGCCACAGGGTGCTGCCTTCCAGCCTACACAGGCACAAAATATCCTACAGGAACTATAAATCTCTCCCTCATATATGTAGAAAACTAATTTCCTATGTTACTTATTCCAGTCAACTCCCTGCTTTTCATTAAGCACAGCATGTAATTCAAAAATACATTTGGAATACAAGTCTGAGAACTTTCTAAGAAAGACCCTCAGGTGGCTGAAGAGTAAGCCAGCATTCAAGCAGGGAGATTTCCAAGAGCTGCTTGACATGAAACAATTAAATTGGTTCAATCATTTGAGCTCAAACTCATTTACAACTGTTAAACTCCAGATTCGGAATGAATATGCAGCACTGGATTTTAAAATCAGTAAAGGATATTTGAATAAAGTTAATTCCTAATCTCTTTGTTTCCCAATGGCCACAGATACTTTTACACTAGAACCTATTTCTTTAGAAACTGTAGCTTACTCCTCTATTTCTCTAAGTGCATGTCAAAATATTTCTAGATCATCACTGATTTTTGCTCTACAGCAGCACCCAAGAACACTGTCACCAAGCAGGGCAGTTTTGAATAACACTGGCTAGGAAAATTCATATTCCTAAAAGCTCATGTGCAGAGAAAACAAATCTCCTAGCATGGCATCTGCCACATAAAAGAAACATGGTTTTAATTCAAGCAGTTTGGATTTTAAAAATCCTGTAGACTTACTTGTTTGCAAATAGTGTTGGCTGATGAATGGCACCTGTACAATGGATAAAGGCTAATATGACATTTCTGCACGTGTTTGACAAAATGTTAGACAGTGATGCTAAAAATGGGATGTTATTTATTTTGAGAACCGGACAGAGAACAGTTATTTTAAGTTGTCTTTAAAGCTTTTACAGCTCGATCTACATTTGCATTCACAATTAGAGAAGGGGGGTGGATTGGAGGAAGAAATCTTCCAAATATTTTTGGGAAAACAGCTTGGTCCAAGTGCCCTTTTTCTTTAAAAAAGAGGGAGAAACAAATCAGGTTTTCTGCTATATATGGAATATATCAATCCAAGTCTGTGATTCAAAAATATTTCCTTTCCTTTCTTCCAAGATTTTGAAGCACTTAATTTCTCCTCACACATTTCCATGGTGGCCAATCAGTTAATTACTATATTTTGTATTTATTACAAAATTAAATATCCTGGACCCTATTAATACAGAATTTAGGTAGCATGAATATGTTTACAACAGTATCTTCTAGGCTATGCCTTCTCCAAATTACAGATCTTATACCTTAAACCCTCTTTTGTCATTTGCAGAATGTTTCCAGCATAGCTCCCATCTTTAAGAAAACTACCTGGAGTCTAGCAGCATTTGCTGGGGCCAATTTTTTTTTTTTACCCACCTATAAATATTAGTTAAATTCATTCAAGTTTTATATTTGTAGGAATACAAAGCAATAAATTGATTTTAAACCCTGCTGGTACATGGCTCCCACGTGCTGCATGATTTTGATTAAGGTGTCTGGGTTTTAAGAAAGGGACCCCTGAGCAGAAAATAACCAAAAATTCATGGTTAGCTAAACCCTTTAAATTTAGCTGAATATAGTAAAAATAATTAAACATATCAACTGTCAGCAAAATATTAGAGGCTCCCAGCAGATACATTTTGAACATTCTGTAAAACCCCAGAATGGTTTTAAAACACTGTAGTCTTTATTAGCAGACATCGTTCTCCAGTTCATGAATACAAAGTAGACAAAAAAAGGAAAGGTGAGAGGTAAGTTTTGCTACCACATGATCTTTTTCAGATTGTGAAAAATAAGAGATAGGCAAGGGGTTGTAATAAAACTAACCCCTTAAACTGTGCACACTGATGAAGATTTGTAGCTGATATGCCACACACAGTTACAGTTCTGATGATCTGAAACGTCTTTTTTTCAAATACAATTTTTTCTCCTGTTCTTTTGGTTTACATTCTAAAGTTGAGAGAGCTGCCAAACCACAGCTTATTCAATAACTTACAGAAATAATTTTTCTTTGCAAAAATGGGCAAAAAATATTTTTCTTCTTTAGAATCAAATTTAGAGACTTTGACCTATTGTGTACAGGTAGACTCACGTACATCGACACACAAGAGTTATTTGCCATAAAATTATTCAAATTGAATGCCTTTCAGATAAAAGCGCTTCTTTATGACTTTCTAACTACTCTAAAAAATAACAATAACAAAAAACTATGGCTGCAGATGGTACATACACTGCCTTCCACTGAACGCTGAAGTCTCTTATTACAATTGGACAAGGAAACTGCAAGTTTTCTTTTAACATAAATTCCTTCCCTTGGCAGTTTTTTCTGTCTCTGTGTTCATGTTATTTTAAAAGACTTTCATTTGATCATTCAATATTTTCCACCACTGACTAGGTGATGAATAGGCTTGCCACCTGGCTCAGCTTCCCATCCCCTCTCCCAGTCTGAATATTTCTTTAGACACGAAAGCCAAAGGAAATGGAAAAACTGCCAGAGGTATTTTTTTAATGCCTTCAACAAACAAAAATAAAAAAGAGATTCTGTACGGACATGAAAGTCAAGACCCTCTCTGGGTCCATCTGTCACCTCCTCCCTTGCAAAAAGTAATTCCTACATTTAAGCCAAAATTAATCTCAGCAGAATTTTAAGGAAAAATATTGATTCAGTCTCAAACCTTTCAGGTGCTTCTTCAAGAATCTATTTCTATCTCACTGAATCCTTTTCACATATTTTAATGCTTTCTCAGCTTCCTGTATGCAGCCTTTCCTTTCCCACTTTTCTATTTCACTTTTTTCTTTTAAAATCCCTGCTGAAATAATGAATCTCCTCTGCTCTTCCTACCTTTCAGGATGCTGCAATGCCTGTCTCCTGTAGCTCCATCTCTGCTTCATGTCACCCTCTTTTCCTTTAACTTCCAACTCTGCTTTTGCATTTTCTATCTATGCCATTCTACCACATAAGTATTCAAGATAACACAACAATAAGTGATCCCCATGAATCGTGTTATGTTGCTCAAAAACCATGCTTTTCCAATTCATCTTCCTCTTTGGCACCTAGCATAATTGATTATTATATCAATACTCCTAGGATACACCCTAGGGTGAGTACCACCCAACACCCAATAATCTACAAATGTACTACCAGCCATCAAAGGAGCCACACGGGATGATGGCCTCCACCATCTACTCAAGACTGACAGAATTTCCCCAGTTCCTTAGAGAAGAGTCTGCACTTCCTGAGGATGCTTCTCCAGTGTAACAACAGCATCTTCTACATTCCTGAGTCAGGAGTCACAGTTGCTATTAGTTGCTATTCAGTTTCCAGTGGGACCTCCAGGAAAAAATCTCCTCAGCAAAGTATGAGTGAAAACCTCGGAGTAAGGTCCTGACAAACCTGTGCAAAGCAAATATGTGGTGGGATTGGATAGCCTTTCACAAAGTCTTTGCATTGTTACACCACAGCAAACCCAAAGCAAAGCTTTATTAAATTAACTAGAACTAATCCATATGTAAAGGAAAATTTTCCATGGATTGTAGTTGGAAAAGGACAACATTCAAATTGAATTTCTTGTCAAAAACTTCATACATTACCTGCTTCCTCATATCATATCCACCTCTAAAAAGAAATACAAAAAAATGAACCAACATTATTAATTCAGGGAGAAAAGCTAGACAAATCCCAACGCCAACTTCTAGATCTGAAGCCTTCATGGAATTTGTTACCTCGTGATATCAGACAATCAGCTTCCTCAAAGGGAACTGATTTACAGTGATCAGTTCTGCAGAAAGGATGACTGTATTTCATTTTAAGAGACTTATTGCAGCTAATGATCATGTCTACATATAAAAGGATGAGGATACAAAATATCCATGTTACAGTGCTTAACAGTCATATCGCTAAATATTCTAATCAAAACTCACATTTTCAGAGGACAGTGGGCAAGCACAAAACTTGGAGTTTGGATAACTTTTGGTTTATTCCCGCCATCATAACCACTGGAACATTTCTATGTTGGAAAAAGACTTTCTAGTTTGCTTAGAAAATCTGGTCCCCATCTTCAGCTCCACTTTAACAGCTTTTCCATAGTACCACACGTGTAGCTGGGCCGTGAGAAGGAGCTTGTGTTGTCCTGAGAACATTGCAACAATTACACTCTAGTCATACCAAACTGTTTCAGAACCTCCTGCAAACTTCATACAAAAGCTGCAGGGAAAGGCACGGGACAGAGGATCTAGTTAAGGTGCCTCTCAGATTTTCAGATCTCTGCCTGCTTATTCCAAGTCTCTAAGGCTGAAATAGTTGGCATGAACTGAAAGAAACTTTAGTTTGCTTCAAATAAGAGCTGCTGAGTGCTCAAACTTGACAAAGATTGCCTGTAGCTTGGCTCAAACAGATGCTTGAGGTATCCAACAGCCACCATTTTACCTTTACTGCCTTGTTCACTGCTCCACAACTGTGTTACATCTGAATCACAGAACCATTTATGTTGGAAAAGCCCTCCAAGACCATGGAGTCCAACTGTTAACCCAGCACTGCCAAGCTCCCCACTAAACCACGTCCCTAAGCACCACATCTACACAGCTCTTAAATACCTCCAGGGATGGTGACTCAACCTCTTCCCTGGGCAGCCTGTTCCAGCCAACACAGGTCTGCCCTTACTTCTGAAATACTTCTAGACAATGTAAACTCAAACTTTAGCTCTGCAATTTTTTTCGCAGTGAGAGGTTAACATAGTTGTCTTGTTGCATAGTCTCCAACACAAGAAAATCTCTCCCTTCTACTATAGTGAGACACAGATAGTATGCCAGTTTTCATTCTTCATCGCAATTCTACTTCCAGTTTTCTAAGGAGCCTTCCTTCTCTTCAAAGTAACAAGTCCTGAGTTGAAATCCCTAGTATTAAAGGTTTAACTTGAATAAAATTTAGGAGAAAAAATATCAAAATCATGTTTTAGTAAGGAAAGACAGGTTTCTACCTAGTTAATTCTGTTTTTTAAAAATGGTAGCAGTGTGAAATCTGGCATAGTCAGTAAGCTAGGGCTGCCCAAAGTTGAAATTGCAACCATTCTCCATGTCCATGAGGTACAAGTAATTTTATGGCAACTTTTGGGGGTTATTTGGATCTTGCACTATTCTTTTATAACAGTCATTCTACTAAATAAAACATGTTCTGCAAGTTGGTTACCTCACTTGTGCTGATTAAATCATAATATCAGATGTTCCCACGGACCTGGGTGGCAAACATTGATCAACACCAAGGTGGTAAGCACAGATTATCCAGGTGTAACTGTCTGTGAGGATTTGATAGCAAATAGGCTGTGTCTGCATTTCTGAAGAAATGCTTCCTGAAAATTCAATTCCAGCTTGCATTTAATTCTCACATATGCCTCTTGTGTCACCAGTACTAGACAATACATAGAAGCACTGAACCCATTTTACAGAGATAACTTAGAGGGCAACTGAAGTCAGAGAATGAAAGAAGGACATAAATCTCAGAAAGTCAGTGCTCAAACTTGTTGTGTCTACCTGTGAAAAATTTCCCATTCCAGTGTCTGGAGCATCCTGCATTTCAGGTTTCTCTTGCTTGTTAACAGGAGACCTGTCTACTGATTTTCTGCCTAGGACTTTATAACTGGCCTCAAAAGCAGCAACTACAACTTCACTGCTCAGTAGCAGTGGTGCCTTACTAGAGCCCCGAGTTATCCTTCAGGCCTCCTTAGCATCGTTCACCTCTGGGCTGTCTCTCCTGCATCATTTCTTGTTCAGGACAACTGTGTTTTTGCTGGTTTGCCTTTGCCAAGCATTTACAAAAAGATCAGTGATTCAAATCAAACTGAAGAGACACCTTGCTGTCAGAGATATGATGCCACCAAGAGGTAAGCGCAATGTTTCCTCCAAACCTCCAAGCTGCTCAGACCAGATATTTTGGCTAAAGAGATCCATAACCCTGACTACGTTTGGTGCAGTTTCCTCTCCAGGGCATCTCTGTTTATGTACATTTGTGTCTTGCTCTAAAAAATGAGGCCTGCACAGTTTAGACATAAATCACAACGTGCAATTCCCAAAGTGCTGGAAGAGCAAACATAAACACTATCATTAAAACACAATTATTGCCAAAGCTGATTTTTTTTTTCTTTCATTCTTCATCCAGTTTCCTAGTTTTGAATATGGTGCAAACTTTTAATGAACTAAAGACTTGTACATATGCTTATATTCAAAAGTTCAAATATAAGGAGTCAAGAATTTATAGAAATACGAGTCACAAAGCTAAGACACAGGGAGAAGGGAAAAGGGGGAATAAACTGAATAGCCTCAAGGTAACTTCTAATCCAAAGCTATAAAAATTCTTTGTAGTTTTATTAATTCCACTGCTTAAGAAAGAGCTGCAGTCTGTTTTCAGTAAAAGCTATATGCTACTTAATAATATATCAGGCAGCAATTAAGTCAGCAAATGTGCCTACAGCATTTTGCGTTAGAGACGTGTTCCGAGAACTGCAATGTGCCAGATGAGCACAGATCTACAAACCAGCCTCACCTCACATGCTTGAAATGTTCATACAACGTGTTTAGTACAGGGAATTTTAAAGCCTAAACAAAGGCCTTATGAGCACATTAGATTGGGTCACATACCAAACAAACTACACACCCAAACAGCAGTGAGATGAGGACAAATATCCTCTTTAGCCACTACGGCACACAATGAATGTTAAGAGATCTCTATTTTAACGCAGAAATTACTGCACTTAACAGTTTTAAGCCAGAATTCAGGCTGCAAGAAGGACAGAAAGAAAGGAGAGAGCTAACTCCTGCCATTAGAAACAAGAGACACATGTGTTTGTCTGTTTTGGCAGTCATTGACACAGCAGCTATTTACCAAGAGAGAACAAACATACCACCTAGGCAGAAAAATGTTTGTTTTTGCTTCATGACAAATGTGGAGAGTTTAATTTCTCTCCATTTTTACAGGAATGGGCTTTGCAAACACAGCTTTAATACCAATTTGAGAAACTAGGTCAAAAATGCAGAATGCCCAGCCTCATGGTGAAAATTAACTAGCACTTGTGTATAGATCTAGTATGTAAATGGAAGTAGACTGGCTGATTTCCAGATAATCAAGAGATGATTGTATTTAAAAAAAATCTTTCAAGAGGACAAATGCAAAGCAAATGTGTAGAAAATTCAGAAGCAAAATTTGTCAGAAAAAAATTTCCAAAGTGAATTTTGTAGATAAAGAAAGGCAATATTGAATAGTACAAGAGCTAGAACTTACAATCAAAATCCTAAGAAAATGTCACTTTTTAACATTTATTTCACAGTCTAATTTTACAAAGCAATTCCTAAAGTAGCACATACACTGAAAGTATTTAGTTTATAACCAAACATATTATTATTATTACACTCAAAGGATGTTAAAGCCCTTGAAAGAAACTCTTCTAACTCTTCTGAATAACACTTATTGTTAAAACCCCATGTAGCTGTTTCTGATACATTGCTGCAGCACCTCACTTAATTTCAGTTCTGTTAAAGTAATCCCAGTAGAAGAACGTCTACACACTTCAACTTAAAGAGAGGTTTGAAGTGATTTGGGAATTTCCTTATGCTCCTGCAGAGTATTTAAAACAAAATAACAAAAATCCCCATACTTTTCAATTCCGATGTCTTTAGCACTCACACAAGTATGTGCAAACAGTAGAGGGAAAGACAGGAAATTATTTCTATGACAAAACCCCAAACATTCTCTAAAGAAAAGTTAAGATTACTAAAAGAAAAATATTTCAGGAGACTATATTGACTGTTTCATGCAAAATGATTATTTATGTGCAAGCCTGTGTGCTTCACAAATCAGTATATGACAGAAATGATTCTGACTTACAGAGCAGTTCTCTGGCAGCATGCATGGCACAGATTGATTGTCAGTATCTGGCAAGAACACCCAACAACTGTATCTAGAGCTTTAGCACACAGTTACAACAGGTGAATTCCCAGGGTTCCACATGTGGATTTTTTAAATATCCATCTGACTGTATGATTTCAAGCACTTCCCCAACAAGAAATAAAAAGCTTTCTTAAAATACCACTTAGTGAGCCTGTTCTATAAACAGTAAAAACGTATACAAAGTATGTCCAACTGTTTCACCCTGCGCTTCAGAGAGGCAGGGTAAAAACCCAATCCAATTTGTACATCACACATTAGGGATACAGTGGGGGGAAAACCCCACAAAGTATTATATGCACAAATATCACTTGCTTAAGCTACACGAGTAACACACTTTATAAACTAATCACATCCATGTTATATGCTTAGGCTTATCTTGATATTTATTTCATGTAGTAGGAGGAAGCCTGAATCATTGAAAATACTAGCCATTGGTCAAAAATTAACAGGGAACTCTGATTACATTAGCCTAGAGAATTAGCGCTGCAACAAAAGAGGCAGATTTAAAGAAGCTTTTACAAATTAAGATCCTCTCACATTCTTGGGTAGCCCAATAAAGGCAAAGGGGCAGCCAAGGCTACACGTAACTGCAGCTACTTAGGGCTACTGCCCAAATACCATCCCTCTCAGCATTTAAATGCTCTTCTAGCTGCTGTTCAACATAATGCTGCCACAGACTTCACAGGCTTCGGCCAGAAATACTGAGTCAAACCCCCTGAAGCGCAGTATTTTTCTTGCATGGAGACAATTTCTCTAGCTGAGTCCCATTCCTTTGACTTGTTCCGGACATCTGTGTCAGCTCTTCCAAGGAATGGCCAGAGGCAGACCACCTATACTGAGAGGGGCCACACCAAGACATCAAGAGTCATGTGGCATAAGCATGGACATCCCCAGTCAGGTGGCTTAGGTTCCAAAAATTTGGGACACCGAAAACAAAGCTGCAAAACTGTAAATAATTTACCAATTTTTGCTTCCAATAAAAGAAATAAATTAATCTTTCTACTTCCTCAGAGCTTGTTGGGTCCTCAGTCAGAGGGCAACCCTGGAGAGCTGAGATGGTGGAAGGAGTAGAATAAAACAGTCTAGACCTGTCTAACAAAAGTAGCACAAGTATTTCCCATTCAGCTTGCTGGCTCCTTGGATGCCCGAATCTCCATTTGTGGGCAAAATTGGTGCTTAATTAGAGAAGACTATTCACAGCCTCCACTAGCCAGCTGCAGGTTTCCCCTGAGGCCCAGAGAAGTCTTCTTAAGGGTGAGTCACCACATCTTCACATCACTCTTTTCAATGAGATGGGTTTGAGAGCTCCAAAAGCTCCTGACAATTTCTATCTACTTTTTCCAGTACATGAAATGCAGCAACAGCTGCTATCTGATTTTCAAGCTACCCATGAGAAGTACAGAAGCAGTTTTCCTCCTCTTCTCCTGAAGTTCTTAAATGTGAGTCTGGCAGCTCACAGCATATTTGATGAGATGGTTTTATAGCCACTAATACAGTAGGATATCCATTTTAGTCAGATGTCATGTCGTAACAGATTCTGACATCTCTAGATATCATCACTGATGTAAAATAAAATTTGATTGCAAAAAAGCATTACCTCTGGTTTCACCATAACTTGCATTACTAATATATTTCTCAAAAGTTAGGTGTTTTTTAGTAACTTGGTAGTTAATTCTAAAGACCAGTTAATGATGCACAGTTCAAGTGAAAAATCTGTGATCCCAAAATTGAATGGACAATGCAGAAATAAACAAGACCTCCTCAATAACTGAGACTTTGGATTCCTTCAAAGTTCTGCCCACATCCTTAAGAGTAATTAAGACTGAAAAAAAAGTCTTTGGACAAGTGAAAAACAAGCCTGTTGGCATGGAAACTGGACAGTACTACAACTTCTTTCCACAATTCTTGGCAAACAGATGAATTCTCATGCAATTCTCAACCACACACACCTCGGGAGCTAGAACTACACTTCTACTGATGTGGTATTTATTCTAAGCACTAAAACCCAGCAAAATTATGTTCCAGGAACATTTCAGGAAATCCCTATCCCAGTCTACAAAAATTCTTGTCTCAGAATACAAAAATTACTGATACTCCACAATGTTCTGCTTAGAAGTTTTAAAGTTTTTCTCCATTTTACTCAGTTTCTGCACTATTTTTACCCTTTCTCAGGACATCAACAACAGCAAATAAATTCCTTAAAAATGAGGGTCAAAAGAACGATCATGTATGGATCCAAAAATCCAGCAGGAGTCTAGCTCAAGCTGGAATCCAGGTGGGAGGAAACCTTCATTCTCATTGTTTTAACTTGTATCGGGAACAGTTATGGAAACCTCTCTGATGGAAATCTCTGCACTGGGACAAACTTCATTTTTCCCTTTTTCATCTTATGAAAAGGGTCTGCATATTACCTCAAAAGACATAGAGAAAAATATTTTCCCAAGATTTTCCCGACAGTAGGAATTCCCACACTTGAACAGACTGCTTGCATGGGACCATCTGGGTATCCTGTACGTGGTGCATTCCAAAATTTTTGCAGGCAGAAGCGAGCAAGTGGTGATGGTTGAGGAAACCAATGGCAGCAGCCATTCTTAGGTGCATTTCCTGCACAGTGTCTCTGTGCTTTCAAGTTGCTATTTTTTTTATAACAACTACCAGATCTGAGACGTAGCATTACCATTGCTTATTTAGAGGGGTTTGGAAATTCCCTCAGTACCCAAGAAGTTAAGAAAAAATGAGGTTTGTTTCCACTTCTTATTCAAGGTTGCGTAACAAAATCAGTAGTGATTACTTTGTCTCTGGCCCTCTCTCTTTTTGCAGTCACTCATCCTATTCAAGTAGCTACTGTCAAAACAGTACATCTAGTACTGAATGCAAAACTACCAGTGATGAAGTGCAGGACTAAGAAGAACCTATCTACCCCAGCTCTTTTATTTAAGCAGAATACTAATCCATCCCTGGCAACTTGTTTAGTCTCAATCCTTTCTGAGTTTCATTCTTTCCTTGCAGGTCATGTTTTCCAAAGCGTTCATTACTGAAGTTCCTCTCTGTAGTCGTGTCAATTGGTCTACATTTCTGAGAGTACAATTTTCAGAGGAGATTTCATATTCACCACCAGAAGAGGAGGGATAATCAATTTCTCATCTCAATTTTTTGTGTCTTTAACACGTTTTACCATCTAGCATAAGTCCCAGATCTTTTTTGCAATACCGTTGTTTCATAGTATGGCTATTACTGTTATTCTGCATCTCCTATTTCTTAGTTTGTACTCCCCCTCATTTTAAGCAGAAAACTTTGTGTCTGTATTTCAGCTCCATCTTCTGATTTCAGATCACTGCTGATTTGTCTAGACCATTCTCATTCTCTCTTCCCAAGAACTGCAATGCCTTTGAAATAAACTTATCAAGTCTGATAGTTCCTATTTTGTTCCATCAGCCTAAATCATTGAAATCAGCAGACAGTTCAGACTGGAGCTGGGTATGACCTCACCTAACATCCTCTCTTGTGATGATAGCTTAACCACAAAAAGCTATATTTTTTCCAACCAGAGTGCACCACCATCCATATTTCCTTAATTTGCTTAGGAAAATACTGCCTTTGAGGAGAGTACTTAAAGCCTTGGCAAATTCACAATGGCTTTGCTTTGTGCATTAAAAATACATGCTATTCTGGGGGGAAAAAAAAAAAAAACAAACAGAAAAACCCCACGTCACATTTATCAAAAAATTATATCAAACTGACGTATTTTTATTACTCTCCAAATGCAAACAATTCATTCCCACAAGGATTTGTAAGTCACAGTTGCACTGCTCTGCCTCGCTTTTTTCTTTCTCTCCCCACATTTATTCTGCCATTTCTGCTTCTTTGAGGAAAAAAAAATTGCTTTTTGTCTTCATCCAGTTCTTTGTCCTGTCCATGCTCCTCATATCCCCACTAACCCCCACCACCACTCAGAGATTCCTTCACATGCTGAGCACTTATCTACTAGCAAGCAGCTCTTTCTTCCAGCCTGAATGAAATTAAGTGATAGTAGCCAAGTCTCATCTCTCATTTAGCCTTTTTTGTTAAAGCCATAATGAAAATAAAAATCCATTGCATTGGCAGTATTCTGTCCATATGTTTCTCCTTTCCTGGCTTTCTTCAAGAAAAGCTTTGAGCTGTGAAGCCTACTGTGATTTTTTTTTATTTTTTTACACTACAACCTCCTGTAGTCACGTGCCAATCTTGTCCATTTTTTGAATAACTGCTGTTGGAATGCCCCTATTCGAAAGATTTTTTTTCACATAATTAGTTTCAATGTTTGTTTTTGTCTTCTGCATTGGTTGGTGCAATAAAACATATATTCAAACAGTTCTACCAGACTTCCAGTACAGAATGTAGTCAGATTATCAGCCTATTCTTGTTTTCCTGCTGTCACATATCACTTCAGTGGAAAATATTCACCTTCTTGCCTCTGTGAATGGAACAAAACACTAATTGAATTCCTGAAGTACAATCTGTGCATTTGCACAAGGAGTAGCTTCAATTACCAGATGCAATTACCATTGAGCTATTTGTAAAGCACATCCTTTTATCTCATCAGCTGAACTGGAGAAATGTTTACAGCCTTCCCGAAGTTTATATGTCGGGGCAGGTGCTACCCTACCTTGCTACAGAAGAGACTTTGAAAGCAGGAAAATAAACACCATAAATTAGAACCTTTTGGGGGAAAACCTGAGAACTCTCCAAAAAGCATTTGTGCAGACATGATTAAGAACTTTTTTCATGTATTTATAATCTTTGTCCACTTCTCTTAAAGCCATCTACATATCAGTCCTCCAAGGATGTCTAAAGTTTAAGTTATCAGTACTTTACACAACTCTGAATAAATACAAATGTTTGTAATCTTAGCTTAAAAATCTTCTGGTCATAAAGACAGTAAGAGAAAAGGGCAAAGATGTTTGCATTTTTGGACATGGTATGAAAATTTTCTACATCAAGATGATAAAGATTTTCCATACTGAACTCTGGCTTCTGGCAAACCATCAAGACTTCAAGGAAGTCACTTTTGTTATCTTCTTCTTTTACAAAAATATGAATCTATGCATACCCCCATTTTCAAGCCCCATCTTAATCTCTGACTACAGTGTAAATATAAATGTGAATAAACATAAATGAGAATTTTAAAAATGTATTCTGATGAAAGGAACAACTACAGGCCTGTGAGCTTCACATCAGGCAAAGAAGTGATGTTTAGGCACATATTAATATTAGAGTATATAGAGGGAAGTTACAAAGCACAGCCTTCATTCCGTCATTAATGTCTGCTAATTCTCTCAATTCAGAGAAAAGCTGCCATAGTTTCTATGAAGAGAACACTTGCCTTGAAAACCTACTGAAGCTGACTGCAAGGGTTATCATGCAGCTGATAAAATAAAGAACTCAATAAATTTTCATTGTCAACTTATATTTCCAAAAGACATTTAACAAGATCTTCTATGATGTCTTTTGAAGACAAGGTGTAAAAGTACAACATTGACTAAAGAAAATAAGCAGCCCAGAAGAATCAGAGGACTCTGTTGCAGGGACTGTGCTGTATAACATACTCTTAAGTGACCTAGAAAAGGGAATAACCAATGAGATTAACAAATTTGCTGATGAAACAAAAGTATTTAAATAGATGAGGGGGAAAGGCAAACTAAGTAACTACAAAAAGACTTTAAGGTGTCTGGACAATAAGATGCCACCAGAAGTATAAATAAAAGTGTTTGCATGGAATAAAACAATCCATAGATTCACTCAAGAGACAGACTGCAGAACTCCGGGGTTATAGGAGCTATTTGGACATTAGCATTAACTCAATCCTTACAGCAATAATCAAAACAGAGAATGAAATGTTTTACAGAATCAGCGAATCACAGAATAGATAGTGCTGGAAGAAACCTGTGGAGATCATCCAGTCCAACCCTCGTGCCCAGGCAGGGTCACCTACAGCAGGTTACACAGGAAGGCATTCAGCTGGGTTGGGAATGTCTCCAGAAAGGAGACTCCATGAACTCCCGGGCAGCTTGTTCCAGTCCTCTGCCACTCTCGATATAGAGAAGTTCTTCCTCATGCTGGGCTTGAACTTCTTGTGTTTTAGGAAATTTAGAACATTTGAGGAAGGACTAGAGGAAAAAAATACTTAAAATCTCATTTTCATGGTATGACATGAATCTACAGTTTGCCCACAACTGGCACGATGAGCAGCTCCAGTCAACTCTCAAAATGTACAACAACCGAAAAAAGTTCAGAGAAGAGCAACAAGATTGAAACCAGCTCCATAGAGAAGGAAACAGGTAGACTGGGCTTCTGTAGCCTGGAACAGATGTAACAAACAGAGATGTGATAGAGGGCCATAAAATCACAAGTGTTATAAGAAGGATTAAAAAAAAAAGTACTGAGTTTACTTTTGTACCGATATATGAACTGGGGTGTGTCAAGTGAAGCCAACCAGGTATCGGAGTGAATAACACAAGTGGTTGTATAGGCAACAAGTGATAGATCTCAAGAATTCCTTGCCAGAGGCTTCTGTGTGCACACTCTACACAGGATAAAGGACAAGCTGCACAGATTCATGAGAGACATGACTTTGGATTTACTAAAAGATAAAACAGATCAGGTTTAGGGAAAAAAACCAATTCAAAACAGTGAAAATAGTTGAAGGCTGAAAGACTGCTTTAGAAAGAAATATCATGCACTTGCCTTGTCCTTACTCCCCAGGGATCCATTTGTGGCAACAGTAGGTTACAAGGAACTGGTGACAGGTGGCTCTCTGGTCTGAATCATTATGTTTTGAGATAGAGGAAAAAAACTTTAGAATTATTTGCGCTAGGACTGAACCATGTCATCATTTCACATATAATGTCCTGACAAATACTGAGCAGAGGCACCAAAATATCAGATAAATATCTAATAAATATCAGATACCTTTGTTACAATAGCTAAGCTAGGTCATCATTTTTGGTAAGATGAATATCTGTTATTTTGGCAGATGAATAGACATGACATGTACCCAGGTACAGGTGGTACAAGGAACACGAAAGGGACCTCAAAAGTATAACAGCAGGCACTTTTGCCCTCTCCAGACAATATAGTCCATTTCTATAACTTATCTCTCTTGTTTACAGTATTTTAAGCTCAGGGCAGGAGGGAGAATGGTGGAAGGGAAAAGGAAAATTCATGAATGGAAATCAAGGGAAAATTCATTTGATATGATGTGTTTTGATACTCTGTGTCACCACTGAAAAAGAGATTATATACTGTAGAGAGCTTTTCTCAAAGGTACTGGTCTATTTTTTGGTCTTTTGCCTTTTTCCTGTAAAGCAGGTATGGTTATTCCATGCTTTCTCAATCCTTCAGTGGCTCTGTTCAGCTGTTTGGATCTGTAAAACAAGGTATATAGGCCCATAGCTGTCCATATGTTAGACACATATTCGGTTTCCAATAATCAGGATGTTGGAGTAACTTTCTGATCCCAGGCATGTTCCTA
Source organism: Cnemophilus loriae (assembly GCA_013397755.1). Classification (NCBI taxonomy): domain Eukaryota; kingdom Metazoa; phylum Chordata; class Aves; order Passeriformes; family Corvidae; genus Cnemophilus; species Cnemophilus loriae. The sequence continues at coordinate 1,154,393 of VZTF01003335.1, forward strand.
GCCTTCTCAGAACAGCAAAGCTCTACGTCTGCTACTATGTAGGTTTTTTTCTTAGAGAAGGAGGAAAAAAAAAGTGAAAAAGACTAAGACAAAAAAGGACAGAAATGTGCATGTATACCTTTTCAAAACAAAAGCCAGTTTTCTGTTTTCAGGGCACACTTGAGAAGTACCTAGATATAAAGCTACTACCTGATGCAAGGGAAGAAAAAGAAACAAAAACCAAAACCAAATCACAACGAACCATTCCACAACTTTACTAAAACACTTACTCCATCAGTCAGTCCTGCAGAAAAAGCATTCCAGAAACCACATCCTCACACTACAGCCTAACTGAAATCTCCGCCTGTTCCGAAAGAATCGGCTCACGTGGAAAGAAAAGAATTTAGGTCAACATGGCCCCTGTACTAAATGTTTCTGCAGCTGGAGCATGGAAACAACATTTCTCTCTACTTCACACTTGAAACACACATCTGGTTGTGAATTACACACCAGATTATATGCCTTTTCCTTCCACACTCTAAGCTTTCCCTTGTATATGCTCTAGGCAATTTTAAATTTCTAATAAGTTGCCGAGAGCCGCACAGTACAAAAATCTGTAAAAACCTTGAAAGGCTTCACTGACATACTGCACATGGAGGCAGAGCAGGTAGGTAAATTATCTGATCAGCTTCAACCGCAGACAGTAAGTACAGCTCATTTACAAGGCACAGGAGAGAACAGCAATGAGGTACCAGAACAGATGTTTGCAGTTGAAACAGGACCAAGAGCAAATGATCAAACTCATTTAGAGTCTGCATTCCTGCAGCAGATTCAAAACTGTATCTGCATTTATATTCCCAAATTTTGCATCCCCAATCCAAATGCAGATCTCTATTTACAGATTTGTGGCACTGAGTTTTGGAAGATAATGTTCCAGGCAGAAACCTGAAGTAGGATCTTGAACTATCTCGGGATGCCAAGCAGGTAAGAGGTCATTGAAATGCCCACGAGCCAACCATGCTTTGATGATATTTTTCCGCACTGCACAAATCCAGTCCAAGGGAAGAACATTACTGTATCAGGGAAGTGCTGGTAGCCTAAAATGTAAATGTATAAAGACACAGAAAGGTGGAGATTCACTCTCTTAAGAGTCCCAAAGCCTCATATTACAATTTCCTAGAAAACTTCATAGGCCTGTGATAACAGCATCTCCATATTCTAAGCAAAATGCTCTGGGACACTGCTAAATTGTAGATGGCACAATCAGATATTTCAGGGTTGCTTAGATCATTTGCAGACTAAACCAGACCTTACAGCTGCTAAACTTTCTTTGGTCTTTGTGGTTGTTATACATTTACTTTTTATTCCATGTAGATTCAGTATTTTCTGAATGCTTATACAAATATGTCATGGATATCAGCCACAGACACCGTATTTACCAATTGACCAACCACTTATTATTCCTGAAAAAGGTTTCCTGTAGAAAAAATAAATAAATGAAAGAATCCTTTAAAAAGAAAATCTGACAAAGAAAATCTGCTCTCATGTTGACATTTATTAGGACAAGTTTCAACTAGGAGGAGAATTTAAAAGCTGAGTTATAAAATTCATGATGGGTGGAGCAGGTAACAATAGAGGTGTTGGCACAAAACTATCCAAGGAATTATGAGCACAATGCTAAAATAATAGGATCTCTTGAATGGGAAGCCATAACCTCTGAGTTTGAAAGACTTAGGTTTACTTTCATGCGAAGACTTGTTGATAGCACTGTTAAATGAAAACATCTGAGCATTTTCCATATTTCATAATGTGCTGCTATCTTGAATACAAACACAGAGACAAAGCCAGCATTAAACACGCTAAAACTTCAGACAGTAATGGTTTAAAAAGGTGGCAGATGAGGTAATCTTATTCCTGCACAAATGACATGCTCTGAGGCTGCACTAGGAATGGCTTATAAAAAATACTCGTTTGTTTTTATCCATGCTGCAATGCTCAAATTAGTGTCCTTTTGTTAATTGCTCTTAAGAGCAATTTTATTCTGATGAAACTAAAGGTCACTCTTGAGACTGACTATGCTGCAAGAAGGTGTTACAAAAACTTGAGAAGGAGAGAAAGATGATTACTGGAAACTACGCATATATTTATAATATGCTTCCATAGTCCAATTCCAGAAACACACTCTGCCTTTTGAAACATTAATTCTGTTGTCTTTGGGAGTTTAAAGAGGAAAGAAAGGAGGGCTGGGTATTGGGTTTGTTTTTCCTTACTCACTTTGAAGATTTTGACACTTGTAGCTTTAACAATTTATTTTGATAGGCTAGAAAAAAAACACCATATGATGAAATAAGTGAGACATTTTAGAGAATTCTAAAATATGATATAATTTAAATTAAATTTTTTTTAAATGTGATTTATAAAAAATGCAAGAAAGCCAGACCTCTGAAAGAAAATGCTGATATAACTCTAAGTTTCATATTTGTTGCACAGCCCTTTTTAACATTACAGCCTCTGCAGTACCACATTTAAGAGTGTTCTGTTGCAGCTTATTTGTCTGTAAAACATACCCTGCTTGGCATAAAGTTTTACAATGCTCACTAAGGGAGGAATAACTCCTCTGAAGCCATAAGAAATACAACATAAACCTGATAGAATTTAAACTGCATATACTCCCTCCCTGGCACAGCTTTCAATCTTCTACAAACAAAAGCTAACATGGTTTTCAGAGTTCCTTGCTCATATGACAGTGGGAACAGTAACTGGAGTCCAGAGGGCTCTGCTGGGATGACTGTAGCGATGTTCATGATAGTGTTGCATCCTGGAGTTCCTGGGTTTCTTCAATCAAACTAACTAAACAACTAAAACAAGAGGGGATTTGACACTAATCCTGTTTTCAGAGGGGCCTGGCAAGGTTTTCCAGTTCACCTCATTACATTTCTAATTAGGTCCTGCAAAGCTCTGTATGGGAATTCAGATAGTTTCAATACTTTCTGATGATGAGATAATGTGGGGACAGCCTCAGGAGAGGGCAAAGTGATAACAGGATACACACATGCAGATGGCAGAACTGATTGGGGGTTGGAACTGAATGATCTTTAAAGGTCCCTTTTGACCCAAACCATTCCATGATTCTATGACTGCAGATAGCTAGAACGGAAGCTACCAATGCCTGATCCTTCAAAGGGACAGGAACAGGCACAAAAAGGAAAAAAAAAAAAAGAAAACAAAAGCAAATATGTTAACAATACATCAATACATGCTTTTTTAAAAATTTTAAAATCATTTACATTTCAGCAGTGAGAGCAGTTCTTCCAAATTTTCTTCTTCTAAGCCAAACTCAGTCATCTAGATAAGATGCATCTGCACCAAAAAATGCTTCTAGAAGCAGGTGAAAATTGATTAATACAAGAAAAAATAATACAAAGAAAATCTAGTCAACTTCTATGCAGATGCAAGCTGCGAGAGAAACTACCTCTACAACCCAGAGTGAATTCTCTGATCTGTTATTAAACCAGAATAAAAACCAGAAGGTGCATTGTTACTGTTTTGTGTACACAGAGTAAAATAGAAAACTAGAAATAGCAAAAAATTATTCTAAATGTCAAGATACATAGAATCATAGAATCATTTAGGTTAAAAAAGACCTTTAAGATCATCAAGCCAAATCATTAACCCAACACTGGTCTGCCACTAGACCATGTCTCTAAGTCCCACATCTACAGGTCTTAAATCCCTCCAGGGATAATGATTCCACACTTCCCTGGTCTGCCTGTTGCACTGCTTAAGGTTATAAAATGACAGAAGTTTAAAAACCTGATGTTTCAACATTCAGCAAATTAAGAAAATGTAGATTTTGGAGGAAAGGGCCTCAGACAGGAGAACAGTTCAACAACAGAGCAATTTCTTGTGCCAGGCTTTGTTTACATACTGTTATTACATGCAGCTGGGACTACTCTACACATTCAATTTTCTTTATCAGACTACATGTACACCCAGGATACTGATTTTACAGGAAGCAGCTCTCAAGCTTTTCCAAGTTCCCTTTCCTCTTCCCCTCTTTTCCTTCCCCCTCCTGTTTTCCAAATGACACAGAAAATGTCTACCAGAAGACAGAAAGCATTCCCTAAAGTTTTGACAAAGTTATAAAGCACTAGAGAGAATGTCTGTGGTGGCAGAGCGCTTTAATCCATCACTAGCCTCCCCACCCCCCCATATTTAAATATTTATCTTTTAAATGTTCAACACACTATTCCAGTAAAAATTGGTATCAATCAGTCCCACTTTTCTCATGGTTTTCTCTATTTATTGTCTTAATTTACATCTGGAAGTTCTTGAGTATCAGAGGATGTCGTAAAAATGCTTCCCCTACCAAGTCAGCATTCCCTTTAAAGAGGAACAACCCGATGTCTGAACTCTGCTCAGCCAACAGAAACAGAGAGGAAAACACTCCATCCACAGCAACACAGTTTAAGTCACTTGGAAGACTGTGAAAATAGGAAATTCTGTAATTTATCTACTTATGAAAACAACCCCGTGATTTTAGATGTGTAGAGCAACTGGAGCATTACTCTTCATAGTTTACTGGTAAGAGTACAATGTTTAAAACTTCATCTGTGTTGGCTTTTATGCTTGTGTAACAACTATTATAAACAAGAGTTCTTAGTTTTGCTTTTAAGTCAGAGCAAAAGACTGGAGTGTACCAAGCCATTCCATTCAGTCAAATTCCTTCCATTAACCATGTTTCCTTTCACAAAAAACCATCTAAAAACAAAAAAGAACAAAGGCATCATTTTCTTCTTTGTGTTCAGTTTCTTCCTTTTCAGAAAACTGCTACAACCCCTAAACCTTTTGTATAAAAATGCGTATGGAAAAGTTTCTCCATCTTGATTATGAATAGGCAACATGAAAACATGAGTTCCAGCAAAGATAGGAGGATGACTCAAGCATTGCTCAGCAGATATTCATGTATTATTCCACACATTTTATGATTTTTTGTTTCAGTGTCCACTGTGTTGATGCAGGAATGGCACACAGCATCTACAGCAGCAGACCCAGACCTTACTTTGCCTAGATGATAATTCCTGACCGTAAGACACAGGATTTGCGTTATCAATGCTCTGTCTATGGCTGAAAGGAATTACTTAGGTCCCCATATCCCTTTTGCTTCAGCTGCTTAGGATCAGCTGATGGCCCTGAATTCTAACAGAGCTCGTCCATGTCTCGTACTGAGACACCTCCTGAGAGATCTCATATTCCAGGCATTACCAAAAGTTGGCTACTGGGAATCTCCTCATTTTTCTCAGGTTGTACCTCTTAGGAGCCATGTCTTATCATAATCCCACTACACTCAGTACAGCTGACTAGTGCCAGACTGTGTCAGGCGGAGAGAGACAGCTCCCTGAAAATGGTGTAACATCAACTGAGGCAAAGGAACAGTAAAAAATATGTGCCAGTATGCTTAAGTTTGTATCAGAGGTGTTTTCTGCATGGCTCTGTCAGCATCGACTTGGATAACATGACTTGATCCACTTGAACCAGCATGGCTGGTTCACACTAAAAAATGGTGATTTTAGAATATTTCTCTCTTAGTTATTAGGCTTAACAAACAAACATAAATAAACAAACTCCAACTGTGAAGAGTTATCAGTGTTTGCAGTGTAACAAAAGAAAACAATCACCTTAATACAGCAGCACTGTCAAAAAGCACCAGAGCTGTAGGCTTTGACTCCCTCATGCTCATGCTAGGGCTCTGTTTTTTACACGCAAAAACCTGAGACATTATGAGAACATCTCCCAAGATGTGTATGTAAATCTACCTGGAACAATCATAAACCAAACATATACATTCACAGAATGTAATAAGTAACCCATTTTATAAAACTCAAAAGTTGCAAAAGTTTTTGAAAGAAACAAGTCTTAAATGCAGTCAACAGGTGAGATTTTAATAATAAATGTGGATGGAGAGTACGACAGCTTTCTGTAATATCTTTTTTGCTTCTTCCCCTCTTCCTTTTTCCTCGTCTAAAAAGCTGTCAATTTAATGAGCCAAAATGAAGTGAATGGTAGCAGACATGGAAATCGGAGCCATAATGGCATGCTCAGCAGAGGCTTGATTGCTGGCAAACAAAGATCTGTCCACTCAACATCTGGCTCGTTTTGATCCTTCGAGTTTAGCTGCCAAATGACTATGTCATTTGGACTCAGGAGATGAAGGCATGAGGGAGACCTGATATCATCATCCCAAATAGTCTGGGTCTTGCCCTGTGTTTAAAGCAGGCTTTTAAGATCAGCAAGAGTGAAAGAAGCTGTGCTGCTCCAAGGAAAATCTGACTTCATGAAAAGTTCCACAAGTGAAAAGCTGGAACTATTAGTGGTGTACTGGGAGATGGAAGAAAACATGTATATGTGGTACGCTCACAAGCTTGTTATAAATTCCTATAACTATGCATATCAATAGTGCTGACCATTTCTAGCCCTGCACTCTCATTGTTCCAACTCCCAGCTATAAGTCTGTAACAATAAACCTGTCTACTTAGAGACCCATTTTAAATTCCTTTTGGATAAGCCCTCTCAAAAAGTTTAGGTTTAGAAAACATTCTCCACCCTTCTATATTTTTATTAATCATTAGGTTAAGCAAGATGCCTGAAGAATTCCGTATCAGTTACTGAATATACCTATTTATATGATTTATATGAAGAATGTCATGGAGTAGACTTAGACATACTTTTACTGTAAAGAGGGTCCACCTTTATACACTTTGCAGTACACAGGGCATAGTGTACTTTTCACACATAGTGAAAGATATTCCAAAAACGGCAGGAGACTGTGAGTATACTGGTGGAAGGATCCCCAGCAAAGCTAAAGAATTTCATAAAGCCAGTCGCAATCATGGAGATTTAAACTCGCTTACCAAGCCCACATTTGGGCTCTATAAATATCCATAATAGAACAAAAACAACTTACTCCAAATGGCCCATTTACCTGGTCCTAAGCACAGGTGGGGGATTTGGCCACAAGGAAATTATAGCCAAAGAGAAACTGCAGCAACAAATCCCTGGATTTTGGAGGAGGACAACTTAAGGAGCACACACGCACCAGATCTATTGTTCTATTAAGAAAGCATCACAGTGAACATTTGCTGCACCAGACATCAAACTCAAGTGACCAGAAAAAAAGCAGATTGCTTTTGGTCATCTTAGGAGGGCGCTTCAGCAGCTTCACACAGCAACAAAAATCACAAGAGATACCAGTCTGCTGTGGCCACACATCGGTGCCCCAGCGACTGGACACGGAGCCTGCAAGAATCAATGCAGATTTCAGTGTCCCACACTGTTGGTCTCCTGCACGGACCAAAAGCACTGGGGACACCCGCAAGCTCCAGGCCGCAAGAGCAGCTGTGGAGCTGCGGAGTGGGATCTCCTGCCCTGGCCACAGCTGGCTTGCCCTGTCTTGTCAAGTGCAGAGTGCCGTGCCAGATGGATCAGTTGGGTTCCCGAGTCCTCCATTGGAAGGCAGGGAATTAAACCACCCTGCTACCTATCACTTTGCAAATCCATGCTTTCCATTAGGTTTTCTGAATTAGCCATAATTCCAGCCATATGCTTGCTGGACAACTCAATTCAAAAGAATTTGACATTTTTCTAATATGGTCACCAGGTAGTAAAAACCACATTTGTAAAAGCAGTTTGTGGTCAATCGATTTTACAGACTCAAAAATCATTACAAGAACTACTTTAAAACCTTATTAAAAATGCTCTGGGTAGAAGATATAACTTATATTGACATCTTCAGACTTCAGTATAATTAAATCCTATTTAAATTTCTTAAATTCCTTATTGAGCTTTGAGTCATTACAGAGAAGCCAATTTCAAACACAAAGTCAGCTATTTATACAAAAAAAAAACAAAACAAAAGCAACCAAACCAAAAAGCAGTAAGTGTGGAGATAAGGATGTTACTCAAGAACTACTGAATTAGACTTTATTTTAAAGGTCTAGTCTTAACTACACTTGGTTTTTATTTCTCCCTCTGAAAGTGTTCTAGAAAATTTGGCAGCAACAGAAACCTTTATTTCCTCAATAAACAACTTAGTTATGACAATAGCTATAAAAAGAGGCTATTTCATCTTTTACATTGTCTACACAACTTATAGACAAAATAAAACATGGTCTCTCTGATGATACAAAAAGAGGAGTGCTTAACGAGTGACTGAATCTTGCAAAAGATAAATGACCAGATAATTTGATGCAAACTTTAACCTCTTATTTGCAAGACATAAATGTGAGGAAGGTATTTGTTTATATCAGAGAATAAAAAGGCCTACTTCAGTTTGAATCATTTTAAATTAGTATCTTGAGATCCATTGCTTTGTAGTAGTGAAATTAAACTCTCGGGTAAGTATTCAAATTATTGTTCACCAGTAAGTCCTCTCAAGCTGTCCTAACTGGCTTCTCCTATACTACTTAATTCATTTCTGAGGAAGACAACTGACTACACCAAATGAGGCAACACAGAAGATAAACGTTAAGACCAGTAGCTGAAAGTGTCTGAAGCATCATTGTTTCCTCTATTTTATCCTAGTGGAGCCACCACCCATACAGTCAGCACTCTCTCCCAGTGTGAATCCAACTCCTGCATCTTCAACTTGAAACAACTCACACTGCATAAAAATTTCATTTCAAACAAGACATTTTCATGGGATCTTTTCTTCAGTGAGGGAAACAATATCCTTTCATCTGAAAGAGAGTGCTTTTTATTTATTTATTTATTTCAGCTTTGAATATCAAACTGTTAAACTGAACCTAGAACCTTGATATGATTTTTTTTTCAGTTACTACTTACTCAGCACAGTTATGAATTTATTTCTAACTTTAATATTGGCACAGAGAAACTAAACCTTGGGTTTCAAATCTTTGCCTCCAGATTACAGATTTTTTTTTATTATTATTTCTTAAACAATCCCCTGTCATCTGTAAAAAATTGGGAGTGGGGGGGATGTTATGGTTATATCACCATGCCTTGATTTTTCACCTGAAACGCCCAGACTTATTAATATTCCACTCGTATTTCACCCTAAATGCAAATACAAAAGTGCCTGGTTTCAGTGAAACATTGGGGTCCAGTTTTGCGGTGAACAGGATTTACATCTCTGCTACATTCTGGTCCCACTAAAGATGAAACACAGCATTTGAAATCAAAGACTTGATTTTTCCCCATGATAGTCTGGACAAGCATTGAGCAAAAGTATCATCCCCAAAAACCCAAGCTGGCACATTCACATTTAAGTCTCAAGGATACATGTGCACGTTGCAGATATTCTTAAGATGAATTCCTGGAATATCTTATGTCAACAAAAGCTCCAACTTTACGTGGGTGAACTATTATAATCCACATTTCTGAAGCCTTGAAAATTAGCTTTTCAGCTTTGCTATTTGAAAAGTAGATTTCAGGTGCCCAAATGAGAATGTAAATAATTTGGTCCCAAAATTACTTATATTTCCTACTCATTATTGCTAACGGTTAGAAATACTCTCCAGATAATAAAATCAGTATTAAAAAAACAGTAATTCAAATAAGTTTGGGGAAAAATATTTTCATCCCTAGTTTTCCACCTTCCAGATGTAATATGAAGGTGAATTTGGCTATGCAGCATATACACATAAAATTAATAAAAATATACACAAGTACTTTCTTCAGGGGGAAAGAGGGTGAAGGTGCTACAGGAAAGGAGGAAGGCTGAACAAGCAGGGGGAAAAAATCCAAAATATAGAGGTTATGATCAAGGTAGTAAGTGACAGCACCAAAAGCTGAAAATTGGTTTCAAACCAGATTTCAGGGTGTTATTTACATGCTGCCCAAAATTGCATTTGGCACACATATTCTAATACTTGGGCATTTTTAAACCTTTTCATTTAAACTTCATAAATGAGCTGCTTTTTCCTTGGTAGTAAAAATATATTTTTTCAAGCTAAGTCACTTGGCAAAGCACTTGAACCAATATCAGACTTCCTGGGTTGTTTTTTGGTTTCTTTTTTTATTCTTAGTTAAGTTATTCCGATTCCTCCCCATTTAGAAAATTCTAGATTTTCAATTAGTGAAAATGAAGTTAATCATTGCATTATCACGACCCTAGCTGCATCCGAGTCAAATCCCAGCCCTTGGAAGAACATGGGATAAATAAAGAACTTGTATTTTTAAATAAGGGCTGGGGGCAGAAAGCGCACTTTTTACCAGAACACATTTTCAGTTAAGAGCTGCTTCTAGAGCCAACTTTTAGAAGGCCAAAATGGTAACTTTTCAGTCATGGCTACATATATGATGAACTTAGCCTGTCTTTTGAATATAACTGTTTATTTTAAGCTGGACAAAAGAGTAACAGAGTAACATGAGTTTAATTTCCCACACCAGGCACTATTCTTCATTTGTAAGAAGTATCTCCTTCAGATGAGACAATTTCAAGATTAGCAGAATGATTTATTGACAGCTTATGGAGTAACTCAGCACTCCCTATTTGACCTTCTGCGTTGTTAATGGATTCAGAGACCTCAGCCTCTCAGCTCTGGCTCAGGTCACAAAACATGTCATGATCCCTGAAGTATTGTTAAAAACCCCTTCAGACTTGGTACCTCCAAACTAGATTCCCGTAGGTCAGAACTGACATTGAATGCACTCATGAAATAGAAAGGCAGAACACTGAAAGCCAGTATGGATGGCTGTGGGCTTGGAACAGTTCCTTAGGAATCCATTTGAGGCCAACACCACAGAAACAGTTTTATAGAGCTACAAAATTTTAAAATAATTATATTTTTAAAAATCCAACCAAACAAACAAACCACTCATTGTCTTTACTCAATCTCTTTATCAATCTAGAAAGCAAGCTGCATCAACATCAAGGTAGCTCAAGACGCGGCCAACAGATCCTTATCCACAGTCCTCCTTTAATCTGAACTGAACCTTTTCTAGAGAAGTTCATTAGCATGTCACCCACATTTCCACTGGCAATTCTTTATGAAACAGGAAAAACAGCCCCTGTTCCCTTGACAATAATCAATTATGTTGAGGAAGGGGGAGAACACCAAGAACATTTTCACTCTGTGCAATGTGTCTAAACATCCTAAATATCTCTAATATTGAAGCTGCCCTTCAAAACTAGAAATATTTAGCTGAGTTCATTATTGAAAAGTACTCCTATAGTATGGAGCACTTACACGGATTTTTTTTTCCAGGTTGAAATAAGGCAAATTGAACAAATCAAAATCTGAGTATGCCATATCCGGTCCTAAACCTGTAGCCATATTCCAGCTCCTTTTGGATTCAAGTAGACATCAAAAACTTGAAAACTGCCACTCACCACAACAGATTAGCCTAGTAGTCATGAATGTAGAAGAAATAATATCAGTAATAAAATGTCTCCTTGAGAGAAAACATACCTCCTCTTGAACTCAGTAATGAAACGTTATCAGCCTATCCACAATTCCTGTTATGTTCTGCAGTGAGGTCATCCTCCTCCAAGTTCTTGATCCGAGATACAGTATCCTATCTTTTATTTTCTACCCACTCCTTCCCTTTTTCTCAATATAGCAATACATATAAGCATACAGGCAAAGGGGCTTAGCAGAAGGACTGTGTTTGAGGGAGACAAGTTGCAGTCTCAGCTTTACTTCTTTATTACCTAATCCCAGACAGATTTCTGCCCCTGACCAAAGTTTTTCACCTGTAAAGCATGGAATTTGATTTATGTCTTCAGAAATAAAATGAATTAAACTTGACCTTGTAGAAATCTTCAGGACGGGGTCTGCACAGAGTGATGGGTGAAACTTGGTGTAAGGGTTTATTATAACTGGCACAGAATTACATAAGAAGGTTCATCCGTGCAAGGTGCACTCAACTGCCATCAACTGTTTTTTTAATAAACATGATCACATTGATTTTCTCACAAATTTAAATCATCAACGACAACAAAAAATAAGACAATATTCATTCAGCTATGACAAAGCAGCAAATTAGTGGGAAGAAATTCAAATTACTGCTAAGAAAGATCGCAGGTATCTGAACCATTCCCAGCACGGCTTATAGCTTGTTTACTTGCTTTCTTTTCTTCTGCTAATGAGCACAATAGGAGATGCTTAGTTTAATATCTTCCTAAGAAATAAGATTATTCTACTTGCCATGAATTTCCTATGGGGTACTCAGAGATGAATCAAACAGTAAACAGTAGTACTATGGCACAATAAATTGCCATTTGAGGCTACCTTTATATTAGTCCCAGTACAACCATTTACCACTTGATTTTCAGCTCTAGAAACTGCCTCTAGGCATTTTCTTGCATAGAAAAATCACACTTTAACACTATAGTTTCTGTCGCTCCAGAAAATTTGTCCTCATCTTTTTTTTATTTCGCTGCTTATCTTTAGTGTCTGCCAGTGTCAGTTTTGCAACACAATGGTCTGTCTCTGTTCAGTTTGCCTTATGTAATGAGTTTCATCAGTTATGTGTTTCTGTTTGATTTATAGCTCAGAAGCACAGTCATGTTTCACTTGGTTCTTAACGCACCACAAATGCACTGCAAGGGTACATTTCAAAATAAAGAGATAAAATCCTTTTTTGTTTAAGATGGATGACCACAGCTCAAAACCAATATGACCCAGATGAAAACCCAGATGTTTCAATATTAGCAGACAGTAGAAGTATGTGGAATGTGTGCTTATGGTCCTAAAAGGTGAAGTATCACTCTCCATACTGGTATAAAAACATGGAAGATTAAAGTAAGGTTTAACATCCAGCAGCAGCAGCAGTAATGGACACACCTCTGTCTCTGGTGAAGTTGCTTGCTCTGCCTTTTTTGCTTTCTCCTGCAAAGCTGTGAGGCCGCACTACAAGATAGCTCAGGACACAGATCTGTCTGAAAATTGTAAAAAATAAGCAGGTCTTTTTACAGCCCAATCAGTTTGCCAGTTTTCCTTCACTGTATTACCACAATATTGTACCAGCATTGCTGTGGAAAAAGAAGTCACCCAGGAATTCATATGTAAGTATTAATTTTCTGGTTACTAACAATATTACAGTTTTCATAAATGAAAGAACGCTTTAACATGTTTGACACATTTCTACTCAGAGCAGTATTTACTACTGACGTTCATGCCTAAAGTCATGTTTGAGAACGCCTTAGTTTGTTTATGCTCTCTTTTTATTTCACAACTCATCTGCCTAATTGCTATTTAACTGCAATATTTGTGAACTAAAACAAACAAAATATCAAGGAATAACTAATTGAAATTCATCACGGTATTAAATCACTTCTTTTCCTGTGACAGGCCACACCATTAGTCATTCTTTCCCACTGAAAACAGTCATGTCTTCTGTGCTGTCTGTTCCCGTGTCAGCCATAAGGGCTTTGGACACGTGTTAGATGAGATCAGCTTTGGGACCTTCCTTAAATGTGAGAGAGAAATGGAACTTGACAAGGATCTTGACCAACAAGCTACAGAGTTTTTCCAAAGCCTAGAATGAACTCCTGGTGAAGTATTTCTTCCTTGTCTAGGAAGTCAGTCTTCACTTAGCCAGCAGCAAGCTAGGAACAAACGTCAGGGAATACATCTGATCGCACTTCGAAAACAAAAGCTGTTTCAATGTTTGATTTTGAGCATAAGTCCAGAAAAGAGCAGAGTTTTAGATCTTTAGTTATCCTGGGGCTTTATTTTCATTTCTAAATGAACGATTGTTTGGTTGTTCCACTACTTTCATGCATACATTTTATCAGAATGTGAATATTTGCTGTTGTAAAGAATCTTCATAGAGAACTGACACGGTAAACAAAGAACAAATGCATATATACAGTGACCGAGGACAGGATTGACCTCAGCATCCTGCTTGACAAGAGTAGCTTAAGACTCGTTACTTTCCCAGAAGCTGAGATTGAAAAAATTATTATATGCAATTACTGATTTATTTTATTTAAATGCACAAGAGAGTGTTTGTTCTGTATTCAGTAGATTCACTCACTACAGTAAGGCAGAGTTAATAGTTAGTGGAGGGACAGTTCTAGCTAGCAATTAGCCAGAAAAAGCCCAATTTCATGACCTCCATGAAACCATCTGCGATTCTCAGTTCATGCTTGCTACAATACCCTATTTATTACTACAAACAAATGTAAGCTACAACTTCTATTTTTTGCAGAGAAGTGTCCTTTCTTCTTTTGTGTTTATCTGAAAATGACTAAGGGGCATCAGACATTTGTCTCATAACTGCGAGTCATCTACCTATATATATATTAGGCCTATAGGGTATTCAGAAGCAACAGTAATTAGCTGCAATGTACACAGAATTAGCGTCTGCTTCATAGGGCAGTGGGAAGACAGACAACAGAGATAGTTTTGAATAAATAATTAATAAGGCTATTCCTGGTTCTGGCCAGGACAGGGTTAATTTTTGTAGTAGTCAGGAGGGGGCATGGCTAGGACCTGGAAGTTAATCTATACCATCCCACAGCATTTTCCCGGGGGGTGGTTATCGTCAGCAGTGAGGTGTTGTCAGGTGCCAATTGTTTCCTGTACCCTCTGTCATCCCTATTGTTGCTGTTACTGTTGTTTCCTTACCTCATTGCTGTTTCCAGTAAATTGTTCTTATCTCAACCCATGATCTTTACCCTTTGTGCCTCCAATTGTCCTCTCCATCCTGCTGCAGGGAGAAGGAGAGAGGAGAACGAGAGAGTTGCACATAGTTTGGAGAGACTCAGTGGGAGCACTAAACTGGGAAGTACCATTCCTAAACTACGACAGACAAAAAAAAAACAACAACCCAAAACACACACAAAAATTTTTTACAAAATATAATCTGGTGCTTTGAATATGACCTTTGAAGGGTAAATGCCATCAACTCTATATAATTTGTCCCTCCATTATTTGTTTGAGGTAATTGACTGGGTTGACCCAAATATTATTTTTTTATAAACTGTTGGATATGCACCTGAAATACCAGTGGAGAGGCATGTTATTTATTCATAGGTAAAGGTTTTCAATACACACGTCTTGGCAACATTACCCTGTACATTTCCTCATCTTGGAAGAATAAAATCAAATTGCACACGACATAAGTTGATAACCTGTACTATTTATAGATTTAGGTCTCAATCTTCAAAGAATTTGCTTTACTTAACTAAACTACTCTCTCATCAGCCAAACACCTCCTGAAGGCTGCTAGACCGCTGTGCTCTGTTCTCACTGCATAGCCCTATGCTCTTAAGCTTTTGCAAATGGGGGAGAGAAGAGAGAAGATTTTTTTATTTCTTGTCTTAAGTGGGACAAAACAATGGCTGCTGACTTAGCATTCAGAATTATTTGAAGACTTCCCTTAAGCACTTGACCAGCAGAAAAAACTGAAGTTTACCTCTCCAGAGACATAGTAGCTAAAGGAGTTTTTGGTGTGAGTAGTCTCAAGAAGTGGAATTTTTTTAACCTAGTCCATACAATTTTTTTGCTTTACTTTCCTTAATAGTTGAGCATTTTCTGGATCAAGCATATTAAATAGAGAAAAGATTAAAGTAACATACAGCACAAAAAAACCCCTTACTATATCTAGTTTTCTTTAGAGACTCTCTTTATATGTGGCTTCCAGGGATTTATTTATTTCTTTTTAAACACAACCTTCATTCTCTATTATCAAATGATCCCACAGCCAGCTTTATTAGATTGTGATCAGTCTCACACCCACTGATCTACTATTTAGCTAGTCCCTAGGCTAATGAAATCAGTTCTTCTGGCTGATATTATTTTAACACAAAAACAGACTTCAGCAATTGTCACAGCCTGTCAATAAACAGCTCCTTAAACCCAGACTAACAGCACCACAAGAGTGCTTTCCTGCCACAAGTTATATGAAACAAGAAAGAACAGGAAAGTCATGGTTTAACAAAAAAGATAGACTGTAGGGATTCCAGGAAAAGGTATTCCAATATAAGACATTCCAGTTACACCATGTTGACATGAACTCAGAGCAGTAGTAAGGAGAGAGACTAAAGACTTTTGATATCAAAAAGTTAGTGAGATCAGATATTACGTTTCTTCCCATAACTAATAAAAAAGGCAATGAGAATCATTTGCATGCTTAAGCCCAGTCAGACTAAACTTGCACTGCTAGGTGGCTGGATACTACTCGGACCTAAGGAACATAGACAGCACAACCAGGATACAGAGTTTCCATTAGAAAATTAAATTTTAAAAAAAAGAGTTGGAATGTTTTTGGCTCTTGCTTTCCTTTCATTGCATTTCAACTTCTTTTTCACATATGTTCTGAATCACATAGTCTGAAGTTTAGCACAGCACTGTTGCTGCTATCTTTCTACCATCACTCGCCTTGGTTTCAGGATGACTCTTCACATTTACCCTAGACACTGAGACAAACAACTTTTGTGGGGAATAACAGCCCCAAGACAAGGGGCAGGAGCAGCTTAGATCACGTGTGACTTCCAATGGGCCACCTTTGCAATGCAGTTTGAAGTACCAACTTCAAAAGGATGCTGCCTTTGAACAGATCTAGCTGTAGGCACTTCAAGATTAATAGACCGGTTTAATTACCCTCTCCTTAGCAACCATGGTGTTGTTTCAACAAAGTCAGCCCTTGTAATGTGCTACTCCCAGGCTCTGGCAGGCTTTCTCACTCCAATGCCAGGTGATTGTGGCAGTCGTACAAGCTGCAGCTTGGTGGGAGCTTCCCTTTCCAACAGGGCCCTGTTTTGGTTTTTGACATAATCATGCGAGGCATGATCACAACTTGCAGACCAACCAAACTGCCTGGGATTACAGTACAAGTGCTAACTTGCAAGCGCTGTGGGCATGATAAAGGTGAAGAAAGGTTTGCTTGGTTCTTTTCTCTAATAAGTACAAAAAATACACAATGAAGCAGAGTTTTTTGATGAGAAACACCAATGCGGCTTAAAACGAAGCACTTCAATGAGTTGTTTATTTTATTTCTTCCTCTTCCATGTTTGCACTTCGGATAGCCAAATGCAGTTTCCTTTATCAGTTTGCCTTCACTAGGATAATTATCTCCTCAGTAATCATCCTAGTCATGTTCTGTCTTAGAAAATGTTGATTTTCTTCATTCTAGTAGTAAAACCCCACAATTAGTAGTCACAGTAAAGTAAGAAGAAATGTTCTTTAAGCAGAGAAAAGGAGGAACAGAAGCATAAGGTAAAGTATTCTGCTTAATCACCAGAAGGGGTTTTGGTTTCTTATGAGCCAGCACACGCGTCCTCTGCTTCCACTTTTGTGGCTCCACACTTCAAAATGTGAAAGCTGACCCATTCCCAACAGCCCATTAACTACCACTGTTCAAGGAATCCCACTCCAGCAGCACTCAGAAAGAGAGGCTCCTGGAGGTCTGTTATCCGACATCCTCAGTTTCCAAAATGTTTGAACTGGCATCAGAGCCAGCACAGGAAGACCCAGCCCTGCTGGTTCATTGCTTTTGCTTTCTTTTTAACTCAAACAAGTTTTATGGCATAGACACAGAAATAGCTGAACTGAGAGTGGCAGGGGCTGAAGCAAAGCATCTGGAGGAGGACAGACCGAAGACAGGAATTTCTGTGCTGTCAGGGATTAGGATCACAGGTATTGAGCATATTTTGTAAATCACACCCTTTCAAGAAAAGAAAGCATGCTGACTCTCAGATGAAGTAATTGCAAAAATATGTAAAAATGAATACACTATTTCTATCGTACAGTATTTGTTTTATGAGCTAAGCCAACATCCCAGGAAGGACATTCTTACACTAAAAAAGTTTTTAATTATAAGTGCATTCATCATGCTGATCGTGTAAATTTACATCTGCAGGTAGCACAGAAATTTGAGAATGCAGAAGACATTTGGCAGTATCTTCCTGTAATTTGTACCTGAACTCTTAATTGCACACTTAGGACAGAGTTTTTCCTCCATAACTATAACACAAACTTTCAGTTCTTTTCATTAAGGCAAGAAATAATTAACACAGTAGCAGGCACATCATGCAGCAAATCACCCAATTATCTTACAAGTGAAAAATACTGACCTGGTTACTAGAATACCTACCTGTAGTTGGGGGAGGGAAAACAATACATAAACAAAAAGTTTGGTTTTGCTTCCAATTTTCTGGACCGATCTAATCAGGATTAGATAAATTCACTTTTAAGAAGTCCTACAGTAGAATTAGCAATATTTTTAACGTATTAACAGCAAGCTAGCACATCCTGGGCAGCCATAAAAGCAGGAAATTCTTTTCTAAATGCAGGATAAACACTATTCTTTTTCTCCACATAGGATTTTCTACGGCAGGGAAAATAAGTAAGCAGAGTCTTGTGACACTATAAATACTTCTGGAAATAAATGAAGAACTGGATTTACTAGCACTAAAATAGACATAGAGGCCTTTTGGTTAACTACACTCAGAAAATATTTACTGTTACTGCACCTGGCACTGACTAGCCAAAAAAAAAAAGTGGCAATTTGCAAAGAGGAGATTTTATAGGGAAGCACCAGCATCTCATTACAATAAACTACAAAGCACTTACTATTTGGTAACAGCTTTTTAAATGCATAGTTCTAGTCCTTTAGATTTCTAGAGGCGATGTGAAGGCATCTTGAACAATGTCAGACAGGGCTGGCAAGATGAATAGAGGCTTTAATTTAATTAGTGTACCAGCACCTGACCAAACAAAGGTGTGTCCAGGCTGAATCAACTTAAAATACTGAACCAGATGCTTTTCCTAATCTTAAAATGTGTAAAGCTGGTATTTAAATATATTGAACCACCAAATTAAAAGGTCTGTGAATGCAACCTTAAAGATTTCTGTTAAACCTTCAAAGAGAATTAAGGTTAGGCCTTGTCTCATTCTGCTTATATAGGACAGTCATTGGGAAGATTTAGGGGTGATTTTTTAGGGGGTTTTTGGGTTTTTTTTTAAATTCCAAAGCTGAATGTGATTCAGGAAAATAACATGAAATGGTTCTTTTCATGTTATCTGCACTGGTGTAATTAGAAATAAATATTTTTTAGCTAACTCCGCACTACCAGGAGTGGAGTCTAAACACTGGAAGGAAAAGCTTCTCAATACGTTAACACAAAACTACAACTTCATTCCACATTGTTCCTTGAAGAAACGGAAGAAGTTTGAAACTAGTGAGGGTGGATACAATAAAAGGGGTCAAAAAGAACTCTTGTGTAAGAATAAAGCAAAGGATAGCAATACGGGACCTTCCTTTTACAGCTGAACTTGATGACCTTAAAGGTTCTTTTCCAATCTCAACGATTCTCTGTTTCTACAATGAGACACATTGTACCCATCATTATAGCGGGAAGAAAGGAGGACTCCGGGAACCACAGACACGTCAGCCTCACTTCTGTGCCTGGAAAGGTTGTGGAACAGATCCTCCCAGCAGCTATGCCAAGGCACATGGAAATCAAGGAGGTGATTCGGGACAGCCAGAATGGCTTCAAAGGCAAGTCCTGTTGACCAACCCAGCGGCCTCCAATGATGAAGTGATTACATCAATGGACAGACAAGAGAAGGGCTACAGATCTCATATCTGGACTTCAGTAGAGCCTTTGACACAGTCCCCCATAACATCCTCTTCTCTAAATCCTCAGGAGTCCATACTGGGACAAGTGTTATTTAATATTTTCATTAACAACAGAGATGCAGGGATCGAGTGCACCCTCAGCAAATTTGCTGATGACAACAAACCAAATGGTTGACACACCTGAAGGACAGGATCACATCCAGAGGCACCTGCACAAGCTTGAGAAGTGGGTTAATGAGAATCCCATGAGGCTAAACAAAACCAAGTGCAAGGTGCTGCACCCAAGAACTCCGGTATCAACACACGCTGGAGGATGAACAGATTGAGAGCAGCCCTGGGGAGAAGGACTTGGGGATGCTGGTAGGTGAGAGGCTGGACGTGACCCAGCCATGTGCACTCACTGCCCAGAAAGCCAAACGTGTCCTGGGCTGCATCCAAAGCAACGTGGGCAGCAGGGCCAGGGAGGGGATTCTGCCCCTCTGCTCTGCTGAGACCTCACCTGGAACTGCGTCCAGCTCTGGGGTCCCAGCATAGGAGAGACATGGACCTGTTGGAGAGAGCCCAGAGGAGGCCACCAAGTTGGCTGAAGGGATGGAGCACCTCTCCTGTGAGGAAATGCTGAGAGAATTGGAATTGTTCAGACTGGAAAAGAAAAGGCTTTGGGGGTGACCTAATTGTGGCCTTCCAGTACCTGAAGGGAGCCTACGAGAACGATGGAGAGGGGCTTTTTACAAGAGCATGTAGTGACAGGACAAGGGGGAATGGCTTCAAACTGAAAGACAGTAGGTTTAGATCAGATATTAGGAAGAAATTCTTTGCTGTGAGTGTGATAAGGCACTGGAACAGATTGTCCAGAGAAGTTGTGGATGCCCCATCCCTGGAAGCGTTCAAGGCCAAATTGGATGGAGGTCTGAACAACCTGGTCTAGTGGAAGGTGTCCCTGCCCACAGCAAGGGGTTTCGAGCTAGAGGATCTTTAAGGTCCGTTGCAATCCAAACCATTCTATGATTACTGCACTCCAAGAGCTTGAGACACACAGGCTGCTTGTGAATAAAGTCTTTTCCAACAACACAAGTGTTTGAGTTGAATTGCTATAAACAATTTGGATTAAAAAGAAAATATCTGTGTACCTTAATATTTAATTAATCTAAAAAAGAATGCCTATTATAAAAACTAGAAAGAAAAAAAAAACACTCAAGAATAGAGCCCTAGAAAGAGCTATAATATCTGCCACAACATAACAAAGTGATGTTAAAGTTATTTCTAGAGTCTCGAATTTGTCAGGTGATGTCGGACTTAAATGTAGGAGAAATTAAAAAGAATGGTGGGACAAAGATATGTCTACTTACAGCAGGATTAAAGGAGTTAAAAAAATATACCTTATATTGTCTTCACTTGCTCTGTATTATTTAAATATATTGTACTTCTTGTTAATTTTTCTAGAAGTAATTACCAGAACAATATTGAAAATACCAGAGACAAGATCAGAATGGACATTCACATCTACTCCTCAGTGGCAGTAGCTCTTTCCTTGATGAGCTTTCTTAAAATGAAAGCTGCAGACAAGGAAAAACTTCCCAGTATTAAATGAAATGCACAGTAATTCCTATCTCACGGTAGAAAGGTGTATTTTAAAATATGTTCCTTTTGCCTGCAACAAAAATATATTTCAAGGGAAGAAAAGGTAAACAAAGAAACAAATCCTAATTTTCTGCCTTATCCCAAAGAAACAAACAAAACCACTAGCTCCACTTCCTCCCCACAAAAAAAACCCAACACACCCAAACCACCACACACCTTCACTTTTGAAAGAAAAACAAGTCTAAACAGCAAATTAGAGTCTAAAATAATTTTAAAAATTAAAAAAATTTTAAGTGTTTTCTGTGATGACACCAAATCAGGCTTTGGCACTTTCTTTATAATATCAACAGGACTTTTGGAAATATATGTTGATTCCTAAACTAAGTATACACTGGAATTCTGCACCAAAACAAATCAGAATAAAGTCAATCCTAATTTAACAAAACATCTCACAGATGGAAGAGAAGGAAGAGAAAGAAGCTGTCTTCCATTTCAATGCCGTTCTGTCTGGCTTATACTTTCTGGATTTCCAGTGGCTTTCCTTTTTTAAATGTAATCATTTACTGAAAGGCAAATTTGGTGCGAAAAAAAACTACCAATAAACCTCTGCATTCTTTTAAAACAGGTGCACATGAAACTGTGATTTAACAAAATAGATCATAAATCTCCTCTTAACCAAATAAAATCTATGGCATCTGTTTCGTCTAATTTATTCTTCCACTTAAATGGGTGTTGGAAGAGAAACAGGTTCATCTTTTTATGTAATTATCCTGTTGACCTGAAAGTTAGAAGCTAATTGTGCAAAGTGTTGCAGTAATTGCTTAGGATTAACAGAGGCCTCAATCCATCTGAGATACATTATTAAATACTTGAATTGACTTGAAAAATCAGAAATTTTATTGCCTTACAACAGGCTAGATCACCTTAAAGTTCCTAAGAAACCTTCAAAAAGAAATGTAAATTTTAAAATGCTATTTAAAAAGACAGTTTCACATGAAACAAAATTTAAGTAGCCAGGCTTCAAAAGGAGAAAGCCGCAGAGGAGTTCTGCCACATGAGATGACTATGAATCACAGCACGCATTTGCAATTCCTGCTTAATTTTTATATTTGAGGTTGTTTCTCAGAAAGGCAGCAGTACAGCAGAGGAGCAGAAACAAAAACCGGGCAGAACCTCCTGCACTGAACGGGAAACCAGAACAGGATGCAACAACGCAAGAGCAGCCCCGAAACCACAGCAGCTTCCGAAGCACCTCCAGTTGCTTGAGCGGCTTATGTCTCCTCGATGGAAAGATTATCTCTTTTTTCTACCTGTTTTTCTAGTATCTATAAAATGAAAATGTTGCACACGCAGCATAAGGCAGCATGCTAAACTGAGGGCTTCCAGATGAGTTAAAGAAAAGATAATGGTTCATAAGCGGTTTGTCTTGGCAGGTCTGTTAGGTATCTTGGTTAAAGACACCACTTCAAGCACTTAGTAGGAAGTAAAGACACTGAAAGACTTGGCAGAAGTTTAATATAAATACTAACAGACTTGAAAAGACTTGAAAATCTCAATGAATTAAATATTGGGAGAATTTCATAGCACACCACCAGTGCTACAGCAGCGTCATTATCTCAAAGTTAAAAAAAGAAAACCAAAACAAAAAAACAAACAAAAAAAAAACCACACACCAAAAAACAATTTGTAAACAAACTTTTAGTAATTTCAAGAAAAATGCTTTGCAGAATTAGAAAAGAGGAAGTAATTCAACAGTAAACATCTCCCCCTTACAGGACAATGTGTTAGAGTATTTTGCAGTCTCAAAATGAGCCTGAACACAACAGCCAGGTTTTGATTTCACATGCCCTGTGCTGCAGGCAGAATTGATCCCAATATCAAAGTCAATGTTTAGTGTTTACATGAGCCAATATAGCAGAAAAATTTCTGATATGCATTAGAGCATAAGCTCATCATCTATACAAAAGGGATTTACATAACTGGACACTGTTTACAGGCTGATTATCCAGTTTATGGCCTAAAATATATACATAGCTGCATCACAAGTTTGAAATTATTTGGAAATCCTTCTGGAATCTAAAAAGAAACAACAAGGGAACTCCTGGACATCCTCAGTCATTGCTGCTCACAGAGCAAATGTGCTTTGGCATGGAAGTGACATGGCTGCAGGAGCATCTTCCACTTTGCTGCTTGCACTCAGTTATCAAAACCTCCAGAAGGCATGGAGATAGAAGGAATGAAATCTCAGTTATCTCCCAGAGTTGTTTACAACCACCTGAAAATAAAAGGCTTTGCTGATGCAATCTATAGCACACAACAGCTGTGTCAGGACAGCTGAAGGGATAACAAATCATCACACTGTGGAAAGAACTCCTCAATCAACAAAGGAAACCTACCTAGCCCAGACATGACATCCCTAGTCATGTCCAGTTGTGGGAAATGAATTTTTATATTACCATTAGTGATTTCAGAGATGAATTTTAAAGCATAACATTGAACCTCATTCTTATCTTTACTGCTTATCTAAAGGCAGTATCAAATTGGTTTGGCCCCCAGAAGAGTAACTTTTGCATTTCTGCAAAGCTTAAGGTTTCATGAAATATACCAGGTTTTGCTAAGCTTGTCAGGCCAAAGATGATATGATACCCTTACTAGATCTGCCTTACCGAAATTATGAACAGGCCTATTTAGTAACTCAGTACCTTATTAATACAGAAGTGGAACCCCCAGTGTCAAACACCACTTTCCGCCACCTCAAAACTATGCAATTTTTTAAGAGGCACAATAGCGGAGTAGGCTATGGCTAAACACAGTATTTCCATTCTTTTCAGTCTGCTCCTTAATAAAAAGGAACAATTTTATCATAAGCAAACCCCGAGATACTTTAGAGACTTGCTTGCCCTTCTCTGGACACGCTCCAGCATCTCAACACCTTTCCAAAGGGGAGAGGCCCAGAAGTGGACATAGTACTCAAGGTGTGGCCTCACCAGTGCCGAGTACAGAGGAAGAATCACCTCCCTGCTCCTGCTGGCCACACTATTCCTGATCCAGGCCAGGGTGCCATTGGCCCCTCTTGGCCACCTGGGCACAACCTGGCTCATGTACACCAATGCCAATAAGGTTATTGAGAAGCAAGGATCAAAGTATTCATGTGAAACCTGTAGCATGGGGCTAAACAAGTCAGGAGCAACGTGGGACAATATTCTCAGAGAAGTTATCCAACATGCAACTCTTCTCTGCTGTGGGTGGTGCTGCATTCAATTCAGGTGTCTGTAACTAGACTCCACCAGGAATGAAAACAGACCTTCTATTTTGATACGAATGAAAACATACAATAGGCAAATTACTGAAAAAGCTCAAGACACTGGATATTGACACTACTTGAAGCATCCAAGCTTTTATTGTTTAACAAAAGCGAGTGGGGAAAAAGGGCAAGGAGAGACAGCAATCCTGGCTCCAGATCAAAGTGATGATCATTCCAAGGCTCCACATGTGCACACAAATGACTTGCAGCTCATAGTCTGCCATTCCAAACTGTTATACCACAGATGATAATACGAGTAAGATGCCTTTCTCTACTACATCTACAGCTAAGTCAGCTGTCCCTGGTGCCTTAAATTGGTTCAAGAGGGCAGATTTTATAGGGTTATGTTACTATTAACATAGCTGAATCTGAGTAAGAGAAGGCAGTTGCGAATGTTTAAAAAACATTACTTGACTGTTCTTGCAGGCAACATACTGAGGAGATTTGAGATCAAGTCATTGAGTCAAACTTTTGTACGTTTAGATCACCAGCTCTTTAATAGGACTTGGTTTGCTTTCATTGGGCATACAGACACATCTCTGCTATTCGTTTCCAGATCTGATCTTTTGCAGCCAGAGATGACAGTGATGCAGTTCTGCTGCTGAGGCTCGACAGACAGTGTGACAGTACTAGAGGCACAGTAGACAGTGATGATAATAGCAGAACCAAAAATGGCCAGCTTAGACAAAATTGGAGAAAGCCTACCCAGCTCCTATGCTGGAAAACTGAAACCATCCAGTCTTTGGTTTGTCAGGGGATGGGAGCTCTGACTCAAGGGTGTCAGGCTCTTACTCTGGCTCTAAGCTGGAAAGGAGCCGTTCAGTACTCAAATTTTGTGAGGTCGCATATTATTGAAGCTAGTGTTTGAATCACACAATATTGAACCATTTCTAAAGGCTTGAGCATGGACACGCCATGCAGGTTACACTGATGGTTAGTCTTATTTGGAGCCTCAGACATAAAGGGTATTAGAAGCTTTCTCTTCCTTTGCTATGTCTCCCATTCTATGAGGACTAGCAATCCAGTGCCTCAGTGCAGAAGCACCAAGCATCAGAGCTGATGTAGGGGAAGAGCACCCCGAGCAGTGCTGTGGCATCAACAGTGCAGGCAGTCTGTGATGTCTGCCAGGCACCAAGTGCCTTCTGTTCTTATGAAAAGTGAAACCCCTGAGAAGGTAGTTATGTGTGTATATTAATGTTACAACTACCACTGGCATTAAGAAGGGAGACTGAAGTCCTGATGCCATTTTCCCTTCTGTCAGATATATTGCATGGTTGACTTCCAAGCCCATGATGTGGAAACTTGCAGTGACACTTCATCATGGATTCCAATGTTTTCAGTTAAAGTAAGGCCCATGCAAGAATATTGTCTTTTTTGTGACTGGAATTACTCAGGCAACTTTCTGTTTAATGCTTCAGATCACAGAATGAGTAAATACTAGCTTGAAAACATGTTTGACCAACAGTCTTCTGCTCTGACACGCACATGGTAGTCTCTTCAACTATATTAACAAATGGAAAGAAAACATACAGCTAAAAAAATAAAATAAATAAATAAAAAGGAAGCATCTGGGGGGAACACATGTCCCTATAAAAAGCTGAAAAGAAATTTCAATAACACAGTCACAAGGTGCTGTGCTAACACAGATAAAAGAGTACATTATAGGAAAATAGCCTTCCTAAGCATACAGTCATATGTGGTCATGTAATTTTCAAATCATAACACCAGTTGTTGGAAGTTTAATGGTATATATTTCTTTTATACTTCATATTGGGGAAGCATAAAGATTTGCTTTAAGAAATACAATCTCTTTCTAGACTTGGCACGCAAGCACAGCAGGGGAAAAGATACTCATTTGAGCAATATAGCTCACTCTGTGTTTCTGATAACTATTGGGAGGCTGGGCAGACAGAAAACATGAAAAAGCAGAAAAATCTGGTGAGATTAAAACACATTTTGTATTGTGGCAGTGCTGATACACCACTGTTGGGATTATAGTCTCACCGTGATCAGCAGTTAAATAGCTGTCTCACAGAGAAAACTGTCTCATTGGAGCTTATATGCACAAAAGCACCTTATTCTCTTCCACCCTTATCCTGGGAGAATTCCTTATGAGTATGTTACACTTTCAGTGCTAAAAACAGACATAAGAAAGCTGCCTTCTAGGATTTTAGAGTCAAAACTCAGGCATCTCCTGTTACCAGAGACTTTCAGAAAAAAGTAAAATTTTCCTAAAAATTCTAAAGAATGGCCACGGCAGAATTTTTAAGACATTTTGTACTCATCACTGAAACTCTGCCATTTCCACAGTGATGTGTAACTGCTTTACAGTCCCAGCACCTGAGCACAAGGGAGTACCTACTGAAGATTTTCATTTCATAGGTGCTCCTCTGTGCCAGTACTACTCAATCCAACATGCACAGGCTACAAAATCTTAATATTTTCATTCTGTTTTTTACTTTCAATTTCTGTTTTCAAGATTGTACGGCAGACAGCTTTCTTACTGTAAATTTCTGCTACAAATCTGTTTCCTTGAGCATACACCAGGAATTGTGCCAGCATAAGCATAAAATACCGAAGCAGGATGCATCTTTCAGAGATATCGTTACCATTTCAAAAAGGCTAAAGTTTGCACAACACATGTTTTTAAGTTTTATGTAAAAGATTAGACTTAAAAGTAAGGAGCAGCACACACACCACATACAGCTGATTTTTCACATTAGCAAGCTTGAATTTACCAAGCTACTTGTCCAAAGTGATAGGAATAAATATTCCTGCCTAGCCTTCTCCAAGAGCATCACATCCCCAGAAACCCCAGCCTTCCCTCAGTTTTCCAGCACCTACAATAAGTGCATGCTATGTAACCACATATGTCCATCCACATTCAAGAGGCAAAATGGGGGTGAAAAGAGGTTTCAACTATTTCATTCCTTCCAACAGGTACTTCTGTAAGCAAAAACTTGTTCCCACTCAGATACTTGCTAGGATTAAAGCAAGCTACTCAGGTCAAGAGGTTTAAATTTGGGAGGCATCTGGAATTTGAACTCCTGTGTTCATCTATCCCTGAAATGCTTAAGATGCTGAAAGAGGGTACCAAGAGTTTGGTAAGAATATAATACCTTATTTAAAAAAAAAAAATAAATAGTCCTGGAGCTGTGGAAAAGAAATGGAGGGGACAATAAGTGCAATAGGAAATAAGTTAGAACGCAGAGAGCACAAGAGGAGGTTTTTTTGTGACAAACACCACTGATAAATTGTAATTTGGAAGAAGGAGAACTAAGGAATTGTATGGAATGCTCAGCTTGAGGAGGAAAATTGACAATGGCTTTTTAAACTGAACTATGCATTTTTCTCTTCTCAAATTATACCACAGGCATCTTGTAAATAGTAAATCAATGTGAGAGGACTTATAATTATCCTGGAAGGTTTCTACTGTGTTCTCGGCTCTGTGGTACATAGGAGGCAATTTTATAACTCACTGTGTTTACACCACATTTTTGACTGGACATACAACAGTCTGCTTCTGTTGTTGTTGTTCTCAATTAAGTGAGTTATAAAGCATACTGTGCTGTGTGGGTTAATACCGCTATCATAGAAATTATCTAAGAGAATATTAGTTGAAGATATGAGCAACTCTGGCATAGTCTGAAATGTCTCTGAGCAGCTACTGGCTGAGTTGCAACTCTATGTAGCAGTCCGCACTCCCAGCACTTTTCAGTAAGCATCTGAGGGCCTTATTTTGATATAGCAGATGTGAATCAGCTTACACTCTGTGTAATTAGCTACATTCCCTTTGTCACAGCAAATCTAAGAGAAGTAAGTTACTCTTTACAAATCATAGTACCGCAGTCTTGTTCTCTGAGTCCGCCTATTAAAAAAAAAGTATAAATCTGTCTACATAAAAAAAATGTGTAAATCTCTGGCCCAGATGAGCATACAGCTTTAACTCATAATTTGAAGTACATTTTTCATGCCTAGCCTGCTATTCGCAGGGCTAAAAAGCTAAATTGCACTCTCTTGCCTTAGACTCCTTATCTCCTCCCCTCCAGCTCCCAGGTAAACAAGCACCCAAACCAATGCTACCAAGCAAGAGGCTGAAGAACTAGAAGTATAGAAAAGAGTACTGCTCAGAGAAAAGCTCTCTTGACTTTGCAGAAGCAACTCCTGTGACCCAACATGCAAATATTTGAAGAGAAAGAGGGCTGCGTTTTCAAAACTAAACAATAGTGCAGTGCAAATATAAAATTAAACAACCGTAAAATATGTTATAAAAGTAAGCAGTGAGAATACTTAAGATAGCAGTTAACTAACACTGCTCCATCTGAACTTAACCCTTATAAAGAAAATTCTCTTCCCCTTAGACACAGTCACAATGAGCTTTCTCCATTATTTGAGTCTTTTAGAACAGTTTCAATTGTGGCAGGCACAATCAAGTCAAAATTAGGTAAGATTTAGAGCAGAATATAAAAATCACCAAGTTTCTGTTAAAGAAACTACTGTCACTTTTCATCACACAGATAAAAACCAAGGTATAAAATTAATGTAAAGTCAGTGCTAGCATTATACAAAGGTTCAGTTGCAAGGGGAATAAGCCCAGTTGCAGAATGCTGATTTCAAAGATATTTACCTTTTGAGCATTTATTCTTGAAATAAAAAGGTTATTTTTCTATTCTTGTTGCAATTACATATTGCAAAATTACAATCCAATACCATTGCAATAACAAAATGAAATTGTCTGGTTTTTTTGCATAAATCTACAGCCTTCATGGAGTCAGCAAGTGTAACTTAAATGGATAGGTGTTTTACATATTTCCAGATTTTTTTTCTTCTTAAATACAAACTAAAGCTTTTGAAATATGAGTAAAATCTCCCAGTTAGGCTTTACAAAAGCGAAATACAATACTGGACAGAGACATATCTAAACAAAGAAACCCTTCAAGAATATTTAATAAAGGATGAAAATAACTTACATTGTAGTTCTACTAAATCTGGTAAAGTTACTGCTGACGCAACTTTAGTTGAGGCCAACATTTATATTAACAAGTGGCATGGCTAAAGTTTTTAAAATATGACCTTAGTGTGGCATTGTTAGCTCAACCAGTTTGAGCTCAGTTGTACTATATAGTTAAGTGTAATAATAGTGATTTTAACAGCAATGTACTATTAAACAAAAAAGTAGGGAAGAAGGATAACTTCTTCAATCATCCCTTTCTGAGAAGTCACAATCAACTTGATTCATCCAGCCAACAGTTAATCAAACCAGTGTTTATGGCACTGAGTACTTATCTGGTATTGACACCAGGAAGTCACCCAGACATGGATTACAGGAGCTAACATTAACAATATGGATTTAGAGGCCATTTTCTGCAAAACTGTTTAGCAACACCAAGTCCTCTAACTGGAATTTTAGCTGTTTATGCTAAAAGCCAATTCTGACAGCAAAAAAATTTGCTAGAAAAGTCCTTAGTTCTGTACAGGATAAGATATTGTTATATAGTTAAAATACTGGCTTTTTTCCCCTCTTGCAGCATTCCTTCTTTCTGCACATCCACCCAGGAGTTCAGGAAAATCCCAAAAGAAGAATTCTAGATACTTTTGATTCGCAGAATGAGCGAGTCACAAAGCCTTGTAGTTGTTAACGTAACACTGGGGCTCAAACTAGGAAATGTGCCTCACATGGGTGTTGGCGATGGATGTTGAGCAACTCTTCCCCAACAGAGGTACCATGGCAGATGTACCACCATGTTTAACAGCCTTTAAACATCACATCCAGCCTCCCAACAGCAGGTTACATTTTCAGTCTTGACGAAAAACCAGGAATCCCTAAGATGTGCTTTTCGTTTCTATCCAGCACTCCTGTGTTCACATAGAAGCCTATGGACAGTCTGAACATATCACTATTCAAATATACATTCCCAAGGGTTAACTATCAGTCTCTGAGTCCACGTGTCTCATTCTCTTGGCAATATTCTTTGTTTTCTATTTTCCCACCATCTTTAAAAGGTTTAAGAAAGGCACACCTCCACAATCACATTTTTTATGTGAAGACTTAGATCAAAACTGAAAAGGAAAAAACATCTTAGAAGAATGATCCCAGTCATATCTTCCCAAGAACTTTTTGTGAAAACTTCCGAGATGTTCAATGTCTTAAGAATAGAGGTCTTTATTAGGATTGCTTTTTATTAAAGCTGAAGAAATGGATTAAACGTAAATATGGTAATAAATTATTTGCACAAAGGGCCAACAAAGCCCATACATTCTGCTAGAATACTGTACTACACAGAGAATCTAAGGGCACAATGGACACCAAACTCTTACAGACTTACGATCTTTTCTAAATAAATCTAGTGTCTTTGATATGGTTTAAGGAGCATATGGATAGAGATTTTAAAAAAAAAGAACTTGAAAACTGTAATTGGTGAGGCTGACAAAAAATGAGAAAAAACACTAAACACCAAAGCCCTCACCACTCAAAGTGACTTTTGGCATAAACTTAGACGTGGGAAGTTTTTCTGCATCAAATCACACAATCCTTAAACTGTAGACAGAGTCATCGTGTGCTTAATTATAGTTCCTCACATTGTCTTCCAGTCTATCTTTCTATACTGGAATCTCTAATACTGGAATATGTTTCTCTTCTATTGGAATCTCCAATACATTGGAAAGTGCTTAGATTACTGTAACAGTTTTCCTTTAGTTTCACTTCACAACAATTTTCAACAAATGCTTAAATCTTCTCAGGTAAGCATCTGACCACCAGAGTACAAACCCTTTTGGACAAGCATCCTCCAAACAGTTTTGACAGATTCTGTCATCGCTGCAAGACAAAAAAAATCGCACTTTTCCTACTGCTCAAGAGCATTTTTACAACAGCCACACAAACTGCTTATAGGAAATGTGAAATTAGGAAGATCCATTAAACCATTTAATCAGTTTCATGAAATCTTCCTGCAGAAAACGATGGCAGAATCAACATCCTGTACTCTCTCTGCTCTTTAAGCCAGCTGGATCACCTAATCCTTCCTAATACCCTAGTCTTAGGAAATTCTGATTTAGGACAAAGCCCAGTTAGCCACATAGGTATTACCACAGAAATATTAAGACTATTTTTTTTGCTTAAAATAACTTTTCCTTGGCTCTAACCCCACAAAGTAGTTCAATTTCTTCAAGATCTGCTGTCCTTGTTGCTATTAATCTCATGCTGCTGTAAACCAATGAGTTTATGAGGCAGCTGCCAAAGTTCTGCTCCAGAGATGGCAGCAGGCATTTTCCACTGCTCCTGGACCAGGGAGAGTAAAAGCCAAGTGATCAAAGAGCATCGCCACACTTCAAACAGCTGCTCTTGAAGAGGAAGCGGAGGAGAGCAGTGGTAACAAATAGCAACGCAAGTCTCCCCTTTTCGGGCCCTGTTTTATTAGCAAAGACAGAAGGGAAAGAGGCCACCTCCAGGCCTGCTTTGGAATTTAAATGCACATGGTGGAAACTCCATCTTGACCATCCTTCATCACAGTCACCTACCCTGTCAAAATGTCCCTGCATGCACAAAACACCTTAATGCTTAGGAAAATAGTTCAATCGTAGCTAAAAATCAGTGCAAGTAAGGTTTTGCAATGGAGCAATCTCAGATGTTCCAGACATGAATCTAATTCAAAGAACAGAAGAAAAACCCTATAAATTGAAGGAAATCCCCTACTTTAGTGGTAGCTTCTGGAAAGTGAAGCTTAACTTTGCACGTTCTCTCTTACAGTTTATGAAAATGACTGCCTTTTGTGAGGGCAAGAACCTTCCCAACATTTCTGTGAAAGCATCTCCATGTTCAAGAAAAATTTTTTATTTTAACAAGTTTTAGAGCAGATATTTCCAAAATTTCCAAAGCTGTTTATACATGAATCCATACATATAAAAATAAGGTATTTCATGAACTAGAGCATGCCATGTAGAAAGTTTAATTGTGTTTTTTCTAAGTACCAGCCTAGTAAATTAAGTGGAAACAAAATAATTGTGACTTCATTTAAACTACTTATTTTTCTAAAGAAATATACCAAAATGATTCCCCTAGGAAACATTTATGATTCTTCGACAACTGTGTAGAGGGAACCTACACAACTGGCATTTTCTGCAAGAATTTGAGAAGCCACTATGGCATTTTTGCAAAATGCAAGCATTTCAGGCAGGTATGTTACCAGGTTCACTGAAAACAAACTAAGAACATCCACTCATTTGCCCAAATCAGCTGAGTCTGAGTGACACAAAAAGATACCAGGTCATAAACCTCACATAAATTTGTGTAAACTACCAACTGAAGTTTGGACATTGATTTGCAAACCTGGGTTAAAAAGAAACTAAGAATGGGGGCACTGAGATATGGAATTTTTTCTTAAAATTGAATCACAGTAGCTTACTGGTTTAGCATTACAACTGCAGTAACAGTTGGGGTTTTTAAAAGTAACACAGTGATGTAAGTTCTGATTAGAACATATCTTTTTAGTTCCAAACTGAAAAAAAAATCAATTTAAGCTAATTTTCTTTTAAAAAACCCTCTAGAATTACCCTCTCACAGGTCTTTCAGCTAGAATTTACAGTTGAATTGATCCATTAGCCACTTTTGACTGCATAATTATGGCCAACCTTGCAATTTGATTATGAAGCCATCTAATTAATGAGTCTGCACAGCGAAAACAAATTAAGTTAAATGGAGAAATAACAATAGTCCAAGAAAGCGTACAGTGAAGTCATTTTGGAAACTTGAGTGAAAATCTACTTTGTGAATGCAATTCTCCCTATCCACAATTAGATCATTAACCCAGTGCCACTTTTTAGAGCTGAGATTCAATGACTGATGAGTTGACAACCCTGCATGATTCACCATCAACTGTCTGCCATCTGCCCAGAATTAATCATTTTAGTCTGCAAATGTGGAATAAGGCAATGCTCTAGCAAGCTACAGACGACTCCCTTACATTTTTGCAATGTAACACAGCAAGGCACTCTTATTTAGGAGAAAGAGCTTGATATCTGCAAAGTCAAAGTCAAGGGCACAAGACTGACTCCATCTGACTGAGTTTTCAAGTCAGTTGGTGCAGAAGGGTTTAGGGCTTTTTTTATGTCTTTCTAAACATCTTGCTTATCTGAACAGCTGATTAATCAGCCATAACTTCATCCATATGTGCATGGACAGCTTTAGATACCTATAAGGACTACAGGTGTCAAACTGTAGGACAGCTCCAGCTAACTAAGAACAGCCATCGGATTCACACATGGGATAAGCAAGGGAGTTATTACACAGCAAGCATAAAGGACACTACCTGCAAGTTCATGATATAATGCATTTATGTTTCTAGAAACATAAGATAGTATAAGAATCTCACATAGAAAGTTTTAAATGTCAGCTCAGGCAGAGAGCTTGCAAAGACAAGAATAGTTTTTCCAAACATTCATAAAAGAGAAGATAAATAAAATCTTATTTATAAAGATAATCCAGTTGTCCTAGGAACTAGATAGTGATGTTTGAGTACTCTGGTTACAATAGCAACCCTGGCAAATTCTGCAGGACTGGGAATAAATGGAAAAAACGGCGCCTCTCCTACATTAGTCAACGAAGTCACCAGAAAAATTAAAATGTGTCTTCGTGAAAGACAACAGCCCTGTTCATAGTCCTCAATATGCCAAGCTTTAGATTATAAAATGCATAGGGTGTAGAGGCCCAGAGAGAGAACAGAGATATTCTGAGTGGGAAAGAGGATTTTGCCATAGCTGGACTGAAACTGAAACAATGGTTATCAGCTGAATTGGCACTGACACCAGGACTGATATCCCATCACCTGGATTTACACTGGAACCAGGACTGCTGATCTCTTTCCGTGTCTTTTCTCCTCTCTCTCTCTTTCTCCAATTTCTCTCTTCCCTTTCACCCTATCCCTTTATCCAACAACCACTGCTGTGTGCTTATATAGCAGGTTGGGAACTAATTCACCAATTTCTTTGCCAAGTATGTAATTTGCTGATAAATCTTTCTGATTGTTTGAAGACCCTCTGACTTTTGTCATTCCTTTTGACCACAAGCATTTACAAATCTTGGGTGCGTCCTTCCCTTTAAGGGTGGGTCATCACATAGGGGAAAATAGGATGAAACAAATGATGCAGGGAAATTTTGACACTTCAAGCAAAAAATCTATTTCAGCTGCTATAGCACAGCTGACCCATCTCAATACTGGATACACCAGTCCCTTGCTTCCTCAGTGTGAAGCCCTTCCTCAGATACAGTTTGGTCCAAGAGATTCCTGGGCTACTCTGGGAACCATGTGACAGGATTTACACTTCAACATCCCCATCTCTGGGGCCAACAGAAAACTAGTACCACAACGACAGAGCAGTCTGATCTTGAATCTAGCCAAGGACACAAGCAAGCCCAGCAATGAGGAGCTGACTTTTCCAGGACATCATTTCTGGAGACTCACGCTTCCATGCAATGTACAATACGGAGCAGAGATATTACTGGTGATATTGAGATAGCTTGTACTCTCAACACGTAAGAAAGCACACAGGGCACAAATTTTCCTTTTAAAATCAGATGCTTCAACAGCAACAAGCTCAGACACAGGCTTAGGAACCATTTCTCCACCAAAGGCCAACTTTAAAAATATTGATTTTCATTTCTACAGTACACAAAAATACTGTTAGAAGACAAAAAGCTGGAAATTTAAACACAGCTACCAACCAGTATAAAGGTTTTCTGGTAATCCAAGAATACAAGGCTTTTTTTGAAAAAAAAAATAGTTTAGAAATGTCAAAATTTTGTATTTCAGATACAACTGTGATAGTTGTGCAATCAAAGGTCACTTAAAATTAGATATTAAGTTTGCTTTTTTGAACCTTGCTTCATCCAAACTATTTTATGATCGTTTATTCTCCTGTTGACAGTTGGGGTCAGTGCAAGAGCAGTAAGTTATATCTCACACTTCAGGAGTTTATGCAATAGCTGGCAACCAGACAATCTATCTGACATCTGGGAACTAATTTGCAAGAAGAGCTGGTGAAATGAGGCCATCCTGAGTTATAAACACAAGTCTAATGATATCTTCCAGCTTTGCAGATCGCTTTTTATAGAGTGGAAACTATGCAATTATGTGTATAGTTTCAATTGTCATGACGAAGTCTTTCCTATACACAACTCGTACTTAATCAATGAAACAAACCATCAGTTTACAAGATTCCCTAAAATACTTGAGCAAGTTATATTACTGGATAAACAGTTAAGGAAAATGAATAATGAAACCTTATCTCTCACACACGCAAAGGAAAACAAACCACAGGGAGATTCAGCCCTAAAAATCCAGCTCTGCAAATTTTGGAATTTACAGAAACCAGCAGCTGCTGCTGAATAATTTGTTTTGTTAAACAGTAGGCACTTAAGTGCAATCATTTGGTAACTTTCAAGTTATCTATTGTTTTGGGTGAAGGATCATTTCAGACATTTGCCCAATTTTCCACCAGCTAGCCACCACACCTTGAAGTGTTATGAGCTACCTATACATCACAAGGTAACCTGCAGAAGTACAGTTGTGGCTAGGTGCTTAGGAGCCCAGTCCTCCCTCTATGTAAAATTATTTCTAACATAAACAGTTTGTTGGAACATCAGGTAAGGATAAAAATCCTTGCCCATCAGTTACAGCTTAGGCCCCTCCCTCAGGTTCCTGTATGTTTTGTCATTGATTATGAAATTAACCTAAAATTTGACAGATTATTATTCTGAAAAAAACCCATAGCTTTACTTGCCAAAAAAATCTGCCTAAGTTAATGAGAAAGCTCAAGTGACAGAGAAACCCTCATACACAACTCAAGCGCAAATTCAGCACATTCGTTTTCAGGCAGAAACGGTCTCTTGGTCCAGTACCACCCTGCAGCAGATCAGCAGCTTGGAGCAGCTGGTTCTGCAGGCTCTGTTGTACTGTACTCTCTTGGATTTCTGCTTTGGTTTATTTTAATTTCTTGAGCCTAACGTCCTGACTACATTTGCAGTTTGAAGCTGTCTGAAGGAAAACTATCCAAAAAGCCTTTGCTGCCTGCTTTGCTGGAATGCTATCTTGGCAGCTGTCATGTGCAAAAAACCCAGCAGCACATTAGCGCTTTCCCATATGGAAGCAAACCATCTTTCTGCTCCTGTTCACTCAGGAGCGACACCACCTTGTGTGTCATCACATCACAAAGTGACACCACACTGAATCTCACTCTAATGCTGAGCTCAGCTACCAGCTATGCAAAAGGAAAGCACAAGGGAAGGCATACCCATAGTGTGCTTGGCCCACCACTTCACTTTTTCAAACTGAATGTTAGTAGGTATCCCTGGGTGTCACTGTGGCCTTGTCAGGATCTGTTTTCAGGAACAGGAATCCCAGAACAGAGCTGAGCCTGCACTCTTCTCCAAACTTGTACATGCTACAGTGCCTTAAGTGTGGCTGTTCAATTCGCACTGAGGGCACAGCTTTCGAGCAATCCCCAGATTCTGGGCCTTCAAGGAGATCTGTTCATCATCTTGAACAGATGACTGCTGCCCTTCTCACTCCCCAGGGGACCAACGAGGTTGGCAGCCTCCCAGTCCCACTGCTGCACTACCCTATCCAGAGCAGCTCCAGCCTCTCTCATGGCACAAACCGATGAGCAGAAGTACCATTTCCTCAGTGTCTCAGGTGGATTTTCTGGGAAGTGCAAGTGCTGAAGACCTGAGTGGTCAATTAGAAATGGGAACAATTAATAATGGCCTATTCCCAAGACAAAAGGTTCAGAAAAGGACTTGGCAGGAGCAATAGGAGGCAAGTGTAAAAAAAAGAAAAAGCAAAACTATAGACTGTAACAAACACAGAGCTGCTGCTGGAAAACTGATATTTCATAACATGTAAAAAGGTGCCCAAGTCATGTGGCTCCTTTAACAGTGTAAGAAGCCTTCTCAGATTGTCACATCAAATCAGCAACTTGCATTTGTGAACACTTTTAGGATAAGATGCAGGGCTTCACTTATTTGGATCCCATGCTTTGATCTGGACCCCTGTATGCACAATCTGTGCAGACAGAACAGATCTTCTCTTTTCAACTCAAAATATATATTCTGTGCATATTTGAAACACTCTGCAATCCAAGCTGTATTCCTATCCTTTACTCCCGTACAAGAAAAAAAGACACAAATAGACATATACAGAAATATATTCAGAAGAGAACGTTGTTTCCTTTGCAACTATTTCAGTTCTTTAAAATGCTTATTACAAGACTAGCACAGACAACTAGGGGATTGGTCTGTTCTAGCTTTTCAGTAGATGAAGAACAATGAAGTATCTACAAAGTCCTTAACCCCTGCCAGAAAAGCATGGACCATTCTGTATGTCTGTCCATGCTTCAAGTGTCAGAGGTTTGGGGAAACTTGGTGATAAATTAGCATTTTCAACCTGCTGAACAGACCTCTCCTTTCCTTCAGTGACTCAAAATCATGATAGCTCCCAATTAAGCCACAGATCAGAAAAACCTTAAGAAATGAGTGTGTTCACGCTACAAGAGTGCCACACTCACTAATACACCCCCTTTACTTTGTATCACTCATGAATTCTGAATCAAGATGTTCTACAGTGGGTGGAGATATCCGTATGACTTGGTATGAAGTAATTTGTTTGAACACTAATGTTTGAACACTAACACTCTTATGCCAAGCAAATCTCCATGCTGCTCATACAAGCATAAGGGTTCTCCCTTCTAAATTTTCTTGGCAATTACATATGATAAAAATTGGAGAAGCTCATGATCTGGAAAATTTCTCTAGAAGTCATGTTATTCTTGATGTATTTAGAAATATGAAATTAAAAAAAAAAAAAGAAGTGTCCTCTACTTTCCCATTTTAGTAGTATACAAGTTATGTTTGGAATGCTATCAAATTGTTCCTTTATAAATACAGAACTTTTTAAAAACATACTTAAAAGGCTCATATATGTTTAATGATATCTCGTTATATTCTTGTGTAGGTGACTAAAGTGACCACAGAACAAGTAATTTCCAAATCTTAAAAAAACCAAAGTTATTCTTAATTTCATTTTTTTCTAGAAAATGAAATAAAAATTCATCTATCATCCCCAAACTTATTGCTATTTTAATCTTCTAGGGAATCACAGCCTGCAAAAAAACAGGTAACAGCTTTTCCAGACCAACTTGATTAATCTTGTCTAGATAATTTTTTATTTACTTAGCTTCAGCTGTGTTTGGAACATAGCTTTCATTGCACCAAGAGGCTTTTTGTTCATGTTTTGCTCAATTTTTTCAAGGGAGTTTCCCAGAAATCATTTAATTCTCTCATCTATTATAGAATTTTTGTCATAAGATACCTTTCCTACCACTGAGTCAGATCTCTGCTGATTACTGCATTTTCAAACCAGGACGTAACTCCTTATTCTTGAACTGTAAAACATCCTGCTTCAACACACAGGCAAGACCTATTAATGCACGTATAGTGGAAGGTGGGAATGCTTTTTTCCAAGAATGCTATGGAATAATAATATCTTTGCATTATTAACATACAGTATTAAGTTTTTCCAGGCTGTAAAACTGAGAGCCACCCTCCTCCTTTATAATCTTGTCAGTGTTCAGATTCCAAGCACAACTTTTGATTCATCCTTTGTCACCATAAGAAATGATGGCCAGAGCAACTTTACTCTTTCCAACAAATTTCAGGAAATTCTTGACAGAGTCTGATTTCCTAACAAGAACTTTGAATCAGGCAAGAACAAATCATTGGCCATTGGGAGAAAGCCAGAAATGGTTCTGCACCTTCTGCAGATTAGAAGAGAGAGGAGGATATGTGATATCTGCTGCAAGGTACTCCCTGGAATGCTTTCTTATCTCAGCTGTTTGGTTTGTTTTCCCTCAGTGGATAATTAACTGATTCAGGGTCACAGTGAAAGAGGAGAGAAAGAGAGCCAAAGCGCTTTCCTCCAAATAAAACACCTGACCAGAGTTCCCAAACCAGGTGCCAGCCAGGGAGCACCCACCATACAATCCTTCTGGTCAGGCTTCACACAGATGTCACCGTGCAAACCAAGCCTTGGTGGCACGCGTGGTGCAACTGATGGGTCACAGTGTCTGTCCAGCAAAGGAACTCCCTGCTGAACAGCTCAGCACATGTCCAGCGCTCCTTCCTCGGCACGTCTGCCTTTCCCCTGGTGTTTCTATCAATGTTACATATTGGGACTCTACTTAAGAAACAAAACTGAAAGCTTTGGATGTTCTGCTTCCATGTTGGAAAGAAACCATTAGATGAACTTGGGAATAGAGTTAGACACAAGCAAAGAACTCTGCAAAGCGCATTCATCAGGACAGAGAGGGAAACAACAAGAGATGTCGTTGCTGTTTACCAGTTGCTACACAATGAATTAGCAAGAATACTTTTTCCAAACTTTTTTTTTTAAGAAAGAAACTTATTGCATCAATTCCCTACTCTACTATACCATTTCTGTACTATATCTCCCTTGTTACAAGAGTTAAAGTGAGGAACAACAACCATGACTCATATCAGCCAAGGGGGGAAAGAAAAGAAAAAAGGCAGGGAGGTATTTCAAACATTTCCAATAGCAGAGGTATAAAGGTAGAGACATCTGTTTCCATTTTAGTTTTTCTAATGTTTAGATTTGAAGGTTTGTGATATTAGGACCACAAAATCCAAACTGAAACACAACTATTAAAGGAACTCTTAAAATAGTTCTGCTGTCAAAGAACTGATTCAAGACAAACAGTTGCAAGTAATTTATCACCAAAAAAGTAAAACTTTGATACACTGATCTGCAATCAGTGGAAAGTTTATAACAGTTCCTGGTGCACAAGGATAGCATTGCACGGGAGTTGAAGTCTGACGAAGAAGGTGGTGGATGTTCTTATTTTTTCTCCTTTTAAAAAGTTCTCAGTGTAACTCAAATATTCTGCAAGTATTACATGACTCAGACTGCTATGATAAGTACGCTTGTTTTTAAACTGTCATGAGTTTATAGCATAAGAATGTGCTTTTTGTAAATATTTCCAGTAGAAGAGGTATAAAGCTAGGTTTGTTCCCATTCTAACCATCCCCAGGGATTTAGATCGCACACAACACAGTCAGAATTCAAACACTGAAATTCATTCTTCTCCATCACTTCAAAATGCAGTGATTTGTCGGACATTTCACAAAAGACTTCTTTCCATTTTTCTTCTAGCATGATGATGGATGGCTTCAAGCACGAAAAGATTCCATGTTATTGAAGATCAACTAAAGGAATTAACAACTTCATTCTAAGATGTTTATAAAACAAGTTTAAGGACCCTAAATATAAAGGCTGCTGATTTTCAAGCATTAAGTACCTTTACGAACCCTATCAAACCTTGGTTTAAATACACAGCACTAAATTGATTTTTTTTTTTCTTTTTACACAAAAAACTAAATCCAACATAATATTTGCACATCATCCACTAAATTCAATCTTAAACCTACTTATAATCATGGTATGTCTATACACTTCACATCCAACTCTTTTCACTGTTAAGTGGAAGATGCAGATAATCTTGTAGGTCCCCCCTAAGTATTAGTGTTTGACCATCTGTGTACTTGGTTCACTCTCTAGGAAAAAATACAGGTGTGGCAAATAGGCCCTTATGAACACAAAGTCCTCAAACAAATACAGGTTTCTCTCGCTTAAGTCTAAGGGCATGCCCAATACAATCCAGGTGCTGTTCATATCAAAAACCAAATTAATGCCCACTTAACCACCCAGAGAACAGAAAACAAAATAATTCCTTCTTACCTTTGAAGAGTGTTATTTTATAAAACAAAAAATATGCCCCAAAACTATTCTTCAGCTAGACAAAACTATTCAGAAGGATCAAACAAGCTGGGAAAGAAATGTCCATTCCCGTTCCACATAAAGATCTTTAAAAATCATCACAGTTCAAAGAGACCTCCACAATCATCCAGTCCAGCTGCCCACCTGTCAATACCTCGGTAACCACCAAACCACATCACCCACATCCAGATGCCTCTTTAACACCTCCAGGGATGGTGACTCCATCATTGCCCTGGGCAACTTATTCCAGTGCTTGATCACCCTAACAGTGAAATTTATTTTATTTATTTATTTTATTTTTTTTTTTTAATATTTAATCTGAATCGCCTATCCTAGCTTAAGGCCATTTCCTTTTTTCCTTTCACTCCAGGCATGGCAGAAGAGATCAGCCCCCACCTCACTACAGGCTCCTTTCAAGTAGAGTGATGAAGTCACCCTTGAGCCTACTCTTCTCTAGATTAAAAAAACCCAGCTCCCTCAGCTGTTCCTCATATGACATAAGAATATTCCTTGTGTTCTCATTTGAACATTTTCTTCTACAGAATTAAAAACAGTTTAGAATTCAAAAAGGAGGGGTGGGAAGTTATTCTAGGAGCACTGGACACTTTCAGGTTTCCTGACTTGTCAGATTTCTATTTTGTGCTACTTCCCAGTTGAAGCTGCTGAAGAATGCATCTAGGATTTCTTTATCACACCAAATTTTTGTCTCCCAGTAGCAGAACATTTCTTCAGGATTTCTCTCACCAACATCTCTAAATACAACACTGCTTTCAGCAATCAAACACTTTCACTGAAAGTCTCCTATTGTAGAATGACTTTTTGGTCAAGTCCTAGTTTCACATGTACACTGGCAAAAAACGAGACTGAAAAGCACAGTTGGATTGAACTCATTAAAGAAATCTTCATGTGCTCATTGTGTGCCTTACAGTTTAAATTGTGTTTTGTTTCCAGCAAGTAGAACGAGCAAGGGGACTTATTAATAGGTTTATATGAAACAAAAAATTTATCCAACAAAATTTTAATTACTTCAGCACGAATCGCTGAATT
Organism: Cnemophilus loriae; assembly: GCA_013397755.1. Classification (NCBI taxonomy): domain Eukaryota; kingdom Metazoa; phylum Chordata; class Aves; order Passeriformes; family Corvidae; genus Cnemophilus; species Cnemophilus loriae. The sequence goes on from VZTF01003335.1 coordinate 1,196,696, forward strand.
TAAATTTAAAGAGGTTGATCTGAAGTTAGAAAAGTTACATTAATAAGAGGTCATTCTTTCCTTCATGGTCTATATTTAAATTTTAACTGATTTTAAAACTCAAACCAGTTCCTGAAATCCCAGCAGCGTTCACATACACAAAACAGAAATCTCATAATTACTTTGCAGGCAAGTATGATCAAGCTCGTAGAAAATATCTTTTCAAGTGAAAATAATGATTTTGAGCATGTTTAGTATGTGTCTCTAATCTTATTCCACATTGTTACAGTAGAAGCCCCATTAAATCCCACTCTAGATGACATGAGGCCTAGTGAGAAGGACCAGTAAAACTGCCAACTGCTGGTTTTCATACTCACACCGCCTTCAATAGACACAGAGTCTGTAAATAATTTGTGCAACCATGGTCTTACACGGAAAATACTGCAGCAAACATATTTACGTTAATGGACCGAGTGCCAACAAGCAAGCCTGCAGCAAATCTTGCACAACCCAAACTCAATTTTCATTTGTAGACATAAACGAATATTACAACATCTGAGTAACTTTGAAGCTTCATTTTATCAAGATTTCCACAGTATTTGCTGCATCCTGATATAAGACCCAGTCTAGACCATGATATAGCATTAAAAACAAAGTAATTTCACAGTGAAGTTAATAATTAGAGCTGCAGACATGCTGTAAAACACTTAAAAATTAGAATTTATGCTGATTTACAGTTATGAATCTTGTATTTGAGCCACAACTTAAAAATACATTGGCTACCTTCTGAAGATGTTTCATCATGATTGGTGTTTCATTTTTTAATGAAAATTAAAAATGTTTTTTGCATGCTTTGCAGAAGCTGTTTCACAGCTCTTACCTTTCATTTGGTTCTACTAACCCTCTTCTTCCCCCTTTAACTGAATACACTGAAAATCCATGAAGTAAATTACTGAATTATATGTTGAAAATGATTACTACGTATAGACTTAACTGCTTCATCCACCCTATTCACTAGCAGCCTCTTCCAAAACTTTCTGTCAAGCTTGGGCAACGCACCAAATGCTTTCCTTTTAATTATGCTTGCTCTTGCGAAGTTGATGGGCAGATTTTCCATTTGCTATCTCTTACAGCCCTCAGGCACGTGCTAGTTTAGTCAATGACTAAACTGTCTCCCTGATCATCTCTAGAATTCATGTCCTAATTCTTGTCTTCAAGGGTTCCCATTAACACAGCACAGGAAGGAGGGGCCTGGCTTTCACAAACAGTACAGAAAGTCTCTTACCATGAGTACACATAGTTCTGGTGTTTTTACTCCACGGTGACAGCTTGGTGAGCTCTTAGAGCCTTATCAGAACTCCTGGTCTAGACATAGAGCAAATTCACAGATGCTACCGCTCTTCCTGAGATATGGAGCAGCTGAAGGCAGGGCATTTATGTCAGGCAATTGCCTAAATGCATTAAACATATATTTCCCCACAAGCCCAAATTTTCCCAAATGCAAGTACTTCTGCATGTGGACTGTCATGTATCACCAACATGTTTCAGTAGGCCAGGCAGACATTCACCATGTCTGCCTGGAACAGCTGACTCACGAGGCACAGGAGCATTGTGCCATTCCAGGAGCCAGCCGTCATTCCCAAGAGGCTCGCTACCCTGGCAGCCCATAAGGCACAAGTAGTTCTAGCAGGCAGAATCTCCCCCTGAGGTTGTCTGTCACATCCCTTCATGCCAGACCAGAAGCACATACTGTTAGCACGCTGCAAATTCCCACTCTGTATGGGAAAGCTATGGATAGACACACTATGTGGGCTGCTGTGGGACTGTGGCTGTCTCCACGCCGCTCCTCTTCCTCTTTCATTTGGGTAAGCAGCAAATGACGCAGGAGACAGAGTGGAATGCTGCCATTACTGTAGAATTTGCTTGGAAAGTTAATATTTCTGGAGCTTTGAACTTCAAGAAAATCACCTTCAAAGCTACCTCTTTGGCTGAAAACCTCTGGCATTGGCACTGAAACCAGCTGACACAGTGTGCAGTGACTGTTGCTAAAATCCAACATCCAAGTAAGGAAACTGAAGGGATCTATTCTTCCTCAGCTGTGCCACTGAACTAATGGTCTCCACATGGCATCTGTTAACACTAACAGAAATGTAATGAAAAATTTTCACATGTACCAAGGAGAGAATATATCCCTAAATTTAGAACGAAGTATGCTGGAGAGGAAATGCCCATTACTACTTATACAAAAAGACAGTTGACTGAAAATTAGTTTGATGACCATGGTGCTCCATGATTCCTCTGAGATAATTTATGATTCTTGACTATTTTCTAGCTTCTTCATTAACTCATTTGTGAGTCTTCATTGAAAAATTGAAATTAAAGACAAAAATTATACCATTAGATTACACACCTTCACTTCACACATTGTGAACACAGATTTAAATGTCTGATCAACAAGGTATGACTTCTACATAAAGAATACCCAAAACCTTGTGATTACATCTTCAAAGAAATAAATGCCTAAAGGAGAGTAAGCTAAACACACGTACAGCCTACACCAAATTTATTCTGGAGGAAAAGATGAAACAGAAATAGTACTTGTGACAAAAGTTACCTTGTTTGTCTTTGCAGACTTGAACAAACTTCTAAATGTGTTCGGCCAGGAGGAACAAAAAATGTTTTAGACCCTACCTTCATGCAGTGTATATTTAAAGACTACCACAAAAAAAAAAAAANTCAAAGAAATAAATGCCTAAAGGAGAGTAAGCTAAACACACATACAGCCTACACCAAATTTATTCTGGAAAAAAAAATCATGGGAAAGGGGAGTAGAACTCAGAGAACGGGAACGCAAATTTCATGTTACTGCACATAATAGTAACATCCACAGAAGAATTTTGTGCCAAGCTCTCAAAGAAATGTAAGCAACACGGAGTTTTTTCCTTATGCAGAACATTTAGGCCAACAGGAGGTTTCACAGAAGTATGATCTGGATGTACCTCAGATAACTGGGCTACTCAAAGTCCATAAGTTCCTGTACTCTTCCATGGTGAGTGGCCTGTTATTCCAGGGGGTACGCTCTTCATCCTTAAGAAAGCCAAGTTTCTTGCTGCTACATGCTACTGGAGGGGTAGAGGGAGAAGATATATTTGTTCTGTTCTCGGGAGTACAAATTCCTCAGAAAACCTTGTGACCTCCACCACATCAGTGTTTGAAGCATAAGAAAGGGTGATCTTCACAACTGAAGAGATCACAAAGAAACATTCATTAACAGCATTCTGACATAGCCAGGTATGTTTGCTCACGCACCGGTCTGTCTTCAGCTATTGTAAAAGACACATTAAAATAAATTTCATTTGAAATGAATGCACGTAAGTAGGAGTTGGTACAAAGGAGTGAGACGGCAGCATTATTTCTCAGAGTGAAACATGATAACTGAGGGTTTACAAGGAGTCAAACCATAAAGACTTTGTAGTTTAAAACACTAATTTGAGAGGCTCATTATAATAAAAGTAAAGAATCCTGGAGAAGGTAATCAATACATGGAGACAAAATGCACGTTCACCACATATTAAAAATCACTATTCAAGCCTCCTGCTCATCAGATTTGACTTTGTACCTGTAAACTAGAAATAACTTTGGCTGAAGAAGTAGCTATGGGTGGTGTCTACCCTCACTCCCTAGCCCGAAAGCTAAGGAATACATAAATTAACATGAAGCTTCCTTTCCCTGAAGGTTTTATTTAATTTTAGAAGTGTCAGGAAAATGTTAACATTACGTTTTGTTGCGTATTTTCCACCAGCATGTGGTATATGCCGAGAAGGGAAATAACACTGTTTGTCATTATAACTTCACAGCCAAGGAGGAAGAAAGAAAGGAAAAAAAAATGAGGAACCTAATGAAACCTGTAATTCACAGATCTGCTAAATATTGTTCTCTGCTACCCAAATTAGATCTAATAGTTTAAGGTGAATACAAGGTTCTTTCTCTGCTTCTCCAAACTGCTGATTTATTGCAAACCAGGATAAAAGAGTTTTCATCCAGAAAGTCTGCATGTGAAAAATTTCACTTATCAAATTGGAGAAAAAACTCTGGCAATTGATTTGTAATCTTCAAAGAAATCCTCATTTACGCAATTTCTACATTTAAAAAGTCTAAGTGATAAAATCACTTTTGTGTAACTGAAACAGGACTTAGGAGTAAGAGAGGCAGACCAAGACATTTAAATATTTACAGATTCAAAATTTCATGAAACAGGAAAACTGTTTCCTATCCAGCTCAAGTGCCACTCATGACTCTCCTGCATAACAGAAATAAATTTAAAGAGACATTTGCATGTGCATTGACTGTAAATGAAGAATACAATAACACATTCTGTTTTTTCTTCCTCTGCCTAAGACATTGAGAAACACCTGTATGATTTAATTTCTCTTCGGTTTCATCCGAACAGACATTGGAGTTAATCTGAGCACTCAGTTTTGACAAGATGTCACTTTTTGTTTCTTCCCCCAGCTACCTTAAGCCAGTCTCTTCCTTGCAACAATCCTATGTTTAAGTTGCTAAAATATTTGGTCCTTACTTTGCTTCCTCTTTCATGGTCTGCATCCAATGTAGAGAAATGTTACGGAAGAAACAAACATGGTGCTTATAAAATAAATTAATGCAAAGCTTTAGTTTCAACACTTTCTAAAGTAAAACAGAGATAAAACTGTAAATCTGACTCATAGCAAAGCTGGTCACTCCAATGAAGAGTTCTTTATGTTGAAATGGATAAGAAAATCAATATTACAGGCCAAGAAAGGGTTTCTTGTCTGTCCTTCTGTTTTCCATCAAGATTAGTAGTAGGTCTGACTGAGTTAAAGAGTCTGCATTATCCATAATCTCTCCGAGATAACTGCATTACAGTCATCGGGGTTTTGCCAGAGAAAGAGGAGCACCATTTTTCCACAAATACGGATGTTTCCACAAAAACATGATGCTCTGAAAGAACATAAGTAAAATTTAAATCTAAACCAGCTTGTTCTGCTTTGGTTAGACCAAGTTGCCTGTAAAGAGCATCACTTCCATTTCCCCCCAGCTCTAGAAAGATACAGTACTGAAGTACTGGAAACAATCCAACATACACAGCTGACATGGCAAGAAACACTTCAACTCAGAAAGATCTTTCTTGCCCATATCATTACCATTATCAGGTTTTATTTCTATACAAACACACTTTAGTATTTAATAAAGACAGAGGTTTTACTACCTCAGTGTATCAAAACACAGTATCAGACCATTCTCTGCACAATGGTCCCACATTTTTTCTTCATTCTTGTTTCCTTTCTTAAGCCACCTGCCTATCCATACCCAGAACATCAGAGCAGACAGGTATTGACAACTGCTAGAGAGGTGCCAGAGATTCCAAGTGATACTAAAAATCTTCACATATAGATACTGTTGACTGCTCAGAGCACTCTCAACTTCTACAAATGTAGAGATTTCAGTGCTCTTGTATTTGAGAAGCACCTTCCCTTGCAAGCTCTAGCACCCTACGTGTGTGGATGTGATTTGCACCAGGTGTGCCACTGCCTTTTGACTGAGGCACAGCCCTGGGCACCAAGGGGGCACACAGACCAAGGGAGCAGCATTTGCAGCCAGCTGGTGCTGAGAATGTCACCAGATACATTCACCCCTGCTGCTGGGTCTCATGGGGATCTGCCTGGCAGGTCTCTGACCCACCAGCACAGCATCAGTGTGTTACACTTTGCTGTTGAAACAGAAAATACAAGGAAACCAGTTTTGTAGGAAGACTGAGGATTGAGGCACAAAGCCAGTATGTGGAAGTTCTTGCCAACCCTTAACCATTAACTTGCAGCATTTATAAAATCCAAATTAATAGCTTAGGGAAATAAAGAAAACACTGTTATTAGCAAGGCCAACATCCTACTGCCTCTATTTCTTCTCAGTAAAGTAGTTGCTTAGATGTTCTGCCGAGCTTTCCACAGAATACCTCCAATGGATGCAGAAACCAGAAACATGACCTTTCTCAGGCTTTCCAGCAGAATTTTCCATGAATTTAAGTTTAGACATCACTAGGCTTATTACTGAAAAGATACTAGCCAGAAAGACGGTACAGTATTGGTATTACCACGAAACAGAAGTGCGAAAATAAGTTTTGCTTGGAGTCATATGAGGGAAGAGGAAGAGGGGGGGAACCAAAAGACTAAAAACCAGGACATTCTGTAATTGTAACTGGAAGACTGGGCAAAGAAAACAATTTGGAAAAGAAACTCTAATCCCATCATGATCACTCTACTCATAGAAGCCAGAGAAATTGCTTTCTGTAAAAATTAACAGAAATGAACATTTTGATATTTGCCATAAATGCCAGCACATTGAAGAAACAACTTTAATTTTGTAAAGACTGAAAGGATAAGTAATAAGTTGGCAGGGTTGCTTAGATATTAGTGAACTCTCATAAATATTACCTACCACAAGTCTAAATCACTGCCAGCTCTGGCTTATGTTAGCCTATTTTACTATCTTACAAACTCCTCTGCCAGGGGATAACTGACCTTTGAAAGAGTATCTTCTAGTGTGTACAAGATAGTGTCAAATAAATGGCTATCAGTTCTCAGAGACTTTTGCTTCTAATCTTTTCGATGGACCATTACCTCAAATCATGATTTATCAGCTACTTAAGAGCTTTTTACACTGATGAAATCCCAACATAAAAATAAATATTGCAGAGCAGTAAGTCTTACAATTAAAACCACTGCCCAAAGAATAGATGAGCAACTATTAGACTTGCTGAAGCTGTATTATGGATTGCTGAGAATAATTAACCTGTGTAATAGCAGGTTCCACTTTTCAGTTGTATTCTGCTATTTGCTGAGGTAAGATGACTCATGCACACATGAAAAAATCTATATGGATTTAAATATACATTGCACCCCCACTGCTTTAGACTAGATTTAAACAATATAATAGAATTTGAGTCATCATTCTGAATTTTCAAACTATGTATCAGTACACCTGAACTGGATGACAAAGAAAACAAAACCCAAAACCAAAGCAAGCACACAGAAAGTGCATCATCTAAGACCAGCGTGCATCAGGTAGCAGGGCACATGGTTTGACACATACAGTAGCTGTACTGGCAGTATAAAAAGGGTTTTCTGCTGTTTCAGTTTCTCTACTAGAGGAAGGGAAAAACACAAACTCTAAACAAGAGATGACTAAATCTTGGGACATTGCTTTAATTCTGTTGAGGGGGAAAAAGAATAATGCCAGTCAAATATGAAGACCTAATTTTCTTCCTGAAGCCATATGGTAAAGTGAAAAAGGCTAACTCCCATATTTGTTCCCCTGTCTGCAGCAGAGGCCTGTGGCAACTGCAGGAATTACACAGCAATCGTTGTGTCCACTTTGATTTCTAACTGCAGGGAAAGGAGTGAAATACAAAACAGAACAAATCCGCAGCTTCTCTGAAGGTCAGCTGAACCTGCCAGGTTTAATAAACAGAAGACAGTCTCTACTCTTATTTTTGAGAAACCCTTGACTCTGTAGATGTGTGCAGCCACAAGATTAGTCGGGTCTTCAGATCTGCATATCCCCAGTAGCACTTCCCTTTGGTCCCTTTCTGCATTCAATGTCAGAGTTAAATACCAAAACAGGCATGGGGGTGGCATAATTCGTTTGTCAGAGAAAATATTCCTTCAGGTTTATGGAGGGGTTTTGCTGTTTCCAGTTGAAGGGAAGGGTAAAATTGGTCCCACCCAAGAATCAGATGGCCATGGCTTAAAATTTCAGTGAGAAAGGAATATAGGTTTAAATTGCAATGAGGGTTGAAAGTAGTACACTAATAACAAGGTTCAAAATACAATTATTTACTCTGATGCAACTCCAGTATGGAGGGGAAAAAAATTTAAAAAAAAAAAAACCAGCCACATAGTATTATCTAATATTACAAATTCACTATGCCAATTTACAATTTCACTTTTAAGATAAGCTTTTGATTTCCCATGTCCTGCAAGGATAACAGTGTAGGCATCTCCTCATATTTCTACAGAGACCTAATGAAATGAGTTTCAGATTGCCTGAATCTAGATATGAGACACGTGGTTTTATTAAGACTTTAAAACAAATAGTCTAGATATTAAAAACAGCACTTAAAAATACAGGCCTAAACAAATTCCAGAGCAATTCACTTTAAATACACACTTCCTGCTTTTATACTACACAACTGAGATAAAAGAGTGCTTCACTTTCTCATTTAGAAGCTGAGTCTTTGTCATAAAGATGCTTTCCTGCCAGTAACCAGGATCTTTCAGAAGATGCAACCGGTTGTCCAAGAATAACCTTAAAAACCTATGTTTCTAGACTAATAAGTATTACTTTTGTTATTCTTATTCCCACTGCAACATTTATGTACAACTGCAGGCTGCAGCATAACAAAACTAAAGGATTTTTGAGCTGTAATAAGAAAAAAAAGAAAATTAAAGCAAATATGGTGCTTTTTTATTGCTCTGTTCTTACCAAGAAGAGTTTCATATGCTAAATACCTGACTCCAAAGAAACAAAGATCCTTTTGCTTTTTGTCCCCTCCCTTTCAGCAAGAAGGGAACATTATGTCTTTATTTTGACAGGATGCTATAAGCTAAATCTGTGAAATATTTGTGGGAGGTTACAGCAGAAAGCTAGAACAGCCAACAAACGGAAAATGTCTGCAGATAAGACAAGAAGGACCACAGAAAAAAGCCTGACCTACAGCTCTACCTGGCAGTTAACACTTGAAGGCTGATCCTATCCATGTGGTTATCATTTGTCCTATTTGAAAAATGAACCACTCCTATACTTCATCTCTCATTGAGGGTGAAACAGAAATCATTCCTGTACACAGAGCCAAAGTCCTAACCAGACCCTTCCATCAGTGATTATTACAATTTTCTTGCTGCAGATGAAGCGAGGTAAGTAATTTCTTTGATTCCATCAAACATGAGTGGAATATAGATGTTTTTAAAAACCTTTAGATTTCCTCATTCTGTACTATATAAATAACATTGATTCACATAATATATTACATCACAACTTCATGCTCTTCCACTAAGCAGTAATCCTGGAAAGTGAAAGTCTCAGCTGGCCTGGATACTACACCACCCACTCAAAAAAGGTGCAGCAATGTCTCCTCAGGTTTCCAGCCTTTTCCTCCAGCCACAGCAGAAGCTGCACACCTTTCCATGTTTTGGAACACCTTCCCACACCAGAAGAGCTCTCTCCCCAGGAGGGCCCCTCTGTCTCAAGGGTCATTTCTGCTCCAGAGGCAGGAGTCAGCTCCTCTCACAGATATGACCTTCCCCCTTTAGCTCAGCAGCCCAACACTTCCCACACACATCCAGGCACCTGATCTCGTACACCTCAAAGCTTGGCTGCTCTTACCAGCCCTACCAATTCAACTACTGAGGCATAACCTCTGTCCCCAAACCTTGTCTTTCCTCCTCATGGCATTAAATACTTCTTGCAAAAAACTGTCGCATTTTTCCAAAACATTTTTTTTGTTAAATTAATTAAATTAGTAATTTTTTCCAAAACACGGCATAGCCCTCTACTAGCCACTGCAGGGAAAATTAACTCTACCCCAGCCAAAACCAGCACACAAATACACAACAAAAAAATCCCAGAATGCCATACTTTACTTTTTCTGGAAAGATAAAACACATTTTGAGTTTTGTGAAGCTATTTGTCCAATTTCAGCATGTTAATCATATTTAAAGTTACCAGCCCAGTTCTCTGTTTTAACAGATATAAAGCTCTCTCATTTTTCCAAACACTGCAGAGAGTTTTCGTAGCAGGCTATTAAAAGTCTTATTTTGAAGAAATGCTGGCTGTAGAGGTCAGGAAATCATTTCTTTAGGCAAGTTCCAAAGTACACGAGAACTGAGATGCTTTGAAAGCCTGTCTGCCAGTTGACTTTGTCCTACTTTGAAAACAAAAGCAATTCTTTAGAAAGCACGTTCTTAAAGATGTTAATCCTTTAAAAAGAAACAATTCCTAAATTATCTGTACTATAAAAGCAAACAGAGCCTAAAGGAGTCTTTCTGAATGGTTTACATAGCTATTTGAATAGGTTGCTTCTAAAATGTATACAATATGCAAATAACTATCACAGAGCTGTAACACATGTAAAAACACCTTTTATTCTGTTTTCTTGAACATGTAAGTGAGCAACACTTACTTTGTATTCAGGAAACGTAGGCAAGAATGACATAATCACCTAAGAAATAAAGTATCTGGCAAACAAGGATCAAATTCTTTACCTAAAAAACAGCAAGCTTATTTGCTATTAAAAAGCCCACCAAAACCACAAATTAATTAATTAGGAGTATTAAGGAGGAAACTGATGGCATCTCCTGATGTACTGACAGTATATAACCACTGAACGCTGAGTGTTCCACACAGAACTCATGTTCCACGTTCAGTTACACACCCAGAACTTTCACCATGCTATGGCAAGCATCCTCTAAATCACCTGGAGCAGTCCCTGATTACATCAGCCACGTCAACTTCAACACAGCCTCACATTCTACTCATTTGCAAAGTGTTGCTCAGTATCTCAAAGATAAACAAGATCATTTAAGCTGTTTATAATATACTCTGTAAGACCAGAGTCAGAAAATCCAGTATTTCCTTAAAATATGAAAATATGATCATTCAATGCTGAAAAAGCAGAAGTAAGAACATATTACAGATGAAGAAGATTATTTTAATCTTTAAGCTTTTATCTCAAATTCAGGATATGCTCTATAGCTTTACTGAAGAGACACCAGAAATTAATGCACCATTAAAGCTACTCTGGTTGTGGTGCAACTTCTCCTGATATAAAAGGCTGTTGAAAGACCAGAGCAACACACAGTGAAAGGCATTCTTACAGATAAAATTCGAGGAGCAGAAGCCACCCAAAGTAGCTGCCTTCCCCAGAACTTCTCAAAGGAAGTACAGTACACGCAGCTGGAGGGGTTTCCCATTTTGTTTAGTTTTTTGTTGCCTTTTGGGTTTTTTTGAGTCCTTGTGTCTCATTAAAAAAAAAAAAAGATGAAAAATTATGCAACACTGAAGTGATCTGCGAACGCTGTCTTAGAAAGAGTGACTTACCTGACAAACTTAATACCCAAAGAGACAAGGGAGATGGATGGTCTGATTTAATTCCAAGACAAAAAAACTTCCTGATATTTATTTGGCTCAGATCTTTGGAAGGGCAGTGGAGAGCTTCTCTCCCTCCCTGTTCTGAGGGAGGGGATGTTACTACACCAGAGATACAATCCTGACTGCTTTTTACAAAGCACACGTTGCTCTCCTGCATGAGAACACAACAAATCTACATCTTTAACTGTAGGGATCAGAAAGTAATCCATGACTCAAAAAAAGTATCCCAAATGTTCACACCACAGCTTTAAAATGTGACCAAGATGAAAGATACCCAGTGATACCCTTTCACAGTATGTGAACAGATGGCAGTGAATCCCAGTCTCTCAATGCACCCTTAAGGATAAAATATTACATTTATTAATATTTTCAAAGGACTTCCTCTTGCAATATTAACCAACTTTTTTTTTGTTTTGATTTTGCTTTTTGTTTTAAACAGGCTTATGCAAGCTCTGTTTAACCAATAATGAAGACAGAAAACTAGTTACAAGTCTTACCACTCTGCTCAAGTTGCAACGGGAATCTAGGTAGGCAAAAAAGTCCGCTGCCACACATTTCTACTCCACAACGCACAAGCTGTGTTCACTAATGCCTCCATGCTGTTTGAGGGGAAAAGTAAATGGGCATTAGACTGACTCTGATCACCAGATCATCTTCTGAGGATCTGACTGGAATGAGGACCCCTCTAACTTCAAAACACCAGTTCCCATGATGCTGATGTTCCTGAAATTCTCCTATAAAAGTGAAATTTGCATATGCTTAATTTCTTCCAGAAAAATGAGCTAGTCACATCCAGATAGCATCTAGAAGAGAAACAATTCATCTTGGCAAACTACTCTGGCACCTGCAGTATTCTACTTTTACTAAAAAAGCCCCAAAATAAGTCAAGACTTCCATTGTGGTTAACTTGTATGACAAAAGGCAGAACAGTACTGGAGCGTAACCCAAATGAATCAGTCTGAACTCTTGCTTACCTATAGTATTAGTTTGTTCTACAGGGGAAAAAAGAAAGGAGAGAGAAAGTCTGAAGGTTCCTTCATTCACTCTGGAGCCAAACTCTGAAGAAGGTGCATAAAGCTTCCCAAAGAAACCAACAAATTCATTCATATCAATACACTTCTTTCCACCCAACAAACTGCAAGTTCGGATGGCAAGAGAAGTATGTTTTTTAACCTCTTTCTGAATGGCTGCAATGGCTGACCTAGTTTCTATCTATTATAGCTTTGTGTTTAGCATTGCTATTTACATCAGTGCTAGCTGGTTGCAGTGCAGCACTCAAACTGCGTCTTGTGCCAAACCTAAGAATAGCATTATATTCTCCCTAAGAGAATATGTACACACAAAAAATCTCTTATGCATTTTAGGATTATATATAGAGTAGTACACCACAGACAGATCACTATCTGGAAGTAGAAGGGTTTTTTCTGAGGAGGCCTCTGTACACAGTCCTTTCCTTTTGTAGCAGGAATAGCTTTCATTTCCTCCATAGTCTCCCCGGAACTCTCATGAATCAACAGTGAAGATGGGAGAAGTGGGAAGAACCTCTCCAATCAACCAGATTGAACGTACAATCAAACATACGCTTTGTGTACAAAACAATAACCTTAACTGAGTAATCACAGACAGAAATTAAGTATTGTGTCCAAGCCTTTGAACACAGTCAGAGCTGATAACTTCTAACAAGGGTATGTCCACTTGTATGTCTGCCTAGGTATGGACTCTGATATTAGGCTGCATGGTGTTTAAAATGTATAGTACAAAAAGCATTAGGAAAGTCAGCATATTTTTTTCTAAAGAGAGAAGAGAGAGTGTTATATTTTTAAGAACAATATGCAAGAAGTCACTTACAATCTCCCCACTCTCATGGTTCCACTTTGAACTCGTACATCTTTAAGGGATTTGCTAATATTTTTACAAATAAGAACACTTTTATCAAACAGCCTTCCTCTGTCTCAAAGCAGTTACTTAGAGAGTTATCAGAAAAGATTTAGGTGTACTTGCATTGTTTTTTAGTACATTTTCTTATGTAGCACAGAGGTATTTTCCGTATGAAACTCATGAGTCTGAAACAATACCCAATTATCATAATCTACTAAGACCTGTATTTCAAAACATTTTAGAAGTGGGTTCGAATTGCTACTTAGCCAGCAGTCTCCAACCAGCCCAAGTAGTCAGGAGTTGCAAAACCATTGACAGAAAAATTAAGTTACAGAGTGCAATGCTGCCATCTGCTGAAAGTTGCTTGTCTAAATTGTCTAGTTGAGTTGCAGGCTTTTGAGCACTCAGAGCAGTTACTTAGACATGTTTAATCTGAGCAATTTGACAATGAGTAACCAATATTTTTGGATTTGTGCCTACAGATACAAGGTCAACTGTATTCAAGTACAGAATCTGTATTTCCCTCGAATGGGATGGCCACCCAACTCTTGGTAATAATCGCCGTTTCCATTTGTTGCCCGCAGAGCTGCACCACAGCCTTGCAGAAGGTTCTCTGTCAACAGCAGGCCCCAAAAGTAATGTTTCATGCCTAGCGACAAATCTGGATGTCTTACGACATCCAAGCTTGCAGCTACCCCTGGCTATGCACAAGGCAAAGTTGCACATCAGAGTGGTAACCTTTCTCTCCTGCAGATTGGGCTGGTGTTCCAGGACTGCACTCAGAAGTGGTTGACTTTTTGGGAAACTCCAAGTCCATATTCTTCCTTGTTTTTTTATTTCTCCATATCTAGTCATGGAATAAAAAGTTGTCCTTTCCAAATGATGGATACAGCCTGCCGTAACTGCACAAATTCATCTCATTTGCCAAGAGACAAGATTTTTCAGCTGTGGGCCACACCAAAGCCTTTCATATAGCAAAAGTCACTAAAGAGGGGAAAAAAAAAAAACCTCAGAAGAATTGGTGTGAAAGTATCACAATGACATTTTCACTGTGACCTATATTAACCGTGGTAACTAAATTTAGGTAGGCGTAGAGAACTATCCCATAGCACAGGCTGTCATGCGCAACCACTACCCATGAAGCAGTCTGACATCCATGCCCTGTGCTCTGCTGTTTGATCAGCACTTCTCAGACAAACGAGACAAAGCGTTGCACCAGGATAAACTCTTTAAAGTGCATGCCAGATATTTTTGTTTCCGTTTCACCAGTATAAATCTGAAATAACTCTGCTTAGCCGAGTGGACATGGCCCTCAATTTCTCTCAGTGTAAACAAATTAAGTGTGTGAGCCACTGCACGGAGTTCAGTCACCCGTGGCTTTACCAGATACAGATGCTTAACAGTACAAGCCTGATTTGTCTATGCCTTGCACTGAAGCAAGAACAGAATTATAACATATCACTACTCAATGACAATGGTAATTGATAATAACTTTGAACAGATTGCAAGCAATCTAACAAGGAACACTGTAGAGAAGAAATAGGTCTCTTCTGCGTACAGGGGGACAAACAAACTCATCAAATGATGAATGCTACACAGCCTCCCTCTTTGTTAACATCTCTCATTTCTTCAAAACAGCCACTGGAAAAATTCAAGCCTCAGTCATACCATCTAATTCGGTGCAGCTCCATAGTAATTATAATGGATTCATGCTGCATCACTTACATTGATAAAAGGAAATTACCAGGAGATTCCAGAAGCATTTTACTGGACTTAATTCCAAGCATAAACTTGTAAGTGCTCCACTGACGTCTGTCAGTTTGATTATTATACAAATCACACACCAAGGAGTACTTTCAACTGCATATTTCAAGACGGTTTTAGTTCCAGCAGTAGCACTAAGAAGAGGCAAAAAAGCCTTTGCTCAGAGATTTAAAGATTCATCCTTGGCTTAGTTTTCTTACAAGATGAAGAAAGTGAAATTTTAAGAAAAAAATGTCAGTCAAAAAGATGAAATGCAGTGTGCTGGCATTTTACACTTTAGTTGATAACTTGTGAATGTTTACATTGTTTAACACAGACACAAGATGAGAAGAGCTTATCAGTAAAACAAGACACAAACAGCACGCGTGGGAAACAGTCACAGGGACACTGAGCTACAGCAAAGACTCATTTAGTCAGAGTAGCTCATAAATACCCACTCAGTAAAGAATGAGCAAGAAGCATTTTTGCCAGATCAACGCTCATGTTTACAATTCCAAGCCAAGGAACAGTAAAGTCAGTAGATTTGATTACACAAGAGGCAGAACCAGCGCGCTTTTTTTTTGTGCACAGTGAAATGGGCAACACGAGCTTGAAGCTGCAGCCACCAATACTACAGGACAAAGGCTTCTAGGTCTGGTTACCTCAAGGTTTCCTGCAAACCACCAGCATAGTTAGACTGATGCATGGTAACTTGAACTGACCACCAGCTAGGACTTCACAGACCATTGGTGTGGTCCATGAACATCAAGAAAATATCTGCAGAATCAAATGACCACATGGGATCCAAGCACAGGATGTACAGCACACAATGAATGGGAACATGAACAGACAGGGCCAAGTGCTCCTACGATTTCAATGGATGCAGTTCCACTAACAGTGGTATTTTATTTTATTTTTTTAAACCTCCCACAGAAGCCAAGCCAGATGGCCAAATGCTGCTACTACTAATGCTGCTAATACCCCTGCAGAATTATTTATTGAGTGAGACAGCTACGACCAGCACTTTCATAGTTAGTAATCACTACCAGTTTTTTCCCCACTTTGTCTGTATCAGTTATAATTTTCTTCCACGATATGACTTGTTAGTCTCCAATGCCTATTGTTCACATCTTCTCTGAGATGATTACTTAGCCAATGCAAGTACAATTGAATTTAGATGTGTTGTTCTTATTTCAACTGTATCCAAGCCACAATTGTTATCGGAAACTTCTGGTCTAAGTTACTTTCTGAACTGACCCTTAAACTCCAATTTCTTGTATTGTCCAGCAGTCATTTAATGGAGTAAGTTACAGGAATTTTCACCCCATTATCCCATGAATGAGATTCCTGAGAAAACAAACAACTTAATTAGTAGAAATATTCCATATAAAAATTAAATACAGTCCAATGTGTATTTCAAACCAGCATTCACTGGAGACATCAAGAAATTGCAGTTTTCCAATTATAACACTACATAAGGAAGCAATCTTGAAGCAACAGCTCACCATGGGTCACATCTCAAGAGTGTTACTGGCTGTCCTCCTTAGCTCCTGGCTCTACAGGTCACACACCAGTAATACCCTACCCCAGTTGTGAAAAGCCTGATACACAACAAGGCAAGGCTATCTATGCTCTAAGAAAAATTAAAAGATGTCCAAGCAAGGATCTTACTGTGCTAATGGTTCATTCTGCTATTTGCCTTCATTTGCCTCTCACTTGTGGAAGAGACCTGGTACTCCTCATTCCAAATGAAGCAAATGGAAGCCAGATCACTCTGCCACAGTGCCAGCCAAACACATCTGTTGGGACTACCTTGACTATTTTCATTTATTAGATGAAGGACCAAAGGAGCATTGTGCCCATTATATCCTCCCACCCAGCGGCCACGGAACAGAAAGTCCTCTCCAAAACGACGACTGCCAAATGCAGCAGCCTCACACGATTTACTGGTCAGTGTACACAAATACGTACAAAGGAGATCATTACGCCCCTCTCATTTCAGGTGTCATCCAGGAAGATAATTTCCACAGTTTTAACAGTGACCGTTCCAAACTGCTGGTGTTCTTCCCAGCAATTGTATTTTGCGGTTGTATTTCCATTTCCTTTACCATGTATGCATAAGCAGGCCTCTTTTCAGTCTGAATTATTTACCCCATAATTTGTGCTTCTGTTTTCAACTAGTATTTACTGCTGAATCATGCCAAAAATCACACATACTGAATATTGCAGTGGGTCATACTTTAAAGCCCCATAAATTTCCTGGTTTCCTTGCAGCCAGACATAAGCTTCCCATTACTCTGGGCCAAATTTTATCCTCTTATGGAACTTGAAGCAAATTCACAGAATTCAGTGAAAATGCACCCACTCGTACTATACATTCATACTACATTTAAAACACAGTCACTTCAATCTTGATTCATTGACAGCTTGGCTTCTACTTTTGGAAGTATTCAGATGACAGAGGTTATTCCTGCAAGAACACTTCAAATACAATAAGAGGTCTGTTTGCTAGATATCCTTTACAACACTCAGATGTTTAGAACCAGGCAGACAAATACCAGCATCAGAGAGGCATCCCTAAACAGCTCTAAAAGTTTGTCCAAGTGTTAAAAGAATTCTGTCAAAGGGCTACAGTTATTAGGAACCTAGAGACAATTACCTTATTTTTCTATTAAAGATATTTGCCCTCAAACACAATGATACACAATAGCACTCCTAGTACCCACAATGAAGTAAAAGTCTCCAATTCCGGAAAAAGGAAAAAAAAAAAAAAAAAGGCTTTTCAAAGATACTGTGTGTTAAGAAATTGAGAAATAGTAGCATAACCAAGCATTTCCTTTATCATAATAAAAAGCAGTATTTTTTTGGCTAGGTTACACTGAAGGTGCAGGACAGCTCCATAAGAATGACAGACACAATCAGATACGTCTATCTGTCACAGCACTATTTTAAACATATGGAGGCTACTATAGGCCTTGCAAACAGTTCAATATTAGGAGTCAAATTTTCAAAGCTATTAAAGCATTAAATACATATGATACATATGCAAGCACCTATAAATCTCAACAGGTCTGAATGTAAGCCTTTTTTATTGGCTCTGATCTCAACAGGACACAGCCACCAAGCTTAACTGACTTTGCAAGTCCCAACCAGGAACAAGCACTACTTGAGGTGTCAGGGCAACAAAGGACTTTGGCCACTGAGCTGGCTGGAGCTGCAACCACCTACAGCCATGCTCATCCATGCAGCCCCTCCTGAGCACCCCAGGAAGTGCAGCACTTCCTGCCACTCATCAGGGATCTACAAGAGCACAGTCACAGCTGTACTGAGACAAAGCAAGGTGTGGACCTCCTGTCGCACTGCAAACCTCTTAGAGAACTTGACCAAAATGGGAGAGGAGTTGAACACCTAAGGAGGCACTTGGGAGTAGGGGAAATGCAGGTGCGGAGAGAAGCATCTGACGGGATGCTTCTCATCTTCCCTAAACCCAGTGCCAGCTTCAAGGCAGCCCTTTAGCTTTCGAGGCCGAGTGCCTCCAGTGAGGAGGAAGGTGGGGCAGAAGCAAGGTCAGGAGAGAGAAAGGGACAGAGTGGCCCAGAGCACGAAAGAGATTAAATTCCCAAACCTCGATCCAGGCACTTAATACAGACACCCTCAAAAGCACCCTCAAATCCAGCATCAGTTTCCTATAAAACTCCCCTAAGCCCTGAGACAGATATATTTTCACTTCCACGTGACACAACAATGCTAAAAAAAAAAAAAAAAAGTGAGGCAGCTCACTGACAAAGCTACATAAACTTGCACTGTTAACAGTTTTTCAATATTAATTGGCTTTTAAATGTGCTGGCATAAGTCACAAGTATGATGTGTCTTTCCTTAAAGACAAATGTATATCCTCCTTTACACAGCATATAAATGGTGCCTAAAGTTAAGACATACAGTTAATCAACTCTCATCCCCTTCTCAGTGGGTAGGATAAATGGCAAATAAATGCAAGCAGTGAAGTCAACTGACTCTGAGACCTCGCAACTGATTTTGAATGTTCGTGTTTATTGACTGACAGCTTCTTTTCACAAAACCGGTAAACCACCAAAGTTACACCATGCAGCCACGTGACTTCAAGCACAACTGCCTCTTCAGAATTTTCCACCATATTTTCAAAAGACAGGTTTTTAAGTTATTGCTTTATTTTTTTTCCACAATCTTCCTATGCATATTTTATTATACATCTAGCAAAATTTCCAGAAGTATTTCTTCACACTGCCATAAATCTGCCACCCCATGTACAAAGATCTCTGAACCAAAGTAGTCAGTATAGACTCAATTGCCTACTTCAAGGGAGCATCCCTTCCCCAAAATTCGTAATTACAGACTCTCTGACTATCCCCTTCCATTTCAGCCACTTCCCCAGCTCGTTCTTCCTCTGGGTTTGGTCTAGTTTGTTTTGCTGTATTTTGAGACTTCTCCAAGGTTTCAAATATTTAGGCTGCACCAAAACTATTTGAAGAAACCAAGACTCTTTTTCCACTTTAAAAGCAGAGCCTAACACAGCAAACTCAGCATAAGCAAGAAAATTAAATGGGCACAAAATCCAGGACAGATTGTCCATTTCCTTCCTTTTCCAAACCAGAAAGCTGAGCTCTCTAACCCTCCCAACACCAGCTTCAAACCCTAGAGAGACCGAGGGGTCTCTTATATTGCCACACTAAAGTAACCACTCAAAACACACAGAGAAGAAAAACCTGCCTCTTGAGTTCTCTGTTTGCTCAAGCAAAACGTACATGCCAATTTGCTTTCTACAGCAACTCCATCTTAGGCTGGCTTGACTAGCTAACACTTACTCATTTGTTTTTCACTGCCCTAGGCAGCACACTCATATAGCTATAGCCAGACAGAAGGATTTTTTAAAAATTCTTTTGAAGAACTTCCTTACCTATGTTCTTCTATCTGACTCCCCCCTGTTTTCTCCTTCTTTGTGTCCATATCCCTTCTCTTTTATTTTTGTTCCCTCCTTGCAGCATCACCTTCACCAGTTTCAGAGAGCAATGCACGAAGTCTCTCTGTAAGCTTGCTTTTCTACTCCTCCTACAAGTTCTTCTCACTTCTCCAGCTTCTATCAGTCGGCATCATCCCCACTGTCCCCTCATCTCTCAGCCCTTCTCTACCCCAAGAAGGCTTCCACGTGAACTTTTATTTTCCTTTTCTCACCACCCTTACCTTATCTTTTCTCCACAAAAGCACAGTATTTCTATTTGGATTCAAAGAGTTTTTCCATGCAGTTTGCAAGCACCTACACTTCATTCCTCTCCTCCCAGCTACTGTTTCCAAGCCCAATACCTCCATAGCCTTCCCTCCCCAGTGAGAAGCAGCCACCTGGATTTCAGGCAGCCCTGCATGAAAACCTTTAACACCAGCTATTCCACAAAAAAACTTGTCCAAGAGAATCCAAGTCAGGCCTGCTACACTGGAACTTTGACACAGGACTGAATTCATAGAGACTTAAAAAAACATGATGCACTCCATTAACCCCTGTTACTCCAAACACAACAGATCAATGGACTTTAATCTCACAAGGCTCCTCAAGATGTTACATACGAAGGTGGTGATGGAACCCAAAACAAAACCAAAATGCATCTATACCTCCAGTGCACTTTGTTTTCTAAGCAACCTTTGGAATTTTGGCCTATTGTTCTCTGCAGTGCACAACAGAGCATTCAGCAAGTGGCTTCTATTTTTAGGATGTCTGGGAATGTTTTGCTTCAGTCTTTTTCGCTCTGTGAGACCACAGTGCCATCTATTGGGAAAAGCTATAAAGACCAGACATTCATTGGCTGTTTATTATTTGCAAAGACTAGAAGTATTTATTACTTTGATTTCATAACAATTAAGTAGGCCAAGTCCTTACTATAGGCTTTTATAGGCATTTGTTAGGATACGCAAATCTCAATATTATGGAAAATTCCAGACTTTTATATTTAAAGTAACTTAAGCAAACACTTCAGAACCTCACAATCACACTGTACTAACATGCCAGAGACAAGAGTTGCCACTCTTAGAAGTAAACATCAGGAAGGTCTACCCAGCATAAGCCTTTCTTTCTTAACCCTACATCTGCCATTGCAGTGGGACTCCCTGTTTGAGCAAGATCATACAGGGATAAACAAAAACCCTGCTCCCTAACTTCATCATTACTAATCCTCCAAGATCAGGCAACAGATACATCTTCAAAAACTCTCCTTCCATCAATAAGCAGCACGCATCAAGCTTTCCTATATCTATAAGCAGGCCCTCTTTCTTTCTATAGTCAGTGGGAACTCAGAGCAGCCAGAATAAGCCTGTAGAGCCCTCATAGTCCATACTTAACATTCAACAAAGAGTAACAAAAATTTTAAGAAGAGGCACCTTTTTAAAAAGGATTCCAGAAAAATTCCAGAGGAGTTTGGGAGATCCAGGCCTACCATCCACACCAGGCAAATTAACAGAGAGGCAGAGACTAAAAGAGGCAGACCTCTATCTAAGCCAGGCAGCACAGAAGACTCACCATGGGGAAGTCTTTCCTTCTGAATGCACTTCCAGGAGCATCCAGGGCCCATAAAAGCCCCTTGCCAGGTGACAGCAGGCTGAGACCAGGCCTCCCCTGGCTACCACCTACAAGGGCAGTGATGAACACTCGACAGCGGCTCAGGAAAGGAGCACAAGCTCTGGCACATGGCTTTCAAAAGTAAAATGAGGCACAGGTGAACCATGTTACTATCTGGGGAAGAAGAGGAAGAGGGAAGGCAGGACTTCCTCTCCCTAGATCACAGTGCAGCTGGCAGTTTTCATTCCTCACACACAGGTATTTTCCAAATACATCAGGTGGATACACTGAAAATTTAGAAAATAAGCTAGTGCTAACACACTGTCATGGTTTGACACTGGCCCAACACCAGCTACCCACGAGAGTCGCTCGCTCACTCTCCCCTGCCACAGCTGGGCAGAGGAGGGACAAGGAAAAAAAAAGTTAACAAAGGGTTCCTGAGTTGAGATAAGGACTGGGAGGAAACACTTCAAGAGCCAAACAGACTCAACTTAAGGTTGCAATGTGAAATTTATTATTAACAAAATCAGAGGAGAATAATGAGAAGTAAAATAAGCCCTTAAAACACCTTTCCCCCCCCAGCCCCTCCCTCCTTCCCACCGACCGCACAGGGAGACAGGGCACAGGAGTTTTGGTCAGTTCATCACCGAGATTTTCTTCCACTGCTTCAGGAGAGGAGTCTTTCCTCTGTGAGGCCATGGGGTCCCTCCCATGGGAGACAGTTCTCCGTGAACTTCTCCGGTGTGGGCCCACTCTCACGAGCAGCAGTCCTACTGTACCTGCTGCAAAGTGAATTCCTCCCACGGGCACACAGTCCTCCCAAAACTGCTGCAACTGGGTCTCTCTTCCACGGGGTGCAGTCCTCCAAGGACAGGCTGCTCCAGCCTGGAAGCAAGGGCCCCCACTCTTCACCGGGTCTTCCACTGGATCCCAGCCCCCTCCAGGCATCCACCTGCTCCGGCATGGGCACCTCCCGCACAGGCTGCAGGTGGATCTCTGCATCCCCTGTGGATCCCCATGGGCTGCAGGGGGACAGCTGCTTCATCACGGACTGCAGAAGAATCTAAGCTCTGACGCCTGGAGCACCTCCTCACCCTCCTTCTCCACTGACCTTGGTGTTGCCATGTTGTTTTCCCTCACATGTTCTCACCTCCTCTTCATCTCTAACTAGAAGCAAAAACCTGTGACTTTGTTTGATTTTCTTCTTAAATATGTCATCACAGAGGCGTTAGAAACCTCTCTCATTGGCCCAGTTTTGGCCAGCAGCATGTCCATCTTCAGAGCCATCAGCCACTGGCTCTGCTGGACATGGTGGACTATTCCAGCAGCTTGTCACAGGAGACATCTTTGTGGCCCCCCTGCTACCAAAACCCATGCAAAACCAATACACACACAGACATTGGAAACTCTCTCATAATGGTGTGAGGGTGTCTTTATGCCCACATGTACTGGTATACATAACTATATATATGCTTTTATACATAAGCTGCTGCCAAGTAGCGTCAGAGCATTGCCCAAAAAATCAGGGCCAAAAAGCCTAACAAAAAAACAACTTAGCATAATAAAATCATACTTCCTTTTCATTAGCCTGTACAACACCTGCTTTTCAGGAAAAAAGTTGCAAAAGCAAGCAACAGGCTGGGGCTGTCCTCATTTCAGCTCATGAGAGCTGTTGCGGCCATGCTGGAGCCCAACTCAGCACCACACAGCAAGAGGCTCCTCACACGCCCTGGAGAAACTCTGCCTACGTCTGAGTCTCATCCTGTACCAGGGGGACAGGGCTCACCTCCTCCACTTCCCCACAGGAGCCCTCGAGGAAGTGAATGAGGCGGAATCACTGAGCTCACCCCAGCATGGCACCCTTCCCACCCAAGGTCTGCGTGGCCTCCCTGGCGCCAGCCCCACTGCAGCACCGCCACAGGCCTCACAGCCCTGCTTCCCGCTTTAGCAGCCATTCACTTTATGTCCTAAACAGCCATCAGATAAACAACATTCTTATTTTCCTGGGATTTCCAGTAAATCTACATAAATTGTCCTGATTTAGCACGATTTTCAGTCTGACATGCCCATCTTGGGACACGATGCCCTTCAGGTGTCAGG
This sequence comes from Cnemophilus loriae, assembly GCA_013397755.1. Classification (NCBI taxonomy): domain Eukaryota; kingdom Metazoa; phylum Chordata; class Aves; order Passeriformes; family Corvidae; genus Cnemophilus; species Cnemophilus loriae. The sequence goes on from VZTF01003335.1 coordinate 1,220,160, forward strand.
CACAGGTGGCTGCCCATCAGGAGGGGCAGAGATGCAAACAAGCGTCGCGTCACGTAGGGATTGTTTCTTTTTACTGTTTCTCCAGAGTCAAGACAAAAATCAGTAAAAGATGAGGTAAAGACTAAGGGGATGAAGGAGATCTTATGGAGAAGGTCACAGCACCATATGCTGTCACTGCACGTCCTGGCTGCTCTCTGGCACCACAGAGGCACGTTGCAAAACAGCTGTGGAGGCAACGAACAACATCTGCTTCACGCACCCTGAATGTGGCAAAAATTGTACAATCACTCGCCCAGCATGCCAGAGCAAGACCCCAAGTCAAACTAGCAGGTCTTCTTTGGCAGGAAGGTGCAGGAGTTGCTGCCTATTCCTGGAGACACACCATGGAAGAGGGAGAGGAAGTAGTGCTGTCCCCACTCAGTTTCTTAAGAGGTCTCTGTCCAAAGAATGGAGTCCCTCTCCCTTTCTAAAGATTTCTAGCTTGGGCTCTTTTTCCCCAGTTACACAAAACCAGCATTTTCATATTTTAGTATTCCCAGTACTTGTGCAAATACTCCTCTGTACTGTCTGTACTTCTCAGCACTGGGACATGGATATCCTGGCACGAAGAAGAAAACATGAAACTCACTGCAAGCAAAAGATGAATTTTATTCACTCTTTGATACATTACAACAAGATGTCTCTCATTGACTTACAGTTCCTTATACCACCATGGCACCTGCTTCAGGGATTACCACACCAGCATTGACAGTACTGAAATTAATGCAAAATTCAGAGGAGACAAAGTGGTAATCAGAAGACAGAACAAGGGATAATTAAAAATCTTAAAGGGGCACTTCAGGGAGTTAATGCCTGCAGGAGGATAAAGGGCTGATACGGGCAATAGAGACTTTCAGCTGCATGATCTTGAGAGCCTCTTTGAATTTTTTGGTATAAATTGCACTGCGAAAGCAGCAGACTAGATGTTAACGTGGAGGGGAGTTCACAAGATCTGGGCCTAAACATCCAGGAAGTATCCTGCAACATCCTCCTTTAGGGAGCTGCCCTTTTCCCATGGCGCTGCCTTTCTTATGTGGCAAAATCAGAAATTATTTGAAGTATTTTCCTTCCTGCGACAGTGTATGCATTTGTAAAGCATTACCAAGGCAATTAGCAGTTACAAAGACTGTCACCATCAAAGGAGGCGAAATACAGAGAGCAGTCACCGTGCAGTCGCAGCGATCACACCAGTCCAGCGTTTACCTGCACTCCGTATGAAACAACACGGTATAAATTAACCTTTATTTCCTGCAAGTTCTCACTCACAAGCAGCGCTTAGGAGGAACACGTTTGTTGCCGTGCAACACAGCGAGTTCTGAATCCTGCCCACCTCGGCGGGCACAAGTCCCTGCAGCCACACACACGTGGCCATGAGGCACCGGCGCTGCCGATGCGACCCGCAGCAGCCACTTCCTCGGGCGCGGTGTGCCCCTCTCCAGCGGGCCCACGCTGCCGCCACGGCCGCATAATTTTTCCCCGCACTTTTGTCCTCCTCTCTCCGGAGCGCCGCCAAGTCCCAAAAAAAGCCCCTTTTCTCTCCCAAAAAGCTGTGTGCTCCAGGTGAGGCTCGAACTCACAACCTCGGCATTGCTCGGCTTTGTACTGCTGTATAAGTACCGCGCGCTAACCGATTGCGCCACTGGAGCCCTGACACCAACTCCTCCCGAACGGTTTATCAAGGGCTCGCCCGGCCCCGGCGGGGGAAGGGCGGCGGATCCCCGCCTGCACCCCGCGCTGAGCGGAGGCCCGCGGCCGCCCCGGTTCCCCGCCCGGGCCGCGCTCCCCATGCAGGGGCGCGGGGAAGGCATGAGGGAGCTGCTGGACGCTGCACCACTCGAGGAGGGCGGCGCCCGCGAGCAAGGGAGAGAGGGGAGCGGCAGCGGGCCCGCACAAAGTCCGCCCGCGCCGGCCTCCCTGCTGGGCAGGCGGCCTTGGGGGCGGCGGGAGAGCCCGNGGAGCCTGGCCCCGGGTCGTGCGGGGCCGAACCTCCTGACGGCCTTCGGTAAAAGGCATTGGCCGCTGAGTCAGCGAAGTTCAGCCTCACGCTCATGGGCTGCCGATAATGCCCCCTCGGTCGTGGTCAGGACCAGGCCGCAGCGAAAAGTGACCGGTTACTGCCAGGGAACTAGATGCGGATGTCTGTAGCATCGCCGCTGTGTGCGACGCGAGGGATGCCTGCCACTCTCAAAACCAGCGTTTGTGCAACGCTGCGTGTGCATTGTTAAAGCATACCTCCAAAATGGATTTATTCTGCAGTCAGATCTGGCCTACCTTATATGGCAAGAAGATGGTAAACATAATTGTCATCAGCAGATGTTTAAACCCAAGCGTGACTCCACTACCTCTTTTCCTCCATGATCCCCGTGGTAAATGAGTTGACACTTTTTGAATGGAGAGGAGGTGCTTCTCACTTGCCGAGAAAGTTGTTCTGCTGTTGGTGTTATTACTGTGGACATTACCTAAAAGATATTTCAGTGGTATACATCACTGACAGGTGAAGCAGCGTGCAGTTGCTGTATGTGACCCTTGATGAAGGTGGCTGGCATGGAGAAGAAAAGAACTGGCAGTTCATTTCTTAAGAGAAATTTTCCATCATCACAGAAGTAGAGTTGGCATACGAGAAAACAGCCTTTGTTACCCTTAACAGTGCATCATTATGCTAACAAAATATTCTATACCGCATAAAGATTGCTGTGGGGGAAAAAAAAAGTAGTATGGAGAGTGTAGTTTAAAAAAGTATATGACCCAGTGTCAATATTTAGCTTGTGTTTTTTTGTTGACATGTCTTTCTTGCTGGACACAAGCTTGTAAATGTAAGCCTCTGATAGGTCTGGTGATTGAGGAAAGTAGAAAAATTGAGTAAGTGTTGCCCTAAATGCAGTTTTTTCCACTAACTCTTTTTTTCCTGTACCCTCAGTGCAAAAAAATGAATTATTTTCATGTAGCAGTTTTGTGCTTCAGTACTCTTGCACTTCTCTGGCAGCAAAAGGTTACACATCGGGTCCTTACCTTTGCATAAAAGGAAGGATCAGAGCCAAAAGGTTACACATTGGGTCCTTACCTTTGCATAAAAGGAAGGATCAGAGCCAAAAGGGAGAACAGAAACCCCAGGTGCTGGAACAGGCTTTGTTGGATGTGAAGAGCCATTATGAAGCAGACTAGCAAGTAAAATCCAGGCTCCAATCAGTCCATGAGGTGTATGAGGTGTACTTATTTACTTGGGTCTCACAGAGCCTGCAGCACTGGTTCTTTTCTTTGCCTCTCCAATACACTTCACAGAAAGAGGAGTTTCATAGCCTTTCACACCATGCAGATAATTTCTTAGCCTCACCATTATATGCATGAAGAGACAATTAACTTCATTTTTCAAAACCTACTGATTTTCAGAAGGTTGCAGAAAATACTACCCTGTGATAATAGCCTCAGCCTTATATTAATGATGAATTTTGTAAGAGAATTTCGTTTCCTCCCTGACTAGGTCTAAGTGTCAGGTTTTCATACCTCACTCCAGCCACAAAATGGATTTATGAGCCTGTGACTGAGAAAGTTTTCTCTGCAGATAATAGTACCTTGTATTCTGCCTGGTGGAAAAAAGTGGAGATTAGGGGTTAGAGTAGTGGTTGTGCACAAGAGCCCTACAGTTAAAACTGGCACTTGAATACTGTGATGAACAAGGATTGGCTCAATCAATTTCAGGATCTGTGTTTTTTCCTGCTGTGACTCTGGAGATTGTCTTGGCTTTCATGCCCAACAAATGGAGTCCTGATCTGCAATACAAGTTAGTAATGATGAGGTAGAGCTTTACAAAACCACAATCATAAACTAGAGTGTCTTCACTTCTCCAGTCCTGCCAATCTGGGTCATAATCCCCTAAGTGAAAGTGCATTTTAAATAGAAGCTCGCTTTCCTTCACAGCAAAATACGGAACTGCCAGCAGCCTACAGAACAAAAAGTATCAAAATGTACCTGTCTGCAAATTCAAAAACAGGCCTTGTGAGTTTGCTGTGTGGTGGTGTCTCACCACAGCCATTCTGGTGGTAGAAATTTCATGTGCTAAATAAATAATGTGGTGTTTTGTAATTGAATGAAATAGTAACTACTCTGGGCTTATTTCAGAAGAAATTACTGCTAGTCCCATTGTGATTGTATTAATACAGTGGAACGGTAATCCACATGTGGATTTTTTTATCCCAAAATGAATGGATTTTTTTCCTGTTTTATAAATTACATAATAAGTTTAAACTAAACTGCAAAGAAATGATAGAAATGAAGGTAAAACAGAGTCACTCTTACAAATACTTGATAAATGCACAGTATTAGTTCAAACTCACACTCAGTTGCTTTCTTCTGGTGAAAAATTACAACAGTATGAGTTAAAGAACTCCCAGTTTTGTACTGCTTGTCAGGCTGAATCTTCAGTCCCGCAGCTGCACTGCTCATATGTGCAAGCCATGGAGAATGTACCACTCACTTTTAACCAGATCATTTTATCACCTTATACCCATACACATTCACCCACTAAGCACAGTGTAGATACAAATGGAAGACTAAGATATGTCAAGAGCAAAGTGCTAAGATATTTTAATGTCTTGGGATTTTTTGTTTACCCACCCATTTCATGCGTTTGGAGCCTGGAAAAATGTTTATAGATTATTTAAAAAAATTGGGGGTGGCAGGGAACAGAGTGAGCAGTCTTACAGCAACTGTGTAGATGTTGAACAGAAACTTGTGAGGGAATAAAGACTAATAGAGATCCGGAAGGTCTGGTTCTTCTCAGTGTCTTGTTTGCCTGACAATTTGATGGTGATATGCTGCGCTTTCACAAAGGGCATCACAGACTCAGGGTCAGCTCTCCCACAAGGCCTGCTATAACATTGACAGAGTGCATCAAATTAAAATGAGCATTTATAGACATCTGCTCTTAGTCTTACAAATGCAAGAGACATCTGTATTTTGGCTACTTGGCAGAAGGTCCCAGTATTTTCAAACAAACGTACCCCAGACATTCAGCCTAAGAATGCTGAAGGGAGGATTCTATATTAGACTTGAAATAGGTGAGTGCTGCAGCCTTTCCCATTTTTCTAACTCTGTGTAACAAGGCCATTTTTATAGAGAGGTAACATACTCTCCAGCTCACTCCAACTGATGCAGTAAAGAGAATTAAGAAACCCCCTATGGGCAAAACCCATTCTCCAGTGGAAATATATATTTTAGAAACACTCGTCAATTATTAGCCAAGCTGCTGGAGCATTAGTACTCTCTACAAAGTAACCTTTGGCTGATGGACCCTTTGACACTGAAGCCTGAAGACACCTCTTGTACCAGCCAATCCCCTGAGCACTGGGGTTGGAATCACAGGCAGTTTGCTCACGGAAGAAGCACTCTGCAAATTCTAATATCTCAGTCAAAACTTTCATAGCTGGTGGACCATGGAGCTTCTTGTGAATGTGAGAAAATGGATAGAAGAAAACAAAACTGCCTTTTTGCCACCTGTTTGCAATAAGCTTATGTAAGTAAATGAAGAATTTAGGGGTTTTTTACCAAGTTATTAGGTATACAGATATGCCTAGCTATTAGAGGAAGTTGCAACAATGCATACATGGTAGAGATTAATAAGGAACCACAGTTACTCTCAGGCTGCAGCCAGAGTGCTGTTCCAAAGAACAGAGAGTGAGTGAAATCTGCACAGATCAACTTGAATACAAGATACTTGCCTCAACTCAAAGTCTCTTGTAGGTAGTGAGACTGAGTTAAGAGAATTTGTGTCAGGCTCTGTGACAACAAACTCCTAGAAATCAGAGGAGATAGCATGACATCCACATACAAAACCAAATTACAACCTGAAGTATCTAAAGCTTCTGAGAATCATTCCAGCATCTCAGAGGAGCCAAAGCTGCAAGAGTAATCTAAACCAGAAGGATATATCACTGAAAAACAAGGAAAAAGGAAGGGGAGCGGTACCAGAGGAGATTTCCAGGGCATTTCCAGAGCTGTCAAGGCAGGGGGGTAGGGAAGCTGAAGAGTCTGTTTACAGCCATTTACAGTATTCTGAATGAGACAGCTGATATAAGAAAAAATATGTGGGAATTATGCAGTTGTATGTACACCATGCATATTCTGTGTTAAAGCCTGTGAACAAATTCCAATGTAAATTATCCAACGTGTGGCACCTTCTAGTCAGAACATTAATGAGGATTTCTTTTGTCAGTGAAGCTGAGGACAAAATATTTTGTCTAAAACTGTGTACAGAAAGCTTTCATTAGAAGGTATTCTCTCTAAGGAGTGATATAGACCCAGGTTTTATAAAGAAATTAAAAAGCATTTTCTTAACTTTAATTTAAAAAAACCTCTTTCTTTACAATTTTAATCATTTAAAAAAAATAAAAAAACATGGCTCTTGCCCTACCCTTAAGTGCCATCTCTAATGAAAAGCTGAATGGGCAGTAGTGTATCAGTGATATTAATTTCCATTCACAGGTGCAGGAGTTACTTTTCAAAGCAATGGTTACAAGACAAAGGTAAAGATGACATCCTTACTGCCATGTCTCTGTTGAAACTACAGCTGTATGTAGAACTGAAAAATTCTGAAACTTGAATCACTACAAGTGTTTCCATTTCTTTCACTTCCAAAATGGATTTAGGAAGCATTTTATGAAGCATATTAATTTCTGAAGTTTACCAATGATAATGGGAAAAGTTTAGTATTTTACATATGTGGAATATTCACGTGTTTCTTTCCTCATCAGTAGGATGAACTTTTTTTTGTTATCACTGCACGGTTTTGTACTGCTTAGCAGTAGTTCTGTGTAAACCTTGAGTAAATCTGGAATGTGCCATCTATCAGAAATCTTCCCCATAAACATTTTAAGAAGTTACAGTTAAACAGGAAATTTTTTTTTGTGATAAAAATTGCATAGTTTAAAAAAAAAATCCGTATTTCCAGCATGGGTTTAGCCTATGTAGAAGGGGAGTAAAACCATCCACTACATGGATTCTGAGTCTCCCACTACCTGTTCCTGGTGCTACCTAAATGCTTTCAGAATTTTCCAGAAAGTTTTTGGTGATTTTCCAAGAAGCAACTAATAGATTTTCAACATTTTTTCAAAGGCTTGATCTTCTATGTGCTGAGTAGAGATGTATAAGGCAATTTTCTCACTGTATCCTACTGCTTCATTGGAAGGCAACCACACAAAACATTTAAGTAACTTAAAACCTTTGTTTCAAGGGAGAATTAACAGTTAAAAACTAGGTCTCACAGCAAATCAGTAGGGCTTTTGGTATCTAAAGTTATTACAGCTTTCAGGCTTTTATGACATTGTGTTCCATACATTTGAGAGGATCACAATTTTTAAATACCTATTTGGGATTTCAACACTAAACCTCAATTCCTGAATTACTGCCCAGTCAGAGTTTTACCTAAGTCAAGAAAAGGATACATATAATTAAATTGCAGCTCTGGCATTGTATTTTAATGACACTACCTTGCAAGTTTAAATGCTTTTTAACCTCAACAATGAGCAGTTAGTGCAAAATCAAACCCCTTGACATAGCTAATTTTTACAGGTACTTCTAAAGCTCTTCTTCTGAGTTCAGAATGTGATGCTTACTGAAAAGACAACTAAGTGTGGTCATGGACCATCTGACTCTTTGTAGTCTTAAAATGTTTTAGGGTTACCTGCTGGTACCATTTTCTTTATGTGGATAAGAAGAGAAATGTAAGAGTATAGAAAACTTAATAGTCCATTAGTTAGCTCCTCATTCTAACAATAGTACAGTCAAGTAATTTTGTTATCCCTGAAACTATTACAATACTCTGACTGCATTTTGGCTGAAAATGAAACTGAAACTGCTTTTCTTTGTTATGATATTTCTCCTTAACTTAATGCATCTATATCAACCAGATAACTTTATTAAGCAAGATGGACAAACTTACGTATTGGAGTTCCTGGTCGTATTTCATAGCTGGAATCTTTTGATGGTATCAGTATATATTTGTTAATGATTGAATGATTAACCCATAGCCCAGATAAATCTGTGGGATACCAGAATTAGTCGTAGATTTGCCAAATAAAGAAGTTAAGCAGTAATTGTTTTAAAGCAGTATTTTCACTTTTACTTAGTGAACTAATAACAAAACTGAATATTTATATTAAAAAATTAACCCATCTTAACAGTAGACTACAAGATACCCATAGATTGCTTTTTTCTTATTTTATTCTTCAGGGCTGATTTTCTTTTATTTCATTAATTATTAGCTGCATTGCTACTGTTTGGGTCATCCTGCTCTTCTTTAGTAGAAGTGTTCATTAATGCAGAAACATCGCAGTGTGCTGTTGAAAATGAACATTAAATCTGCATGGTACAAACAACTTGGATTTCAGTTCCTTATTTTATGATACAGATATGAAGCCCCGTGGTGTAAAATATACAGCTTCCTGTGGAGAAAACAGTCAATTGTGATTCTTTAGTTTTATTTGACCAACTAATTTGTCACTGTTACTTGTTATGTCTGCTTTTCTGGTCCCCACTGTGTTGGTCATTATCGTTTAAATACTCTTCAAAGAAAAAGTGATAATGGTAGCAGATTGAATATGTATGTGCGGCCACTCAGAACAGCCTCTCTCAGTTAAGGCTTACAAGGTGCTGACACAGGGACACGTTTTGTTCCCTGTGTTGCAGGGGATCATGGCCGTGCTGGTTCCATGTTACTGCCCAGAACCTCCTCATTGCAAAGCAGAGGTTAACACACCTCAGTTTACTTGGCAAACAGCATAAGAACGAATTTTGATTCACAGCTAACAGGCCTGATTCTGAGGGGTTTTTTTTTTAGCAAAGGAAAACCTGCTGCCTTACCTTTTTATTACTGTAATTGGACTGATAGGTAATTGGAGTGATAGCTATTTCTTGTGATAGCTGAGAGAAATGCTTATTGGGTCTCTTACGAGGGCTAGAGTTAAGAAATGGCCTGGAATATTCTTTTCTGAAATAACCACAATGAAACCATTATAATCCATTGTTCCAGCTTAGCAAAACCAGTATAAGCAGAACAGAAGTTAGCTGGCAATTCCTACCATCAGTATCTCTGATAATTCTACCTATGTGGGGAAAAAAAAGTATGTTTTTACCTTTATTAACTTCTAAGAGTTTTACCTTTACATAATCAGCTCAGGTTGAAAAGCTATTTTTCCTAGTTCCTGTCTCTTAGGTAACATTCCTTATCTCTTCAGTTCAAAGCTCTTTCCACAGCTGGCAGCTATTGTTGTCCCCTTTTCATAGCTGGAGGTATTGAAACACCAGGAGGGAGGTAGTTGGCCTCAGGTCACCCAACAGGACAGTGCCAGAGCAGAGAGATCCATCCAGGGTCTTATGAGTTCTTGTACTGGCTGTTGCATTGCACTCAGCATTGTTTCATTGACTCGCTGTCCTAACATGATTTTAAAAAATAAATGAAATAAGGAACATCATGAATAGAGGTAGCTTTAAAATGTCACTTTCTTTTCTAGGCATCGCTATCAATTAAATGTGATGTTTGTTGGAGGGCCAAATGAAAGAAAGGATTATCATATTGAAGAAGGAGAAGAGGTAATCTATAAGTTATTTATATTATTCTGATTTAATTGCTCTATAATGATTAAATACAGCTACTTTTGAAGCTACAGATTAGCAATGCCAGGCTCAGTGTTATTGTATTTATTAGATCTATTCATAGGCTTAAACAGAATCATTCACCAGAACCATACACCATCTGTGCATTTTGTTTGAAACAAGCACATGAGTTCAGATCTGTTTTGCTATAATTCATTTCCAACAAGAAACTAGAGAAAGTGTTCTGACATGTCGAAGTGTCTCATTTCAACATTTTGCAACAGAACTTTAGGAAGGTAATGATATTTTTAAAGCAATATTTTGTTGCAGAAGATTGATCTGTATTTCAAAAGTAACTTTTGACATTCAAAAATCAAAAATATTTTAATTCACTAGAAATTACTTTTCTTTGGTGGACTTTGTGAAAATCATCAGCTTTTCAGCTTTCACTTGAGTTTGGAAAGTTAAAGAATTGAGTCTTTAAATATTTTACAAATCATCCCTGTGCTCAAAACCATTTCACTGGTGGCTAAAAGCCATTCCGACTTTGAGTCGTGAGTAGCCATTGTGCCAAATGCAGCATAGAGGAAGAAAAAGTAGAAACCTAACAAAATTGTTACAATTTACATCTTCTTTGTTTACTGCATTTTTCTTGGAATTGCTTGCTTGGCCTGGGGACTCCTCTGAGTCCACCATTGGCTCTGAAAGAACCCTAAGGGAAAGTGGCTACTAGAGGCCTGGGAGTGAGCGTGTCAGGATGGAGACAAGTTGCCTTGCTTCCCAGCAGAATAATTGAACTTCATGTCTTTCCCATGGTATTTGGCAACCTAATTTTAACTACCTTTGGACACCTAAGCCTAAGCATCTACGTAGTTCAAGGCAGAAGTGGGTCAAATTGCAATAAATCCTCTCAAAGAGAAAGAAGAATTCATTTACTTATCATTGAATCATTTCTCCCCAAACCCACCCCAGCATTTCACGAGAGCCTTCATTGATTTCCTGTTCTAGCTGTGCTGTGCAGGTGTGTGTAGTCCTTACAAACGCACAGCTCTGGAAGAGCAGACTCTGAGTTATCCCTGGGTCACTCCCTCCTGTGTTGGATTGTCCCAGCCCGCCTGTGGCTGTGGGCACAGGCACATCCATCACGTGCCGGGTTACCCAACATGCTCCACTGTGTCTCTACTCATGGGCTGTGCAGGGAGAGCTCTGGCAGCACCCAGGACCAGGCCAGCAGGCTACTTGGGCTGTTTGGGTTTCCTTAAAAGGAAAGTTAAGCTAATTTAATTTACCTCTTTTTCTTTTTTTTTTATGTTGCAAGGTGTTCCTGTATTTGTAAGTAATTTGGCCTACCCTTTAATAAACTCTGTATATGACGTCTCAAAATAAATATATAGCCATATCTATAACGGCATCGTTTTTAATTTACTGTTGCGTACTGATGCGTTATTGCTAATTCAGCTGGAAACAAGGTTTTTTAGGTATCAGTACATGCTCATTTACATAGTAAACTCCTCACAATTACTCAGGAACCAAAAACAGAAACATAACAACCCTATCACATAGGAAAATTGGCAATACACACATCAGAAGCAATATCAGTTATGTACCAGTCTAACATATGGGCCAATTTTGTTCAGTTTTATAAGAGTACATTATAGCTATTCATTACATTTTACCATAGCTTTTTGTCAGACACATTTGCCCCTTCCTGCGATCTAACTTAGAACCATGTTTCTCATTAGAGGAGAATTGTGAGGTAGAGAATATCCTAGCAAAAGGGCATATTCCTAAATTAGACTTGGGATTAAAAAAAACACCATTCAAAGCCATGTTCAGCTCATTACTTTGTCAGAAAAAGGGTAATTTATAGTTCTGGGTGATAATTTGAAGACAGACTATGTAGACGTACTGTCAGCAGGCCAAATCACGAATGCGAAAACCCACAAATCCTTCAGGCAAATTTAGCTGATGCTGTTCTACTGTGAGTATTCCGATAGCAAAGAAGGGTTGGTTTGGAGAGAAAGGTAAATTTAGAATTGTTTATATCTGTCCACTCACTATCTTGTGCCTGTTATCACACAGTTTATGGTGTGTCCTGTGGCACGCTTGCGCTTGAAAGCCTGCAATTCACAGCAGCAAAGGGTTGGCATGCAGAGATAAGGGCTGAGGAGCATCCTTCTGCTCCTGAGCTGCTCTCTCCTGGTGCCATTAATGTGCAGGTGTATCAGGAAGATTAGTTCTGGCTGGCTAATTAGGAGAAAAAATACCAGAAGCTTGATTTGAACTCTCTTCAAAGTCTCTTAGAATTGTCTCCTGAATAGCCATTTAGGCTAAAATGACAGCTAGTCTAGCACAATTTCTTTCCTCCTCTCAACAAGCAGACATTTCCTAAATAACCCTTATATTTTGTTCCTTTTTAGTTTTCTCTGTAGTGCTTCACTGCCTTCTTAAATTTCTGTGCCCTACTTCTTTGCCACGTTTCTGCACAGAAAGTGTCTCATACTTGAGACATCGTTTTCCATTGGACAGGTTTTTTAAAGAGAAAAATCAAGCTGCACCTTACAAGAGATAAACCATTCACAGTTCTTGGCTGGAATTTACCAGGAGGTCATACCCATTCTTATTTGTAAAGTTCCCTTTTGCTCCCTTCTCCATCAGAATAGAGTCAGCAAACATCTACTCAGACATTCTCTGCCTCTAAATCAGACTCATTCAAAATGAAATAGTTGGTTTGGGAAATGCATCTTCTGTTGGAACATGGCAAAAAAGTGCTGTGAGAATGGACCTATATAGCTAATACTGACAGAACTTTCTAGAAAGTGTTTGTGCTACATAGCGAGTTGTAAGGGTTTCAAATGAATCGTTATTCTGATGTGCCTCATTTCTCAAGAAAGTTTTGGGTTCCATGTACTAGTGACTGCAATTCTTGTGCAGTCAACTTGATGAGGCCACTGAAAGTTTCTGTGGCAGTCCTGACGTGATCACAGAATCGCAGAATCACTAAGGTTGGAAAACACTTCCAAGATCATCGAGTCCAAGCTTTGATGGAACACCTCCTTGTTATCTAGACCATGGCACTGAGTACCATGTCCAGTTGTTTCTGAACACCTCCAGGAATGATGACTCCACCACCTCCCTATGCAGCCATTTCAGTGCCTGACAACATTTCCATGAAGAAATTCTTCCTGCTGTCCAACCCAAGCATCCCCTGGCACAGTTTGAGGCTATGTCCTCTTGTGCTCAACCCCTCACAGCTATGGGGTAGCAAGTACCAGGGAACAGTCCTCAACATATCCTTGTCTTGAATTTTTCATCATACCATAGCATTTGTGACAAGAAGAATTTCAGTCTTAACGTAGCCTACAGGCTTCATGGTGTATTTACTGCATTTTTACTTACTTGTAAAGCCGGAGGGTAGGAAAAAAAAAACAAACCTTCTTCCAAGGAAATAAGTGAAAACTCAAAGGGACCATATATTTTGGAGAAAGTTAATGACAGAGAAACCCCATGATCATAACAAAGCCTAGCTCTAGTAAAAGAATTTCAGAATTTATTTACTGCATTGTGTGGGCTGCCTTGGGGGAAAGTGAGATATGCTAACAGCTAAATCTAGGATCACAAAAGTAGTTGGGCTGCTGTCTCTTTATCCACCTCAGTCCACCACTTATACACAATGAATCTCAACTGACTTTAATTAGCTGACTTTGATTTCTTAACAATTTACATTCTGATGTTGAGTCTATATAAAACTGCAGTTCCATGGAGAGAAATTCAAATCAGCCTTTCATCTACCACCTGCAACACATTTGCATTGGCACAAACCCGTCTTGGGTTTAGAAGTCCCACTTCTCATTGTAAAATACAGTTCCACTGTATTTTACCCTAAGTTTCTGCTCTCAGCATCTAGGTTGTTTCCTATGGATAGAGCCAACTAATTATTGGCACAACCCCACAGACCAAAGCCCTTATACTGCAGTCCTAAAGAGAACTCTCGGAGCGGAAGTTCCCCCTCCTTTTATCATCTTGGTGAATCTCTTCAGCTTCTTCTAGCACATTCATATGGTCTGACTGAGATATAACTTCGTGCTCTAAAACATGATACAGGTTAGAGGTCACATCTCCCACAACTCATCTGAGTTTTCTAACCTGAATTTTGATTTCTCTTTTTCTCCCTCTCGCACAGACACCACAAGTAAGACTTTGCTCCAGCTTCTGACATTATTTGCTTAAATGAAGCCTGACCTCTTCTAGTGTATACTGCCGTCTAGTTGGCATGCTTTTGAGAAACTCCCCCCCATCAGATCTATTCGCCCTATGTATTTTATAAGGATAGTGGATGTCTGAAAAGAAGGGGAAACTGGGCCTAGTTGAGCTTTCCCATAGGTTGTTTTGTGGTGCTTATATCCCAGATAAATCTGAGAACATGAATCACAACGAAGCAAGAGAAACATTTTTCTTCTTTATATTTAAAACCCCCCACATTTATCTGGTGAAGACTCTTGGAATATTTTAATAAGAAACAAAGCTCCTGCTAAAATGTAATAAGAATGATGATCCCTTTGCATCAGAAGGAGATTGTGTGTTCGGAAATAATTTTGCTGCATAAGATTGTTGGGATGAGTTTTGGCTAGTATTCAGGTTTTGCAGATGACGTGCAAATGAGCAGAGGGAAATAAAAAAAACAACCACATCAAAAGCCCTCAATATAGTTTTCTCTACTTTCCACATCTATTTGTCTTGCAGACTTCTGATGGCTGAAAAACCTTTGTGATGAGAAAGGGAGAAAATTATTTTTCTGTGCTCAAATAGATCAGTCACCACTGAAGTCTGGAGAACACCCAGGCTCTACTCCCACATCAGAATTTGACTTGCTCTGCAAATTAATTTAGTACATAGCCATATGACAAGCAATACAAGCCAGGATATACCAAGCCAAAGCCTAATCCCAGAAGTGGCTGAGCAATCCCAAATTCCACTTTTAGAAGCAGTCAGAGCTCAAAAGTATCCTGCTAATTGCAGTTCTCTAAAGAGGTCTGTAAATAAGCTGTCAGCTAGAAAAGCCCTCATGGAGCTCTGGCTTCCTGTGTCTAGGCAGAGTTTGATATCAAAGGTAGATCCAAATTAAATTACATACACTGCTGTACATAAAATAAAATAGACTTGTGGTTTTTTTAGTTAGTCAATACGGACCAATTAGAAGTACTCTATTCTTCCCCTACTAGATGCTTTTTTGTTTACTCTGCTAGGATACACGTACCTGGGTGAAGGAGCAATTCTCACCACATTAATATGGTGAGGATGTTAGTGCTCTTTTTGAGGTAGTATCCACATGTTCTACTACCCTGTTGAAGTTTCTATCAAGGCAAGCATCTTCAGCAATGCTTCCACTGATGGAAACCTACCTCTGTGCATCTTCTCCTCTCGCCTCCAGAAATGCCAGCATAATTTATTCTATGACTATTCATAATTGAATGAAATATCCCTGTCCAGACTTGAGAGTGATTCAGCACTGGTCACGCTGCCTTCCCCTGCAGGCACAATACTATCAGGTTTGAAGCATGATCAAAAAGGGTGAAGCAGACTGAGGAAGGAGGATGTATTTCTCCTACAGCAAAGAAAATCTAAGGAAAATTAAGTGAATAAAAAAAACCCTCTCAGTCTTAAGGTGTTTTCATTCGAGTTTCATAGGTATATCTGCCATTTTAATGATCATATTGAGCAATGTTATGAAATAATGTTACACTTGGGGCAAAGGAGCACATCTAGGTAGCTCGTAACTTCTAGAGGTAAGGAGAGAATTAATAAAGGAGGGGTTTTTAGTGTAATCATAATGAGAAGATGCCACATAGTAAGCAGAAAACTAAAAAAAATGCTAAAGTCTGGAAAAGGAGAAGAAGAAAGGAAGAAGATATAATAATAAATAAATAAGCACATTTAGTAACAAAGGATAAAAAGACTGGTAAACAACCTTTGTTTCTTCCTTGAGACAAGTTTTTCACCCAGAAAGACAAATTCATGCCCCATCTGTGAGCCATTATGCAGCAGCAATATACAAATCTAGGCTATTCTATAAGGAGAGAGATGCACATTTCATGTAACAAGAGGCCTGGTCATTAATAAGATATTAATAGAGTGGAAATATTGCACATTTCCTCAGTTTTTAATTCTGCTGGGGAGAATGGATACTAGACTATTCCAGTAAGAACAGTACAGTTGGGAAAGCTTATATTTTCAAGTGGCATGAACTCTATTGATTACTATCCTATCTATATAGGCATATATCTTTGTGTATATACATACATATACATCTGAATTTTTTTTACTCAGGCCATGATTTTTTTTTTACATTAGATTTGCCCAAAAGGCAAAAAGTCAGTCAGTATTTAGAAAAATAAGTTTCCAACAAAAAGATAGTACTGTGTTGCCAAACTGGCCTGTGAAATGGGCGTGGACTGTAACTCACTGAGATATTAAATAGCTGTCAGTTTCCTTGATAAAAAGTTCAGGTTATGTTATAAGCAAAGCAGTAGATTCAGTAATTACTGCCACTTGTATTAATCACAGTTACGTCAGATGATTTATGGATGACTGAAGCACTCAGGCAATTTAAAAGAAAAAAAAGTTTTGAAGAATAGACCATAATTTACAGTGAAAGGTACTATTTAAATTGAGTCAGAAAAACACTTTCATTGACAATGTGTAGCCCACGTCATTCCTCCTCTCCCACTGCGAAACAGTTCTTTTAATTCATAACTTAACGATTATAATCTTTCCTTATGACTGTGATGCTTGACCTCTGAGCTGGATAGCTTGCATCCACTCTCAAATTTTTCATTTCCTGAAAGGTTGCTCAGCTGCATGATTCACGTCAGAAGCAGTATAAACTCTGCCTCGGTTGTCCTTTCCCTCATCTGCAGTCCTGTGCATGTGTTCAGTAATAGCTGCCCGCGTAGCTGCAGGGG
This sequence comes from Cnemophilus loriae, assembly GCA_013397755.1. Classification (NCBI taxonomy): domain Eukaryota; kingdom Metazoa; phylum Chordata; class Aves; order Passeriformes; family Corvidae; genus Cnemophilus; species Cnemophilus loriae. The sequence continues at coordinate 1,236,746 of VZTF01003335.1, forward strand.
AAATAACACAACAAAGCTCAAGATTTCCAAAATGATCTTTAAGTTTCGGCATTATCAGTGCCGTATGACCCACAGCTGATGTGACAAGCCATCAAGATCATACAGTCTTAGGTGAGCCTTCTATGAACTGAAGGAGAGGTCATTTTCCCACTGGAATCACTCTCTGTCGTGCAGGGAACAGTTGGCCCTTCTCGATGGAAGGAGGGCTGCTATAGCATTGGGTGCTGCCCTTCGGAAATACCAAAGAAAACGAGAGCAAAAGAACACGGGGAAATGGACTGCAATGAGGATAAGTGGCACTTTGGCCATCTAGACAAGAGTTATAATTTATCTGTAGTGATGTCCCTGGCACAAAGTGAACTTTTCACTCATGTAAAAGCTCTCAGCTCTGGAGCTTTTTTCCAGTATATCTTCAATTCTCCCTATTGTTTTGTTCCCTTGGCAGCATATTTATTTTTTCTCATGTTCACAGAGGTGTTTCTTCCATTCCAGAGGGCATATATTAATATTTCAAAACTCTTTTGGAAATAATACTGAGTAAAAAATTGATTAAGCTTTTCTAATGTTGGAAAAGGTTTGGTTCAGGGGGCTTGCATACTTCAGTGGTTTCTTCTTTCCCCTATTTATTTTTCATTTTGCTGAAATCGTAGTGAATTGCTATAAATAAGGGATTTTTTGAGTTGTAGTTCTAACTTTGAATCATGTCTCAGTCTACTTCACCTGCACTAGCAATCTGGTTTCTAGATGTGGTGAACAGAACATGGAAAGCATGGCAGAAAGTGACTTTTGGAAGTATTATTGCTCTGCACAACATAAAAATGAGGGGAAATGTGCCCGTTATTTCAGGTCAAAGATAGAGATCTGCTTACAGATCACAGCAAAGTTCTGTCATGAAACATGAGGACCTGAGCACCTCAGAGCCCCCACAAAGCAAAGCAGAGCAAGTTTTAGTCTCAAAACAACTGTGGAAAGGTCAGCAAATACAGAATTTTGGGTTCAGTCATTCTGTCCTTATACACACTTTGAATGCAACGCTTTTACATACACATTGGGAAGAGCAGCAGCTATTGCTGGGCTTTGAGGGTATCCATAAAAGTAAAGCAGAACAGCTTCCAGATGGGCAGTTCTTCTCAAATGAGAAGGCTCCATTAAAAAAATTGAAAAAGTACACCAAAAAAAAAAAGTGTGTGCATATTTGGAGCTTATTTGGGAAAATGACATTTAATTTGACTGAGTAAAGACTCTGCTACATCTGAAAAGAAGCTTTAGATACCATGTAATTAATGGATGTTTGAACCTTGATGTTGAGCCCTCCCAAAAGTAATTCCAAGGGTAAAATCAGCACAATGGAATTCTACCAGGTCCACAGGATAGCTCTAAAGGCAGTTGCAGACCTCTTGGATAGATTATTAATTGTTAGTAAGATAATAAAAATAATACATATTCTGTAACATTTTTAAAAACAACAGATGTTAGAAGCGTGTTATTGTTAGGAAAAAATCTGCAAATTCTTGCAATTGCAAATTGAATGTATTCTTTATATAGAGAATATAAAGTACAGAATTATTTGGAGTAGCTGCCTTAATAACATTTTCATATTTCTTCAGCTTTTTTACCAGGTTCAAGGAGATATGTGTTTGAAGATAATTGAAAATGGGAAACAAAAAGACGTTGTCATCCGAGAAGGGGAGGTAAAACAGGATTGTTTTTCTGTTATAGTTGTACATAAGTATGTTAAATGAATGTTTTATGTATTATTTAGAAACCAATTTATTCCTGCTGTGCAAGAGATAGCATCAGGATTTAAGAAGAAAAAAAAAACCTTGAATGGAGTATAGAAAATTTCATGTAAATAATAGGAAACTACAATACACTGTGTTCAACATTTGACTATTTCAATAACAGATAAAAATCCCTCTGAGCATCTGGGGTGCCTGTTCATATAGTCAAGAATGTACTGAGAGAAGTTCTTCTTCCCCTGCATTGCATGAGATCTGCCATGTGAGATCAGTCTTTTATTTACACATTGCCAGGTACACACTGCTCACCCACCCACCCACACCATTAAGCAAACTGCCTAAACTTAGGAATTTAAATGATTCAGATATTTTCAGCTTTCTTTAGTCCTCAAAGCTAGCCTTTCCAACCATCACAGTAGGACAGCTTTAAAAGAGCCGTTTACAAATAAAATGTATTCAATTATTCCTTATAGTAGTAGACTTGCTAAAGCATAGATTGCAGTGCTTTTACTGAGAGCATGAATAGATACTGGCTGTTACTACAAATCAGATGTACTACAACTGCCACTCATGGTTGTTGACACAAGCTTGGACTGCACTCAAGTCTCTGAAAGGATTATTAGGTCTAGTGGGGACAGCCTTTAAAATGGAAGACATCTTCAACCCAATAGCTTAATGTCATTAAAAGTATTACAGTTTTTTCAATGATGAAACAGAACCACATTTTCCAGCTACGAGGTTCTGGTATTACACTTCACAGGTAAGGAGCACACCCAGCTGAGATCTCGACATGTAAGAGAAGCAGTGATGAAAAGGTGCACACAATACTTGGTGGAAGGACTGACATTAGTATTGGTGAGGCACTGTCATTAGCTCTGTTTTGTAGACAGAGAAGCTGTAATGACTGCCCAGCCTTGGCAAAGACATCTGTACTGGTGAAGAATACAGGCTTACCAACTCCCTGTACAGAGAGCTGCCAGGAAAGGGTGTATTCTCAAGCTTCAGTAATAGACTTCTCTTAACCACATGTTTCCTATTCACTTTGTCACTTGCATGAGTAAATAGCCCCTCATATTTGTTAATTATTTCTAGAGAGAATAGCACTTCTCATCATGCAATCAAAGGTGCTCACTGTGTTGGAAAGATACACGTGGCTGATTAGTTTAGACATTTTATTGAGCAGACAAAAAAACTTGCTTTTTTATTTCCATTTCAATTACTCAGAAATTGCACTAAGTTTATAGATTTCAGATGAGTAATTGGTTAGATTTTCATTTCAATTGTGTCTGGCAATGATGATCAAGCCAGGAGAGAACTTGACTGCCATCAAGGCAGTGCTGATTGCAGTCACTGTCATCATTCACAGAGAAAGCAAGAAACAGTGTTTGCAGGGTTGTGGGTACCACGGTGGGTGCAGCTGCAAAGGAGCAACAGGAGATCAACAAAAAGTAGGGGAGAAGTGGGGCAGATTTTGCAGGTTGAGGGGCAGGAAAAGGACAATGCAAAAAACAATGACTTCCTGACACTGATGCTTTCTTTTAACAGATGTTCCTCCTACCTGCCAGGATACCTCATTCTCCTCAGAGATACGAAAACACTGTGGGTCTTGTGGTTGAGAGGGCAAGATTAAAAACAGAAACTGATGGGCTCAGGTGAAGTATTAACTATTGACTAATCTGTTAGAATTCATAAGATAAACTAATTTCTCATATCAATACAATACTGTATTTTACTTTGCTAGTAATTTAGCAGATTCACCCTGACAATTTTGTACTAATTCTATGTACACATCTTTTTATCTATACACACATAAACAGAGATATCATTTAGCATTTGATTTAGTTGAACAAGGAACATATTGAAGTGTCTTAAATGCATGTTGTGGTTATAGCAATCTACTTATGTACTACCTACTGCTTTTGCCTTAAGTTTTAAAAAATATCTCAGAGCTCTCTAACAACCTAAATAAAAAAGATTTTTTATCAGGTCTGACAAGCAGAATATTAATTCGTTTGTAAGCATTGAAAGCAAAAAGATGAAGAGCAGCTTTCTTGTCAAGTGTGTGGGAAGCTGGAAACAAAAGTCAATTTTCTCACCACTAGACCCTCTACATTGTACGCACCCCTGCCTAGGTTTTATTGCCTTATGAGAACAACATCTTCATCTAAGTGAGTGGTTTGCTTTGCATTCTAGTGGGAGCAGGACTAAGCTTTGTCTTGTGTCCATACAGAATTCACAAGTCTAAGAAGGCAAGTCACAACAGTAACTTTAGCCAGTCTAGAAAACCTGTCTTGGTATTAACCAGAGATGACTGACCAAACAGAGTTTACAGCTGTTCATATAATTGATACAGATTTAAAAGTGCAGTGATATCTGTAAAGTGCTGTTCCCATCCTTCCACCTACACTTTTGATTGTTTCATGGGTAGTGTCACAGCAGGAAGATTGCGAGTATGCAGAGCTAGAAAGACATACTTTTTCATTCAAACAAAAAAGGCTACAGAAAGAAACTAAGAAAAGGACCATTCAAGAAAAGAAACCCACATGATTAAATTCCAAGCTAAAAACAAGTCCTATTCATTTAAAACATTGTTTACCTATGCACTTGTCTCTTTTTTTTCTTTCATTGCAGATCTGTAGATTGTGTGGACTTACATTATTTAAAAGATATTTTGAGCTAGAAAAAATTGACCAGTGATTTAGATAAAAATGTTTATCATTAATGTGAAAAAGGAACTTAAATAGTAAAGTAAAGTAAACCTTACTTAAAGTAAAATGACCTACCATGTGAAGTCTGTGAATGGTATGAGAGAGAAAAATGCTGAATGCCTTTTTAAGGATCCAGGCTGATCTAGAGATTTGCACTCCAATATAGGCATGCTCATGTGGAGAAGCTAAACTAAAAGCTACCTTATGGCTTGCAGGTGGAAATTAACACATCCTCAATTCAAAATATCTAATCAGGTGCCTGAAAATAAATCAGAGGTTTTTAGTGCCCTTGTTTTCACACTGATGTGATGAATAAAGACACTTGAAGTTTTGGAAGTGAACAATCTTGTCATGCTTTTGAACCTACATTCTCTCTGTGTGCTCCTGAGAGAAGGGGGAATTTACAACCAGAACCTCTAATGTTCTCACACTTTTTTCAATACCAGCCAGCCGCTGCAAAGACTGTACAAGAAGAAATCATAATGCACTTTGAAGTATGCTGACTCAAGGTCTAATACTGTGTTACTGTTCCATTATTTATCATGTCTACAAGTGTTAGTCATAAATCAGAGCCCCCAGCATGCTGATTACTGTACAAGTGAAGAATAAGTAGCCTGCCCCAGTGTTCCAGCCTAAGCAATGATTACATGTCTTGTGCTATGAGAAAAATGATCTAGCTGATCTTAATTCTATGGCAAATAAGTACAAAACCAACTAAGTTTGATGTTAGTCATATTGTTGGAGGATACTTTGTTTGTACCAAACAAGACATTTTTAGCATCTCCCTTCTCTGTACATTGTCTGTGCTCAGAATTTGTGTGGTAGCACAGCTTTTTCCATATTGGAAGTATAGATATTTTTACTCTCTTCAGTGTATCCTCTTTTTTGCAAAACTCGAGGAGCCAGGGAGCTCTTAGAAAATTTCTAGACAATATGTGTATAGATACATAAGACAGACGTGAACATACAGATATGCACAGGATAATTACATAACTCTTGTTTTCCTCTTCAGACACACATTCCAGTGACTTTAACCTAAAAGACACACGGGACCTTTTTAAAAACAGTGACAATATGAGTGACAGTACTGGAGCATCATTCCTTGCCAGTCCATGCAGTCTTTTAAAAATATGAATGTAAAATCTGTGTTTGCCATTCCATAGATTGATTCTATACAGCAACCTTGACTTGTTGACCTCACCAAAATTTATTTATTTTTTAAGACAAAAAAATTAACGCAAGTGAAGCACTAAATTCCTCTTCAGAGGGGTGACCTAAACACTTCCCAAATCTATGTAGCTGAAAACCATCTATTTTTCACAAACAAGTCCATAAGCCACCTTGATTTCTTATCAGCCCATACATGGGCATTAAGCAAGCTGAGTCTCTCAAATGTGAGTATGTATCTCATAGCTGCATGGAAGCAGTTACTGGAAATGGTATTTGAGTCCAGGTTTTTTTGCAGTAACTGTATCCAAGGTGAAAGTTACTGTTCCCAAGAGATTATGGCAGCAGGCATTTCCAGGATGAAATCTGGAGAGGTTGCTGAAGGAATTTGGTGACTTATCTGTGACTGATCAACAGAACTACAAGGCACTCCACGGAAGTTTGAGCACCCCACCTACCAAGTCACCTAACCAGGGAAACAGAAAGCTTTCCCAAATAACCATTCCTCAGAATAAAGTACACCAGACTTGACAATAAGTTGCTCTTACACAACATCAAGTAGCTATTTTCTTCAAAAGACTGAAACGGCCTGATCAGTTACTTAATAAAAGGATTGACTAATGTGTTTACTTCATCAGATACTATGTTGGAGACTCAACTAATGTCCTCTTTGAAAAATGGTTTCACTGTGAAGATCTCGGCACTCAACTTATACCAATAATTCAAGAGTAAGCTTTTTCCTTTGTAAATTAAAAAAAAAAAAGAAATAATATTGTAGATCTTTGTCTGTCTGTGGTTTATGTCGTTAATTTGCTATTTATGCTGCATTTTACATAGACTTGTTAGAAGTTAATTGCTGCTCTATAAATTTTTAATCATGTCTTGTATGCCCCAAACTCATCAAATCAGATTAAAAAGAAAAGAGAAATCAAGTGCTTCGTACATCCATCTAGAACACACTTTTTTGAACCAGTAAACTTAGTAGCACACTGCTTCTAAATGCAGAAAGAATTGAGAGAAAAATTAATACCGATTCATGCAAGGTCATCAAGGTAAAGCACTAAACTGCTTTAAGGCTTCTTCCACTCTTGCTTTAATCTAAATACTTTTAATTGATATTATTTATGCATGATAAAGACTGTGGCAAATTTGGTAGAGAGCTACTTTCTAGGAAACATGTGAATGTCATTAACTAATCCGTTTGTTAAATGGTTACTAAAGGTGAACAAGGGAAGTGTTCAGTGACATTAGTCTCGTAGGACTTTCAGCCAAATCATCTGTCAGTAAAATAGGTATAGTCTTGCATACATGTGATAGTAGCTGAGGATTTGGCACATCCATTCTCAGCATAAAACTTACTGGCCAGTATTACTGCCTAGTCTTTGTTAACCTACAGAACATGACTTTTTTACTTGTGTTTAAATGTTTATTATTCCAGGTTCTTCAATTCAAAGCAATATAAAACTGGAAAACCAAACCCAGGTAATGCAAATTAATTTCAGAATTAGAACAATTGCTGATTGAATAGCAATGACTCTCACCACATAAAATAAGTATGTGTTTTTCTTTCTGATTGTGTAAATTAAAGTTACTTTAGGAAGTAATTCTTTTCATTACCTCAACCACAAGGAACTTCCATATGCATGATTACCAACAGCATCTTGGTTATCTGTGTGATGCCATCATAACCATCAGGTAACTATAGCAGTGAGAAATGCTAGTATCTCTATCCTTCTGTGCCTTTCAAGTCTTACACTAACAAAATTTCACTTCTGACTGCCCATAATGAGATTTTTGTGAGTAGAATTAATACACCTTATACCTACTTGTACTTCTTAACCTATAACTATATACTGTGATCTATTCTTGGGAAACCTAGAGAAAGACAGATGATTTTAATTCCTGTAGGGTCTGATCTGTTTAACAATTTATTTCCATGCTGTCTTGCCCCATTTTTTATTTTGCCTCTTTTGTGCATAGTGTTTGCAAATTCTGTACTGGAACAGTAACTCCACTTGAGTCTGTTGGAAAGAGACAGGGAACAGACAAAGTGACTGTTGTAGAAAACCAATCTATTAGTTTTGGCTTTAGGAATCAGATCTCTCAAACATGATGGTTGCTTTCTGCATGGCAACAAAAGCCTCAATTGCAAGGATATTGCAATAGTACCTTCAGTGGGAAACCTGTTTTGCTGAAATCTTACAATTCTGCCTGCCCACAGCTTTACATGAGCACTCAGCATGTGCATGATCCATTGCTATTGATTAACATAAACTATGCCCAAAATATCACCCGTGTGTCTTAACTATGTACAAAAGACCACACTGTACAACCATTTCTGCACCTGCAGGAACAGGCTCTATGGACTATTTGGAAGTGCTTTGGTTAGGTGCAGCCTGGTCAGTTCTGCTGCAAGAACTACCTGGAAAGTCTCCATGACATTGCCAGGTTCTTAATTGACACATGGAAAATCATCATAAAACCAGCAGAAGCTGCTTGTGTAATCTCCACGAGAGCCTAAGATTCCTTCCTAGAGAGTTCCTACACCAGTTAGCCAAATGCTAACCAGTTCAGTCAATCCCACTGCTCAGCTAGGTTTGTTCTTTCAAATGTCTCTGCTGTCTCATCTGTGCTGACAACTGAGGGACATCCTTCACCGACCAAGAAATGTATGTATGGCTCAGGTACACTGCACCCAGCTATGCTACTCCTGACCTCATGACCAACTTGAATGTCATCCTCCAGTCACACTCAAAACTTGAATTCCATAGCTCTTGTCACAAGAGAAATTTGAGTTTCCCCTCTCTAAAAGGTTTTTGGAACCAGCTATCCTTAATCTCCACATTAATTCCTGAATATTTTAAGATGATTGTTATGAATTACTCTAAGAGAGACAAAAGTTCCAGTGAAACATTATTTCCACATCTATCCCATTTCTCAGCTTGATAGTCATTATAAGGAAATCACTGTCTGCCATCTCAGTCAATAATGGAACAAAGCTCTTACTCAAATCCCAAAATTGGATAAAGCTGTTTTTTGCATGAACTTCAAAGTTCTTAAAAATAGTTAACTAAAACATTGTCACCAAAATGAAAAGCTCATGAAAGAGTCCTTTGTATGGGGCAGCAGCCTTTAAGCCCTTGCAATTAGGAAGTGGTAAAGCAGTCAGAAACCCTGCCTGAAAACTTTGCTGCTGAACCAGCTTTCAGCATTGGTTCTTTTACTGACTGGGGAATGTAATTCTCAGAAAAAGGCTCCATGTCTCATAAACAAAACGTGGCTGTCTCCAAGATCTTACTTTTATTTTTATGCACCATCAAAATCTGTTTTAGTCTGAGCATGTCACCTATGTTTGGGTGTTGGTGGTTTGGTTGGGGTTTTTTTTGCACAGAATGTGTGACATAACTGTGGCACACCTCACTGTGTGCTCATATGGTGTTTAGCAGAGGAAATATAATTTCAGATGAAGCCTCTAGATGCTGCTGTAATAAAAAAAATACCATATCACACATAGTATCCTTATTCAATATAGTGATTTCCAATAAGCATCCCTCACCAGGCTAAGAGTTTATTTGTCAGTAACAAATTAATTATATCAGGGCAGAAATGAAATAACATTAAAGATTTATATTGTTAATATTTTTGCAGAAGATTAGAGCTAAAGAACAAACAATCAATCAAAAGCTATAATATATCCTAGCAACTTTTTTGAAAGAAATAATTCTGAGAAACTGTTATTGATAAATCCAGTACAGAAGCTCTTTTCTTGACATTTACCTGGCAGGTTTTCAGCCTGGGGAACAGCTCCCTTTTTCCAGTTTTCAGGTTTTGTGGACAATAACTAGCCCAACATCTCAGTGATATCTTATGCATGAGGAAAATACCCCACATTTTTAGTTACAAAAGTTTTAGCTTATAGCTCCTGTAACTGCCAGTATTTAAAATAAAAAATCAAACAAAGTTTGACTGAGATAGAAGTAAGCTGGTGATATGTTCACTCTGAAGGCATACCCAGCTGACAGAAAAATAATGCTTTGGATTTATTCCCTCAGTAGCTCTCTTTTCTTTTTATTTTTCTTTTTTTCTTTTAAGAAGTAGAGTTCAAGCAACCAGCGTGACACTTGTAACATATAACAAGCTACCACCAGTTGCTCATGATGTTTCACTCAATACATACCTCAACATTGTTTGAGCTGGCCTATGCAGAGGATGGAGTTTCAGCCTTTTTTTTTTTTTCAATTTATCGTCTGAAAATCCAGAATCACCTCAATTTAAAAGTGCCAGCTGAAGCACTCTCAGGTTCCTCTCTACATAAGCCTGAACTAGAGCCTCACCTTCTTAGAGAGAAATGGAATAAAATTGAAGAAAAACATCTTCAAAGAAATCCTTGATTGCAGCTCACTCATAGATGAAAGCTATAAATGGAATCAATCAAGTTCCAATGGCTTTTAAAAAAACACCACATTAAAAAAAAAAAAAAACCCCAACCAAAAAAAAGCACCTAAGTCCAACCTTTTCTTGATTTATTTATAGTTTCTGGCTTAACCAATAGCAGGGAAAGTCCCTCTGAAAGCAGGGCAGTCAGAATATATGAAGAAACAGCAGAAGAGGGACTCAAGTACCATCAGGAAAAATATAATGAGAAATATATATTGCATACAATTTTTACTTGAGGCATACTCCCTGGAACTGTTTTTTTATTTTGTTACTAGACTCTTTTGTTTCCATGTGCAGAAATAAAGTTTGAGAATACTCTCAAAAAGAGTGAATATATTCAGGATATAGGCTGTACATGGAACTCTCAAGATGGCTTGGTTTGGGTTACTTTGCATATTTTTTGACATGAGGAATCAGAGTTATCAAAACAACTCTTGCTACTTTCAGTTGAATGAGCCTGACAACAAGATTCTCCCAATGTATCTATTTTATCCCACTTTTCTAGTCAAGAGGACAAGAGACAGTTCCAACAGAGAAACCTCGGTTCTAGTAAACAGGGATGGCTGAATATTCTTTGCAGAAGTAGCCAGAAGCTCAAAAGCTTTTCCTGCCATGCCTGAAATAATCCAGACTTCTTTTAGGGGTAATTTGATGGGGAAAAAACTGCAAGAAAAAGTTTTTCCTGATTTATGTGTGTTAGAAAAGGAACTTCATAAACATTAATGGTATAGGTAGAATTTCAGGTTTTTGTTTATCCAAATTGATCTAATTATCAATGAAATTTTATTTCCCAAACAAGTTTATTGTCAGTGAACATCCAGATATATATATAATAGAAAAACCAGCCCTGTAGAGACTTCACTAGCAGAACTTTCATTGATTTTTGGTGTATCTAGGGTGATTTACAGTCTAGATGAAGAATCTGGTTAGTATGGTTAGAATACAGCACATTTTTATGTTTGTTATTCAGAGCAAATGAAACCTAAGGAATTGAATGAGCATGAAAAACTAGGTACTTTCTTCAGTCAATGTAGCAGGGATACCACAGAGCCTAGGGCATGCTGTGAAAATGTTTTGTGGTCTCAGCAGTGCTATTAAACAAGTTATAAGGGTAAGCTCAACAATATAAAAATCGGCTTCTGTACTGTCATCATCTGTAGCTAATCCAGTGAACCTCTGTAGACAGGATTTGCTGCTCAGTCTTGTTTCCCTGATATATAAAAACAAGTAGATCTTTATTTTACTACTTTTTCTTATTTTCAGTTAACTGGCTGGTAGGCAATGTTAATTCAATTAAAACTACCTTAAAAAACTAAAAACAGGGAGGAAGAAGTTCTGTCTGCATTTGCACTAGGGCAAATACAGGGCCATGCTTTTGAACTTAAAATAATTGTATAAATCTTTGTGCCTTCTGTTTTAAGTACATTCAAATAATTCTAACAACACCGTCATTATGGTGATGTTTTTTCTAACAAGAATGTTTTGTAAATAAATTTTATTTGGTATGTATCTGTTTAGAAAATTGACTATTTGATTATCTTTACTCTCATCTTGAAGGACTTCCAACACACTTAAATATATCACTCCTTCTCTTCTATAATCTAGTACTTCTTTATGCTCTGAGTACTTTTATTTAAAAAAACCCAGCATATGAACATTTAGATATTAAGGACTAATCCTCTATGGCATTTGTTTTGCAAACAGCCACCAGAAGGTCTCCAGGACAGGACAGTATTCACACCAATACAGAGGGCTAATCATTTTAAAGTGTCTAGACCCATCAAAATTGTACAGTTCTCCAAAACACCATCTCTGTAACTTCTGTCAACAACGTGAATCTTCTCCTTTTCTGTATCATCCTCATTGCTCTCTTCTGGTGAAGATGACCATATAAATACACTATTCATCTTTAGCCTGTCGTATGTAGATCCTTTAGGTAACTTCCAAGTATGTTCAGATCTCTCCTGAAGCTGCACCTAAACTGCAAAGGGTATGTAGGTGGAAGAAGGGAATAGAGCCATATAATACAACCCTTTAATTCTTATGAGTTACCTCTCTCACTGGCTTCATCTGTTTCCCCTCCCCTCATATGTAAATACTTTCTACTTTACACCAGTCCCTAATGAGTACAGAGCTCATAATGAAAATGAACTACTCAGACAACCAACCTAAGTCAGCAATATTTAATGCAGAAATAAAATAGGATTACAATGTCCTACAATGTCTCCTACAAAGGAGTAGGGCTGCTATAATTTCCCATATGAAAACTTCTACCAAGTTTTTTTAATTCCAAGCTACTATGTATCATCCAAGACCCAGAACTGTAGGCTACACATTCTCTGGAGACAAAAGGTTCATTAGGCTCCCAGAGCTGCTAAAGACAACACCAAAAAAACCCCCAAGAAAGTCTTCAGGAAGAAACGTGCTTCTCCCACAATGTTCTCAAGTAAGCCTCCTCACAGAGGGGCAGATCAAAAACTGTTGGCTCTGGGAGCTCTCCTAATGCTTCACCGTGTGAACCAAGCCACTACTGACCTTTAGTGCATAATGTACCTAATAGACGTATCAGGGAAATAGGAAGAAATGCCCTATAGAGTTGTTTTCCTCTCTGTTCAGACTTTTGTGAAAAAAATAAGAAATATTTAAGAGCTATAAAAGTCAGCAGTTTCACAGCAGGTATGTCCTCTCCAATAAAGTAGCTTCTTTCTTCCTTGCACTCTTAAATGGTCCCCAGACAGCAACATCTGAAACAGAAAACTCACCAGTGGCGTTCATCTGACATTTTCACTAGTGTTTCCAAGGCTATTTAGTGGTAATAGCTCACACATGCTGTACAAATAATTGTCTCACCAACAGAGTGAGGTCTCAGCTCTTGTTATAATGCATATCCTATTCCTATTCTATGGAAACTGAAGTTCCACACAAAAAGTATTAATGAAATGCCCGCAGTTCTAAAAGGCAGTTTCAGAAACAAAATTAAGATTCTGTGTTTTAGGATTGGAAAAGTGGACAGCATTTCTCAATACAATTTTTCATTCTTAATTACAATAACCTAGCTAGATTATGAAAAACCTTTAAAAAGAATTATAGCCCAAATAGTGACTTTTTTGGTTTAATTTATTCCTTTCCTTCTGGCTGATGATATCTCCTTTTGAAAAAGCTATATTTCTTTATTACAAAAATATTTTTCAAAGCTTTCCTCATCAAACTTGTTAGTTTCAATTAGGAAAAAAAATGTCGTTCAGTTTCCAGCAAAGATTTAATGACACAAAGAAAAATGTGCCTAGAAATAATTACACGGACAAGTCATAAATTAGCAGTCATGCCAGTTCTCAGGGCATGCTACAAAAACAAATACAGTTACACAGGGAAATGTATGATTGCACCAAGTGAGTGCTGTATTTTCAACTAAATGTTTCTGCATCTATATTCAACAACAGGAAAATTAACTAACAACCCTCAAAGTAATCACTCACTGTCAGTGCTTTCACTCTGGATTTTTATATGGACTAGGCTAACTACTTGCTTTTTCAAACCCAGATGTCTGAAATTATGTCCTTCATTTCACAGGTTTTATTTGCAGAGGTATCAAAATCCTACTAGTCTCACTGACATTTCTGTTAACTTGGAGAATAAAATAGATTTTTTCATAGAAATTAGGTAGGCACATATGGGCAAAACATCCCAGGAAATGTATTATTGCTAGCATTGGCAATTAAATTTGAAATACTGCAAAACTCTATCATTGGAATTATTCATTAAGATAGAGTATTGAAGAAATGGAAATTATTATTAGAAAATGTATAGAAAAATTAATGCATAATTTAAAAATAATTCATGAGCTCTTTATCCCTAGTCTGGACCATTTTACGCTCAGTTAAAGGATGAAAAAACAAAGAGGATTCAACTACTCCACTTTGAATAATGATGTCTTCTGGTGTTATAGAGGGAGACACCATTTGTAATGGACTGTGTCATATCCTTGCATGGAGATGGGGCCACAGCACGTAGGGACAAACTGTTTCTGAGGCAGCACAGTGCCTTAGGATGGTGGGATAATTAGTAAGAATATAAGGGGGTTTAAAGATTTGAACATTGTTCCATCTAAAATGTGCTGTCTAGAACTGAAGGATAACACATCACTGAAAGATACAGTTTTTCATAAAGCCAACATACAATCAGTTGACCTTATTTTGATATATTTCAAGTGCTTTGTTGCTCTTTTCCTTTGAACAAATCTTGACGAAATGAGAGCTATGGGAAGAGCTTGGGGATAGTAGGGCTCAAGAAACACTCAGGGAATGAGACAGTCTGATTTCTTGACAAGAAAGCTTAGGGACATCATCAGGGAAGGGAAGGGGGACCTTCCATGTAACCTGTGAGTTTTGGGTAAGCAAATACAGCCACATATACCTGGTAGGTCAGTGTCAGTCCTATTTTACCTGTTCTCTTTATTGCTATCGGAAACACAGTACGCCCAACAAGCTCAAACTCTTCTTTAGATGATCTCTGTTCAGGCTGTAACTACCTGTATATTCAACTTGCTCTTTCCTCACAAGCTGTTCTCTCCTTTTTTGCCCAACTTAATATTCTCAGTCTCTGTATTGTTTAACAGAAGTCAACTTCCCCTAAAACCTAATTTCCTTTTTTAAATATTTACAAACTCATTCGGTAAACACGACATATTTTTCAGCTTAATATGATATCATCACGTTGTAATTAAAACCTGAAAAAAGCTATAATCCCCGTAAAGAACACATTGCTGTGATATAAATTTTTAATAGTAATGATCTACAGAAATGGACTTCAGTATTGAACCTTTAAATGGATGTCTGAAAATGTAAGAAAATATTAGATTTGATGTTCTACTTAGTGTTACATTACTTGGAAAAACCTATACAAGGCTATTAAGCTGACTAGCTTAGAAGTGCCATTTTCTTTCATTTTGCTGGCATATTTTTACCTTTACCATCATTAAACATGTTGTCTCCTTGTCTCGTGGTATTGCTAGAACAGAACTCCAGAAACACAGGCTTGCACTCCCTCAGATACTGTTGAAAGCAAATGTACAGGCTAAACAGAAATATATGCAACAATATCTAAATATAAGTCATTAGCCTGATTAGAAATACTCAGTTCCTTTAGAAGCACCAGGCTTCAACTCCAATATGTGTGGAACTGCAAGAGATTGGATCCTCTTCATTGTAGCTTGTTAGGTGAAGTTCCCAAGCATTAGGACGCCTACAGCTTTTAGCATCATGCAAGGGATCAACATCAGGGTTAAATAAGGACTCAGTCAAGTAGTCTATTGATAATGTCACGCATATGTCACGTACCTCATCACCACAGTGCTCTCTCATTTGTTCTGCAGGAACAGATAATCAAATCATTGTAGTGGGTCACACTGAAAGGTTAATTCCATGCAGGGACAGTTTTCAAAGGTCATTATGCTGTCACTGGGCAAGTGTCAGTAACATCAAAAGTAGTGTTAATCCAAATCCCCATCACAGGACAGGGCCTGCTGATAAGACAAGTGTCCAGAAAAAGCTCTTAAACTGAGGAACTTAAAGTCTAAATAAAGAAAAGTCCACCTTTACACATTCACTTGAAAGTGAATGAAACTGTTAGATGATGGCTGTTTATCACAAGCAAGAAAGGAGAGTGCACCATAGTAAGTGCAGGATGTATTAGACTTTACACTGGCCCCAAGTAGGCACAGGCCACTCTGTGCTATTGTCCCGTTTGATCAGGGCAACTGGAATCAGAGATCAGCAGAAGGAGCAAAAATAACAAAATTATGTCTATGGTGAATACGAGACAAGTTAAGCTACAAACTTAGACTCCTTATTGTTAGATTTGTGTTGCTTCTTGGTCAAAACATAAACAATTACTTTGGCTTTTTTTTTTTTTTGCCCCAAATTCCTTGCAACTCATAGGGAACATCCATCGTTCTGCTTGCCTGAAACACCACAGTACCCATCCTTGAGACTCAGCTTTTTGCTATTCAGTCTCCGGCATATAAACTCTGAACTTACTTGTCAGCTTGATGCTGGAATTCTTAAACTCTGGAGAAAAAAATATTCCCCAAGTTGAGCAGGATACTCACAGCATCCCAGTATTTGTAGATATCTTGGTATTTGTCTCTTATCCTTCCAGGTGCTGTATGGTTTTTGTTTTTTTTTTAAAGCAAACAAACAAACAAAAAACTCACCACCAAAAACCCACATGCCTCTCTCAACTAGGATGTGCATCTTAGTAGAAAGCTCTACCAATGGGTAACTTTCTTGTACTCCAAAACTACAAGAAACTTTTCTAAATTCAAATGATGAGTTTTATTTTGATAACAAACAAAAAATAAAACAAACAAAAACAACTGGTAAAGATTTCAACTATTAACAGAACAAAATATTTTAACGTCTTTTGGAATACCAGTTGCATTAAGTACCTTCTCATAAAATTTCTGATGAATTTTCTTTTCCTCCTCTGCTGTGTGTGAACACATATGCTATTTTAGACCTTTGTTTTATAGCAGTACCTAGTCAAAAAAAAAAACAGTTTTCAAATGCAGCCTCATATGCTCATATCCATAATTTAAGGACAAAGTGTGTATGTATTTCTAATTACCTCCAAAGGATGTTGGATGAACCTGTGAAAATTAAGGAAAAAACCCCAAACAGTCATATTGCAGTAAGAAAAATGAAGCACCAAAAATAAATCACCAAATACCTTAACACTGCATTTTAGTGTTATCGGACAATAAAATATAGAACATTCAAGACTAGATCTTGTTAATGGTTACAAGTCCAGATTAAAACAAATCTAATGTAAAGACTTTCTTTTTAATTTTGGTGCTGCTTAGTTTCTCTGGAGGAGTTTTCTTTTCAGTAAAAGTTGTTTTAAATATTTGAGTTAAATAATGTAAAAGTAGGAAGCATTTTTTTCCTTAAAAAAAAAAAAAAGCCTGAAGAAAGAAGCTGTCAAAAAAAATTTCTTCTTTTGCTGCAGATTTAGTCAGATTACTCTCAGAATTTCCTGAAAGTGGCATTGCCAAGAGAAATTATTTTTAAAAATGTAATTATTTTAATATCACAAAATCACAGCATGGATGAGGCTGAGGAACAGACCACAGTGGGTTTTCAGGTCAAACCTCCCAATATAATGGAGAAAAAATTTGAATAGCAAAAACTGTTTCTACAACAAAAGGGGTAGAATCCCACCCAGATTATCTGGGGATGGGTGTACTCAGTGCTTACTGGCATCCCATGAACAGCAACAGCATCTTCAGTACGCTGCTATCCCTTGGATGGACTAAACCTCTCACACATTGTTCAAAGACCGTGTATGAAATGGTCTTTAATGAAAAACTGAAATGATATGTTCAAAACATTGCAGAGCAGTGAAATTCAGCGTAGAACAGAACCAAAAGAATATTGCATAATGGATCCACTAATACTTAGAAAAGGGCTGTTCTATTACTAGCACCGAGACTAAGATTTGGCTGTGAGTTTATTACCACAATACATTTGGGAGCAAACCATCCAGAGAGTTTTTCCAGCATCTGACTGGCATTATTGTTTGAAATTACTCAATGGGTGTTCCCCCATGTCATCTCAGAACAAACTATTTGGAATCACCAAGGCAATTGCTCTGTCTGCACTTCACTGTGATCTGGTAAATAACTGAAGCTCATTTTGTATACCAGCAACGTGCAGCACAAATCTTGAATTTTGCCAGCTATACTGATACTGCGATTAGTCCTCCAGCTATTTTAAAGCAAGTCATTTATGAAGGAGAATTACTGGAAATTAAATCCAGCTACAACTCCGAGAACACCCCAAAAAAAAATTGTATTAAATTTTAGTTGTACTAATCTGTTTGCTTCGTTGTGGTCAATGTATTTAAAAACACACAGGGGAGAAGAAACATAAAAGCCAGTACTAACTATGTGAGAGATGTAGAATAAGCTGATTCTACAGGCCACTTCACTTTTTTCTACAGGCCACTACAAGTTCACTTTTAGAGGCATATGATATGAGCAAAAGCTCAGAGATGATATATCATATTCTAGCAGTGCAAAAGCTGGTCTGAAAGAGAATGAGGAATATGCCAGGAAGAACTAGGTAGTGTATTGCATACTGTTTGAATACACAGTTTTGACCACACCTTTGAAGTCACTCCATAAAGACACATAAATAGCACATGCATCTTGCAGTCTCAAAGTCCTGATAATGACCATAGCACTGTTTACTGTTACAACTGACTTTTGACTAGACAGAGTCTGTAAATTGATCCCTCAAGTAAAATGTTTGCAAAGACCAAGGGAAGCAAGTATCACTGATAGCCCTCTGCCTTGCTTACAGATGAACTCCTGAAAGAAACACCTTTCCCACTGAATTCTACTTCTGTTATGGAGCCATTTTCCTTCTCAAGCTGGTTAAATGATCATCGTGGTGAAATAAAACAGAAAAAATCCTTGAGTATGTTTGGAGAGAACTTTGAAACAGAGGTAGGGGGGGGTTCTAATTTCTCTAAAAAGAAAGGGATATTTTTAAAGGTGTGGATAATTGGTGCCTACTGTTCAGACAGAGTGAATCCAGACCTGGGAGCAATATATAGTCAGCAGGGAAAGTCAGGCAGCCCGACAGAAGTACCTGTCTTTGGTCCATTGATTTAACTAGCTTAGGACAGGGGCTTTCTAGCCCCTTGCTTCCATTTACAAGATCAACCTGGACTTTATTTCTGTTCATTTCCTTTGGGATTAAAACAGCTCCTTCATTCCCCTGTCCGTCTCCCTATACTTCCCAAATCAGAAGCACCAGCAAATGCAAATACTACTTAAGTGTGTTTGGCTTCTCTATGTGTTTGAGCAGCGTTTGTTGTCCAAGTCTTATCTGGGTGTGTAAATACAGTTTCTTTCCTCCCCCTCAATCTACATAAAGTGGAAACAAGGAAAACTGGACAGCACCAGAGAGCCTAGGCTGCACTAAAGCATTGCACTTCACAGTTTATTCAAACACAGCCTCGTTTGGGTGTAAATGAGGCTGTCAACAGTTGACATCTGTGCTGTATGCGTGATGTTTACAAAACATATTCTTCCCCGGAATTACTTGGAGTCACACTCCAAAGAATCCAATACAGATGACAGCAAAGTGACAGAATGTGGGAATGTCAGGAAGAACGCAGAAGGGGCAGAAAATGAGAAAGATGAAGTCCTGTCTTCGGCTTTTTTAATGTTAATGGAAGAAACTTTTCTACTTCAACAGGCTCTTGACAGGGCCCAGAGTTCATGAGGAGGAAGTGCCTGTTCCAAGAACAGAAGCAGGAAGCATATAGATGCAAAAGTGAGAGTGGGAGGAGGCAGAAGGAATAGATAAGCGAGGATGCAGAGGAGCATAAGGAGTGGCAGGTGTGATCAGTTCCCTTTTTATCAGTAGGAATCAATATGAGAATACCAAACATACTGTGAATTTTAATGTCTGTAAAAACAACGTCATCTTCTATGAATATTCTCCTGTAAAAATAGAATTTTTTAAATGCTGCTGGAAGATGAATATGGACACTTTGGTCACTTGGATGAAACCATTACTTTCCTTACCTTTTTTTTTTTTTTAAGGTTATAGCTTATGGACCAGGAACGACTGAGAAAAGTAAAAAGAATTCAGATATCTGGATATGGCAGCTGGTATGTGGCAATTCACACTTGTTAACTGATGAGTTCATGTTTCAGTTCAGACTGAACAGTAGTAAAGCCTTCTAGCAACAGGAACTGGAATGGTTCCCTTCCTTCTCATAGAAAAGATCACCAATAGGCACCACCTTTCAGATTTAAACTGTAATGAAAAATAACTGTAAAGTACTGCCACAATAAAAATAGCCTCTTTTTCCTCATCGTGTATGTTGATGACAGAGACACTGGCATCCATCCTTGTTGGGGATCTTAATGCACCCTACCTAGGCTATATCCTGTAAATATATCAGATGCCTCCAAGCAATAAAGCAACATCACGTATTAGTTCTGCCTTGAAACATTCGTCCTCATACTGAAGTCAAAATGGAATCAAATAGAATAAACTAATTAAAAAGTCTGAAAACTTGTTTATACTAAATTGCAGTTGTAGGTGATCCAGATGTCCTTCATTTAACTTGCTTCTAGAATTCGTTTGCAACCCAAAGGAAAAACAAAGAAAAGCTTGTTTTTGCTTACACAAGTCAAGTTAGCTTGGGAGGCACATGTTTCTATTAGTTCCTCTTCTGCTGAAATTCACAGGGGCTGTCAAATACTAATTAAAGACATAATAATCTTGAAAGACATTTGTTTACGCTGCAGCTTACATCAGCCTGTGGAATCAAGACCTTGTGGCTGGCAAGAACATGGCTGCCCTGCTTGACAAGATATTAACTAGTCTTTTCCAATATGAATGGACTCATCAATTTCAGTCAGCTCCCTGCTGACTTGTGAACTGCTTTTCAAGACTTAAAGAGCTATGAGGAATGAGAAAAGTAGAAGAGGAGCTTGAACAACTCCAGAAGATTCTCTCTGTAATTTCTGGAGCTGTACCAACTTGTAGGATGCTAGGTTAGATTGGTGACAGTATACTCCAAGAATCAGGCCATGGGTTGCTGCTTTAGGATGGGGAACAATGAAATATATTTTTATTTATGCTAATAGTGTTAGACAGACAAGATCAACTGAATATTTAGCTAGACCTCATGAAACAGAGCAGGTCTGAGGTGTTCTTTCAGTAGGAAAGATTTCAGTATATGCAGCATTTTCTTTCTGCTGGGGACAGGACATGGAAAATTACAGCCTTCTTTCCCTTCAGGAGGGCACATCGACTGTTGCCATGGATGGTAAAACCCTGACTCTCTCTGCTGGTGACAGCCTGCTTGTCCGTGCCCAGTCTACGTGAGTAGAGATGAACAGTGGTTCTGTGTGTGATTCCCCAGCTTCCAGCAACATAAATTCTACGTATTCAATCCCCACCATGTTGGGCATCACTGGTGCAGAAACACAGCATCTGTGAATACGAGATTTGCAATAGCCTCTGTTATTTCTTGGGGCAAAAGTGTTTTCAGGAGGAAAAGCAACACATTCATTCTGGTTCACCTCTTCTGATAAAAGCTGGAGAAAATAGCAAAAAAAAAAAAAATTAAAAAAAAATAATAATAAAAAAGACGCACAACCAAGAAATTGCAGCATGCAAAAGACCATTCATAAAGATAGATGGCATGAATCCACCCACTGGCGCTCACAGCACATGCTTGAAGCATCAGACCAGACTTAATCAACATCAGTGCAGGAAGTTTTGGGGTTCGGGCTAAGAACACTGCTCTCTTCCTGGAGTAGGATGCGTACAGCTGTAAAACAACCTTGACACATGTGATATACATAATGGAAAATAGTTTCCAGAGAGAATGGAAAGGAAGATATGGAGCATGGCTAAAACTGATAAAGTGCCCACCCCTCCTTTTCAATAGCATCAATGTTTCAGTTGTTGGTTTGAGTGTGTAGTGCCCCTCCATACACACTGGATCACTTCTCTTCTCATTCTTCCAGGTACTGCTGGAAAAGAGCAGAAGAATGTGTTGCTCTCTGCATCGCTCAGGATCCAAAACGCAAGCAGCCTTATACATAACTCCTGAGTCAGTTGGCTTTGATGATAACCAAGTTTTAACCTACTTGTCTTCATTATCTTTTACTAAGAATGCCTGGAAATTTGAATACTCTAACACAAGGATTACACTGAATTAAGTGGAGTCAAGTGCTGTGCCCAGCTAAAACTTTTTCCCCAAGAAGTTAGTTTTAGCAAAATTTACAATTAGTAATTTTTTTAAGATCTAGTGTTCTGTTTGATTTTATTCTGAAAGGAAATGACAGCATATCCAAGTAGCAAGATTACTTATCTAATAATAATACATGATACTAGCTAGAAGAAATTAGAGGCTTTTGAAATGCAAATCTCTGCCACAAGATGTAGAAAAGGAGATGGGACAGATACTGTTATACTACTTAGGTAACAGTTTTTATTTCTTTGTATCAGATTTGTCATTTGTAGTAAATTAGTACAAGGTTACCAAGCCCAGCTTCCAGTAGGGAAGATTTAATTGGCAGTGGTTCAGAGATCCTCTGAGATCTTTGGCTAAAAGTTTGTTTGGATTTTTTCAAGGCCCTATCTGCTGCACTGCTTGAGAATCTCAGCGCTTTGTGAAACAGAGGAAAGCGCATTAGTAAGGGGGGAAGCAGTACCTGCAAGAATATCAGGCATGACTTAGACCAGCACTGTACTTGCTACAGGTACAAGTTATTCCCAGTTTCCCAGATCCAGCAATGCAGCATCAATCACAGCGATCAGCAGTACCCCATGCGTTCCATGCTGGATGCTGTGTGCACACTACACTGTCAGGGACATAGCACTGAAATGGGACTAAACAGGAGCACCTGGGTCACGGGTGTGCCCCTGTGCAGCAGAATTCTCAAGTTAAAGTAGCCTTAAGAGGTATGTTAGGGGATAAGAGAGCAGAAAAATTATTACAATCAGTTTCTATTAACTGCTGCTTCTTTTCCAGCAAGGAGGTTTCTTGCAGAAATAATAAATGTCAAATTATATTTTGCTGCTTTTAGTCCAGAAGCTCTGCAGAAGGTTTTTGTTTGGTTTGGGTTTTGGTTTTATTTAATTGTCCTTCACATTGTTAACATCAGAAAACAGGTTGCTTAGGTACCTGCAGGTATTATCAATTAAATATTTGAGAAAGCAAAAGTTACCATTTCCTGATTTTTTTTTTTAAATTCTAATTAAGTACAGAAAAATATTTGTTTAATCTATCACCTACAAAGCTTATTAAACTGGCATGTCATATGTGTTTTATTCAAGTGTTCATTCTTCTCATAAGAAGACACAGATGGCTTGGCTTTAATCTGTAACTTATATTTAACATCAGTAGCTTTTCTAGCAAAGCATACAGCAAAACTCTGCTACATCCTCCTAATAACAGGGGGCCTAATTTGAAAAACTGAACCCAGTCCTTAAGGCTGCTGTAGGTGTGAGCTGTCACACATGAGAAGGAGCTGTATTATTCCCTTTGAGCAAGGGAGTCATTTTTTCTGATTACTGTTGGTACTGGTGTGTTTATGTGTCTGCTGAATTGACTACTCGAGTGAACATCTATGATTGAGGGATCTGGGGTACCAAAGTGTTATATTTTTAGTCCAGAAGTTACAGGGTAATCACAGAAATATTTCCATATTTCACACCGAATGATAAGTGAGTGAAACACAGCAACATGTAGAACAACAGCCAGAATAATCAGCAGTCCTTCATCCACCCAGAGGCACTGAAAACCATAGAACTTTCAGAATAAAA
The DNA here is from genome assembly GCA_013397755.1 of Cnemophilus loriae. Classification (NCBI taxonomy): domain Eukaryota; kingdom Metazoa; phylum Chordata; class Aves; order Passeriformes; family Corvidae; genus Cnemophilus; species Cnemophilus loriae. Next base: position 1,260,158 of record VZTF01003335.1, read on the forward strand.
ATTAAGGCACCTCCAGATTAGATGCCTCTCATGATATAATATTAAGGCTCCAGTCAAACTATACCTGCGACGCAGTCCTTTCATAACAACTTGTGCTTGAACACCTAAATTCTATCCAGTTTATCCTGCCGGACCAGGAGCACTAAACCAGAGCTCCATCATCCTCAGTTTTGTCACAGCCCACAGTCAGAAACCAGGATTTAGTAGGCCATCAATTAATTTCTGTTGAGGAGCTGCTATCTTCTAACAGCTACGTAAGAGGTGTTAAGACCCATAAGTATGGCAAAGAATCAGGATCAAACCAGCATAAGAAGATTTATAAAAACAGTTAAATACCAAGTACCAAGAGAAAAGAATTTTGTTTTCTAGTGTCTCTTTTGACAATCACTTCTGTTGTTTTGGTGTCCAATTCCCTTCCCCTCCCACCCCCTCTCCTTCGATTCAATAGTTATTTGTAGCCAGAGCACAAATGAGAGAGCACAGAGTACTTGTCATTTACTCCTTCCAAGGTGCTTAACCACTGTGACTCAGAAACCTGCAACTTGTCTTTTCCCAGGTTTTCAAATAGTTCCAGAGGGCTTCTGGGCAGGCAGTCAATCTTTTTCAAGTGCTTTACTCTTCCTCCATATTATGTCTGTTCTAAACCGCCCTAACAACGGTATATTTATATTTGGATACACCCATGCTCCTCCGCTCACCAGGAAGTTGGCCACATGCAAGTCTGGAGCCCTCTTAGCTGTTAGGTGTTCTTTCTGTGTATGTGCAGTCAGCTCAGCAGATACTTCAGCACCAAAGTTGTTGGGGTCAGGGTCTGGAGACTCCAGTTCTAATCTTGCATTTTAAAGAAGGATTTCAGGCTCAGGTCAGTGGCAAAGGCTTAGTTAGGCATGTTGTTTGCAGAGTGCCCTAGCGCACTCCTCTTGACATTGTGCTTGTTCATGCACGTCCATGACACACACCTGGCAAAACCATGTCCTACAGAATCACAGAATCATTGGGGTTCAAAAAGACCTCCAAGAACATCAAATCCAACCTTTGATGGAACACCAGCTTGTCAACTAGACCAGAGCACTAAGTGCCATATCCAGTCATTTCTTGAACACCCCTAGGGATGGTGACTCCACCACCTCACTGGGCAGTCCTTTCCAATGCTTAACAAGGCTTTCTGTGAAGAAATTCTTCCTTATGTCCAACCTCCCCTAGATTCTCCCCTAGAACACCTTGAGGCCATTTCCTCGCATACTGGTCGCCTGGGAGAAGAGTCCACCTACAAGCATCCACAGAGTTATTCTGAGGCAAAATTTAACCTATCCTAGAACTCAGCAGGAGTTTTCCCTTTCACTTCAAATGGGAAAAGGTGCAGCCCAATCCTGCCAGCTGTTGATTAAAGCAGCAAGAGTACCTTTAGAATGTTTAATCCCAATGAGATCATTGGTAAGCTTTGTAAAGAGAATGCTAAACCGCTCCTTTTTAGCTATAGATATATTCTGATTTTCATTTATAGCATTTAAGTCATATAAAGAGTGATATAAGCATTGTTGTAGTACTCCATATTGAGCAAGGAACTTATAGTCAGTCTTTCATGTAAATTAGCAATATAGATCAAAACATTTAAAGTAATTAGTGTCTCCTATTGCCACTAGGCTAGGCAGGCTTGACCTCATGGGATACTTATGTTCTCATTTTGAGCCGTGCTGACTTACACAAATGATGGAAATAAATTGGTATGTCTCACTGTATTCCTCCTTATTATGATTTCATATTCCAACACAACAAAAATAGCTGATTAGCAAGGTTACATGATTAACGATACATGATTAGCATCAGCACCCATTCAAAACAAATAGCATTGCTTGAAGTAACTTAAAAATGAAATAATCCTGGTACAGCAAATAAAGCTTCAGCCTTCACCAGCCCTTTCTATAATCTTGAAAAAAGACCTTAAAAAAGCAAGTTCATGCGAAACATGTGTTTATGGTTTTGAGAGAACCACAAGAGAAAAGAGTGACCCACACAGATCATGTAGTAAATACATCCGAGATCAACAGAAGAGCACAAGGTTGTCCAATTAAAAAAACAAGGGAAAAAAAAAAAAGCACAGAGGAGTAAGGACAAGATAATGATCTAATGCTAAGTACATTTGAGCTTGCAATACATAAACTGCCAGCTTGTAAAAGTCAATAAAGGAACCCTTCTTCCTCTGTGCTTGCTCTACTTTTAGATCTTGCATGTTTATTTGAAGTAGCAAACCCTACCAGAGGCATAAAACTGACCAGGTGGATGAGGGAACTGGTAAAATCAGGAGTGTTGTAATAAAGTTTTTCCTCAGACCCGCACAGTATTTACTTACACCTGTAAGCCAATCTTATCTTACTACATGAAGATAACAAACATTTTCATTCTGTTGTTAAAAACATTAATTGTACTGATTTCAGCTCTCCAGTCACATCTAATAGAACAGATGCAGAGAAAGCAACCCTCCCACCATCACTGCATATAAGTAAAGGAAAAAAAATTACTTAAGCTATTTAACAAATTCCTACATAACCAGCTTGTGTTCATAATGGAGACATTTAAAGGCTTTGGAGTGTTTTTATTTAATTTAGTTTATTTTCAGTTAATAATCCAGATGCACCTGAATGAACACTTCAGACTCATGAAGGTCATCAGCTCCTGGTCTGTTTCTAATTCAATACACAAGTACTTATAGAGTTACGTTTCAGTATCAAAAGATGCAGAATAACACCTGATTGGACCCAAAGTAAAATTGTTGATTTTTTAAAGTAATAATGAGGAAGACAAATTTAATATTCACCCCTCAGCTCAAAGTAATTACGTCACCTACAGGTCTTAGCACTGTCTGGTACAGAAAGATCTTGTGCTGGATCCAGTCAGTAATATTTTCAGTGATTGTCCAAAAATTGTGGAAGTGAATAAAAACTCTTCCTTTTATTGCCACTGGAATTTTGATGGAAGCTTGACAGCTAGGGTGGTGTTTACACACACACACACACGCAGAGTCAGACAGTTTGTATTCCAAAAATAAGCCCTTAAATTGTGAAATCATTAGGGAAATCATTCCCAATCCACACATGAAATTCCCTTCTGCAGGCATCTCCCCTTTTTGAGGTCTACAAATGATGGAACAATTCTTTCTAAATTGCTGTTGCTCTAGGTTAAATATATCTCCAAGATCTTTTGCCTGGTAATTGAGTAGAAGTTGAATGAGAACCACATACTGAAAGATTTGAACACTGCTTTGTATTTTTAGAGTTGCTAAATAGGCACATGTACGTGGCCATTACAGTGCTAAATAAAAAATTCTGTTCCTGGTTTTGGAGATAAATTACACTGAAATTGAAGCAAAATTATTTGGGTTCTGAAAGCACTTCATTATACAATCTTATAAGCCCCAGAGAAAGATGTCATGACTATGACAAAGTAAACTAAGCATAAGAGAGATTTGGAGATTCAGTGAGGAATTTGGGTGCATCTTTATTACGTCAGAGAAAAATAGGACTTTTGAAGTGCTGGACAACTATAGTGAAAACATTATTTAAACATTTTAATGTTTTTCCTCTTGAAGAAAAAAAACCCAGCTTGCTTAGAAGGCAAAACCACATAGATGATGGAGTTTGCAAACTGTCAGCGCAGACAAACTTTTCTAGATGGTAAGTTGCCCGTAAGTTCAAACCATACACTTAATAGTCTGAAAAAAAATTTGACAATTCAATTGTGTAAAGCAACTAAACACATGCCAGTTTTTAGAACTGAAACTTGAAAGCTTCAGCATGCAATTCCCAAATACCACAGGGGTTTGATATGGAAATGCAGTCACTGCACCTTACCTAACTTTTAGTTAACTGCCTCTTCCTCCAAAAAGGCCAGCATCTGGCATCCATGCAGAAGGGAGATTTGGGCACTTCCAAACAGGCTCCACGATAACTGCTGGGCTGAGCAGAGAACTGCACTCACAACGCAGCTGTCCACAGCTGAACCACAAGGAAATTCCTGAAGGGTTATTTATATGCCACTCTGACACACACTCTGCTCTCAGGGTGCTCAAAAAGCCACCTTCACTGAGGAACCACAGGGCTCTTTTTCCAAGAGCCAAGCAAAGATCATTCCCTTCATGCAAATCACTGCTGGAGATCTATAACCTCGTTGACCCAAAAAGCACAGTTCCACAAGCAGCAGAAGCCCCAGGAACAGCTCCCACCTCTGCACAGGAGAAGGAAGACAAACTCAAATCTTAGCTGTCCTGCAGGAGCATCCCAGTCACAGGGTCTGCTGTTACAGGCATTTCCATCCCCACTTGATACAGCTCGACTGAGCCATGCAGGAAGCACCACAGTGTTGCTAGTGAGCCAGAAGACAATTCCTACTCCCCAAGTGCAGTCACAGGTGATATTACTGTATAAAACAAGAGTACTGATAGAAGAACATGTCATTACAAAGCCATTGTTCAAGTGGCAATTATTTGCCTGAACACATTTGTGACCTGAGCTGTCTACAGCATCCTGGCATGCATTACAAAAAGTACAACGTGAGCACCACATTTTCACTAGAGAAAAAATCATCACCAAATTGTTGAATCTCAAATAGATCCTCTTTATGACAAACTGAGAAAAATATTAACAGTTCCTGATTGTTTCCTGATACTGGTGACTCAAAAGCCACATAGTTCAGACCTTGCGTGCTTTACTACTGAGTGGCAAATCAACATTCAATGGTCAGATCAACTCATCAGACAAGAGCTCGTTATTCTCTCCAAGAAGAAAATGGCAAATACTGAATGAAACCAAGTAAAACCGTCACAAAAAAAAAGTACAAGAATTCATTTAATTATTTATCTACCAAAACATACTAGTTTAGCTTACTTTTAAACCAAGATAGAAAAATGTATTTGAGCACTGGAATCAGGAATCAGATTGCCATATGCCATCAGAATTTGAGTTTAAAATGAAAATGAACTAACTCTGGCTTCTCTTTCCAATATGGATGACAATGTTCAGCTGTCTAAAGCCATTTCTTCCATTTTTTGGATATAAGTGAGGCAATTTACACCCAATTCTTCACTGAAAGCAATTTGTCACGACTTCCATCTTTGCCATTTTAGATGCAGCTGCCCTGATTTATGCCAGTGTGCTAACAGAATCAGGCAGCAACACTACAATAATGCAAATGCCTTGCTGCATACTGCATCGCCCCAAATGCCTTTGCATAGCTGTGTAATTTATATATTGCATATATACACACACTATACACAAACACACACACACATATATATATATATCTGTCTTCTGAGTATTTTTATGCCCTAATTAGTTGTATCTTGCCCATACTGGTGAAGTTTGTGCCAAGCATACCGTGTGTGTTTGGAGGTTTGCAACACGACTAGCCCATTACTGGTAGTCAGAGAGAGAGGTACTAAAGGTCATTTTTGTTTATGTCAGACACAGGATGTTTCAGAAGCTTTTATGGAGCAGCTACATCTGTGCTCTCTGTGGGTTGGATCCACTCCATACATACTGCTGGAGGACAGAAAAAGCAGATCAGACAAGAGGGAAGCACTATCCTGGGCTTCACTGGAAGCCAACCTCACTAAATGTTCCACATAACCCAGGCTTTTCACAGCATCTCAGGCAGTGGGGCTGTGCAGCTCATAGACGTTCTTCATGGAGGGACAAAAGCTGTTCTCTATTATCAGTTTTAATCTAATAGAAAGGCTTCATGGCATTTACTTCCTTTATAGCAAAATTAACTCTACTTGCAAAGCTTCCTCCCCCTCAGAGGGAAATAAGATGTAGGCTCAGAAGCCCAAATCCGCAATGATATTTAAGTGCCTGAGGAACTGTGCCAGAGTGTCTGGCAGGGGAAGCTAAACAGACTCAATTTTAAAAGGGAACATAGTGAATGGAGAGACAGACTGAAAGCTCAGGAGAATGAAGTACTCCTTTTATCTGCTATGGGGGGAGCTGTTCAGTGGCAAAGCAAACTTCTTTTCGGTTCTTGCTCATCTGTGTGCTTTAACTCGCCATGAGTGCCATATTTGAGATGGGCTTTGGCTGAAGCTGGCACCAAACTAGTCACGGGTGCTACTTCCAGGGTATCAACATCAGTGTAATGGGAACTGCACAGGGATAAATACAGTTTGTATGAACACATGAATAATTGTCTATAAGTTCCTTGTCCTGCAGGACTAATAAAAATACTCTCTGTGAAAGGTACTAATATTCATCTTGCTTAAAAACAAGGCAAAAAAGCAGTAGAAACACTAGAAAACATTTTTTAAAACCCCTGTTACTAATTATATTATAAAGCCGGGGCATTTTGTCATTAAACTGCTATTTTCCATTTTTATTTCTTAACATTTTGCAGTGAACCAACTTTATTCATTTCCTTATATGTCTATACTGGGACAAATGTTATTCTCAGCAGTACTTGTGTAAATAAGTAGCTGATGGAATTAGCCTGATCTCACAGCACTGCAAAAGAGGACACTGGCTCTCTGTGTACACAGGAATTATGGCTAAAGCGTGACACGATGGCGGGACTGCATCAGCACGTGAAGGTTGCTTAACGCATGTTGCACTCCAATACAACACTGCTAACCTGCAGGTCGTAACTTCACCCTAATCACATGTCTTATTCAAGATAATAGAACAAAATTTGGAGGGCTTTAAACACCCTTATTACAGCTGAGTTAGTCTTTACAGAAATGCCGAAACCCCAGAAATTATTGGCTGCATTCTAATATAAAGGAACAGCTTTCTGATGTTGATGTTAATGTGTAGATACATGGAGAAGACAGCAGTGGAAAACATTGAGAACATCTCAAAAAAACAAAAAGTCAGTGAACTAACTTTTTTTTCATTCCATTATTTTGAAATTCAACTGAAAAGTAGTTTGTTTATCATCAAAAAGCCAAAAAACACAAATCACAGAAGTTATTTGTTCATATTTTCTATTATTTCACCCTGTTCTCGCAAAGATCACACCTGCTCAAAGCAGATTCTACAGCAGAGAAAAGGAAAGCATTTGAATGCCAGGAATATCTCCTATATTGGTATTCCTAAAAGCCTTATATACAAAAAATCTTTGTATTAAAAAAAAATGTCTGAAAATCTTTAGGGAGACTAGGAGCTGAAAAGAGATTCCTTCAGTTCACTGTATTGCTTTCTCAAATAACAGAATAGCACTATTAGAATCTGACATTGATTTATCTGATTTGAAGTGAGGTTAGGAAACATATGCTAGAACAAACAAGTATCAGTTCTTGTGCCCGTGCTTTGGAGACACGCAAACCCCTTTCGCTCCACTTTCTGATGTGTTTACAGAAACAAAAGACATAATTTATCTGCCATAAGGTGTTCACTGAAGAGGTTCATGCTGTGAGGATTTCCATGGCAACTACTTAAAGAGACATAAGTGTTCATTTTTGAAACTGAAAGCCCAGGGACATGATTAGCTACGGTAATAATACCACATAAACCACCTAAACAGAGATCTTTTGTTCAGGGCCAGGTAAAGTAACTTCTCTTTTCTTGTGTGAGAACCAGCTTTCCTAAATTACAAAAAAAAAAAAGAAACAAAAAACAAACAAACAAACCAACCAACCCTAAACAAAATACTTATGTTTTCTATCAATTTTTTTACAAGAAACAATAATGCACTCACATATGCAAACGCAGCTGAAATAATTACTTCCTTAAATTACCCAGTGTGCAATACATCAGGTAGTCCATAAAAAGTGTACATGAAGATTATACAATATCAACCCAAAGAGGCACAAAACCAGACTTTGTACAACTTTTCCAAATCTACTGAGATTCATTTGCACAGAAATCCCAAAGAGATGATAAGTCACTAAAAGATTTAAAAGTACTCACCAGTGTAATAAAGCTGCAGCAACAAATTGAAGCTTTGGTGTGATATAGAAGAAAAAAGGAGAACCTAAATGAATAAACATTGCTCCAAAGTGAAGAAGAAAAAAAACAAGTGACACCTGCTTTAGCAAACAGAGAACTGGAACAGCCAGATCCTGTATACCTGTTTCTCTGCCCTCCAGGTGCGGTCTTGATTTTACCAGGCACAAATCAGGGACAGGAATTAAGCACCTGCATCCAATCCCACCCCGCAGACCCACTAGAGATCACAACCAGAGCAACCACAAGCATAGATGCAATCCAGGGTTAATTTATAATGGGATGGGGCTAACAGGGAACAAGTGCTAAAACCACTTGGTCCCAACTAAGTCTTCTCAGCCGTGGTCTTTATGGTGATTGCTTGATCCAGCTGAATGTACACATCTCACAGAGACCATGGTAGATGCTTTTATTCATCACTTAAGGTCATAATTTAAAAACTCTCCTTCTTCGATACAGTGAAGTTGACACAGAGCATTAAAGACAGCTTGAAAACTACATTTCATGTGATCATCTGAAAGAGAGGATTTTATATCAGCTCAAGTAAAACTCCACAGAACTCCTAGTTTTTATATGCTCTTTAATTCTCATCTATTTCAGATCTCCATTAAAACTGCATAACATTAATTTATTCAGGAAAGCTTAATAGTCTCCTGTTGGAAGTTTTGTCCGTTAAATTGATATTACTGTCACTTTGTGCAAGGCCTGAACAGATGTCCTTTTTTTCCTATAAGGGCTATCATTCAAAGCTGTGCTTGCAGAGGCAGTTTCTTACAATAAAAATACCTGGAAATCAATGTTCCCTATGATACAGCATCTCTTCTTCTTATCTTCTGACTGGCCAAACAATGACAAAACTGTATTGTTCATTTTAAAGGACATTTGAGGACTCTTTCATGAAAGACATAATAGTGGTGGAAAAACGTGTCAAGGAAGAGCAGTGAGTCAGACTCTCAGCAGCTACATCAGCTGCAAGAAGCCACTTAGAACCAGGCTCCACATGAACTCCCTTTGCAGTTCTACTCTGCCTATTTTTAACACTGAAAAATACTTTAACTCTTACTCTCTTGGGCACAAGGCAGATGGCAAGATTTAAACGGACTTAAAGTAAACTGTCTCGGGATTACAGTAATAGACAGCAAAACCTTTGCTAGGGGTGCCCTCAAATGGGATGAAGAAAAGGATGAGCTGAGCTAGAGAAGAAAAAAAGCAGAGTTAATGCACAAATTCCTATACCTGCTGATCAGCCAGTGTCCTGCAAGCAGGAACTGGGCATGAAAACAACTCCACTGCCAGAGCTGAGTGGGGAGCGGATATTTATTCTCACTGTCCCCGTCATCTCTCAACCTAGGCAGTGGAAAATGGCACATTCTCCTTGTTTTTGTTCCACCTGAGTTCAATGAGTGCTTTTCCTGAGCAGAGGTGAAGATATTGAGTTCCTTAAAATGCTCTGTGTAGGGTTTTTTACTACATTCACTGCCACATGGCACATGGATAAGTCATAGCGGGGTCCCTTGTCGCTTGGGTAGACAGTGCTACTGCTCAAGCTCAGAGGAGTTTTTCTTTAGGATTCCCTGTTCTCTGGGAAAAAGCTAACCCTCTTTCTTCTTAGGCTTATGCTGGTGCTGGAGACCAGGAGGGAAAAGCTTCACAGAAGGCAAATCCCGCTATACTTGAGTCATCACTAAAGCAAGTACTCTGTAATGTAAGGCTCCTATGATCAGCACGGTGCTGTAAAAACTTGGATTGTGACAATCTGTTTCCCTGAGGCTTGTGGGCTAAACAACAAGCTAGAGAAAGGGAGCTACACAACAAGCAGGGAAAGGCATCTGACAAAAGCCTCGTTAGCCCTCCATTTCCTTCACCCACAGCATATGTTTGTTTCTCCTCATAGCAGCACTTCTGCAGGTCTGTATGCTCAATATTTATCCTAAGTATCCAGCAGTGAGAAACAAAGGCTGCATAGTCCTCTGAGTTAAAGAGTTATTCTGTTAAAACTTGGCTTTTCTAATCACTATGATGTGAAAATTCAGGTGCCTGACTGAGAAAAAGACATCTAGAGTAGAACAGAGATGACTAAGAGAAAGATTCCTGCCATTTAATTGCTTTTGTACCAAAATACTACCTCTTGATGTGTAAACATCAAATTAGCAATATTCTCAGGGCAAGCAGTAATATAGCAATCAAGCAACTCCTTCCAGCTATATGGAAACAACTGTGTGCTTTCCTATCCTACTACATTTTCCTCAATATTTGTCACACTGCACATTGAGTATACTTAAAACTACCCTTATGCTGTAGGCTCTATTAAATTCCAATTATTCTATCCCTTTGTACTAACATCATAACTTTGAAGCTTATCAGCATTTCTGTTTCCATTTTGTAGAGAGAACCCTTTGCCAGGGCTGGCAGCAGCTACATGGAAAGTCAGCAAGCCAAAATGATGCTTCAAGACCTGTGTTTATACACTGATGGCTCTCCCATATTCCACTGGAATATGCAATTGAAATCCAGCACTATCCAAACCAAGTTCAAAATAATCTTAGTATTTCTTAGCAATAAAAAAAAACCCACTTTTAGATAAAGCAATTTTCTTTTTATACCCGTATTTTTACTTTGATCAGATCAGTTTCTGCAATATTACTGTCCTGTCCCTACTTGGCACATTATTCTTCATGTACTTCATACATCTGAGTATGTACTTTATCAGCAGTTTAGACATTGTCTGGGGATCTTAATTCCCACTGCAAAGAGGAACCTACTCACGCTTCAGAACTGTGAGCATGGCACAAGTTCATTCAGTAAATTGTCTTGGATTCCTCTACGATTCAGGATGTGTCTCTGCTGCTGAACAGGCAAGTGCTGGAAGTGACATTGAGAGCAATTTCCAGTCTCATCCCATAGCTCTGTCCTGAGATGTTCCAGCTATTGAACTTCAAAATTAGGGAGTACTTTGAGGGAAGATCACTCCTGAGGACCACTTCCTGCAGGATGAATGAAGTTTTGTCTCCCTCCAGCCTTTGCAATCCTCTGGCATTACCCCACCATGGATTACATTCTCCACCACTCCTGGCATACCCCCACACCACATTCCAGACCATAAAACCTGTGGTACAAGCTCCTCAAGTGCACTGTGTCCTCTCAGAGAAAACACCGTCTTTTTGGAACTTCGCATTTAGACCATCTTGTTTTCAACTCAAAACAAGCTCACAATATTATCCACAGCTCATTTCCTACTGCCCCCAGGACCACAGATCTATACATTTATCCACTTTCTATGGTGTATAAATTTACCTCACTGTGCAAATATGCACAGCAATGTTTGAATGCATATTTACAAAGAAAATATTGCTTCGGGGAACACAAGGGATGTGTTATTCCCTGTTCTCTGAGTTCAGTCAGCAAAATCTCCTCGATGGACGTCAACAGTCAGTCACAATTTTCATCTGTAAAAGTAGGAGCAGGATCTGACAGCCATACAAATTACATCTGTTCCACTGCAACCATCTGTAATTCAATCTGCAAAATATTAATCAAGTTTATCTGACATGATTTTTCCTCCATCATCAGCTCATGATGCTTATTGCTTCTTGGTCTGTTACCATTATACACCAGATTTTGACTCTCCTTAATATTTATTCCTTTACTTTAGGAGAGATTGAGTTAGATTTATTGGACAACGCTTTTAGAGATCAATACCACGTTACCTTCTCTTTAATCATCCTATACATACCATCTGTTTGCTGTATGGCTCTCCATGGTCTGGCCTTTCTTTGCACTGCTAACCTAACATGATATGTTTACACACATAAAACATTTCAGTGTACATTTCAGTGTTATAACTCCCTATACACTCAGAGGTTAGCAGATCAAGCACCATCTTGTGTTTTATGCCAGTTTCTTAGTTTCATTTTATTATCCTGAGTTCTCAGGCTTTACTCTGAAGTCAGGATACGTTTCATTTTTCCCAACAATGACAAAGGCAAGAGTACTTCTCTCCCCTTGCCTCTCTCCTTTGAGAAAAGCTAAACACGCACAATCCCAAACCAGGAAGAATTCCAGTATCCTAGAAGTCAGGCTTAGAATTTGATACTTTCTTAATACATTTCTAGAAAGCTCTAAAAACAGTAGAGTGAAATTCAGTGGGAACAACTGGACAACAAGGAACGCACTTAAGCACAAACAAATCCACTGCATAAAAACATGGGCAACAACTTTCTCTGCAAATGTTCTACTGGAAAACACTTGGAGGTTGTTGTAGATCACAAGATGAAAATGGATCACCAGCACGATGTTAGAAAGGAAAGCACAGACTGTACAGGGATGTGCAAACAAGACCCTGAAGGAATTCCTTTCAGTCCATGAGAGACTCACAAGGCTGCAGGTAAATACTTGCTTCCAGCTGTATGTACCACACCTGAGGAGGGAGGGAGGCAATACACAGTTCCACCTCCCCACCCCTGCCACACAACCACCCAGTCAGTATAGGTTTTTTCATTAAAATGAAGCATCTGAATACTTTTTTCACAAAGGTGGAAGAGATTCTGGTTCAGGATCTACGAGTCTTCATATAAAGCAAAGCACCTCCCAAAGATTCCCACTGTGTCTTAGGCTTCTTTTTTAAACTTAAAATTTTATTTTTAGATTTTAAAAACTTGTCAGTCAGTTTTGGGAGAAAAAATAAGTATCCACATGAATGTTGATCTTAAATATGGCTGTCAAAAATCTGAATGTGTGTGATAAATAAAGCATTCTCTCTGTACCAGGTGCTTATTCTTTTTGTCATTCTTCAAATGAAACTTCAAATTAGAAAGGCTTGACCTATTCATCCCCTGATACAGTTACCAAGGAAGTCATAACAGACAAGAAGAGAGCTGTTTCTACCCAACATTTCCAAGCAAAAATCAAGAGTCATAAATTAAATTTACCTCACACTGTCCAAAGCACCCACCAGTGTTAATGCTGAATTCTAATAAAATCTCTGTAAATGTTTTGTACTTCTGGTACTGCAGCTCAAGAGGACATAAATTACTGTTTGATTCCCAGAGGGCCATTTAGCCTTCTTTTTAAACAAATTCTAAAACCTCGTAAAATCTAGACAAGACTCTCCACATTTGGTCACTGCTCTGCAAATGTTAAGGGTGCCTAGATTCTAAAATATTTTTAGGCATGTCAGTTTAACATACAGCAATATGCAAATTGTCTAATATCAACCTATTTGGCCCAGCTTTTTTTAATTAAATCTAAAGTAATGCCAGGTAAAATTAGAGAAATTGAACTAATTTCAATAGCAAGAAGTTGTAGCAGAATACATTTTCTAAACAAAGGACACATTTACAAGATTTTGTTTTATCTGATACAGTGGCTATAATCTCAGATGGAACCATTTACCTTCTGCAAAAATTTGAGAGTTTGACCCTAAACAGACAATATTGCTACTTTCAGGTACTAAAAATTCTAATGACAAAAATGATTTTAAAATCCTATTTTGAAAAAAAAAATTAGTTTCATTTTTACTCATCTATTCTAAGGTTTAACCCATCCCATTGACAAAATTTATAGAGTTATCACAAGATCTAGAGACATCTAGGAAGCAGGAAATATGCTGGAATTTATTCCTGCCTTCCTCCCTGTCTGGCTGCAAAGTATTACATGACTGAAGAGGAGCTGGCAATCCTAACTATCAGAAGTAAAATGACAAACTGAGTTCTAGGGTTCGAACCCATGATTTAGCTAAGCTGGTGCTCCTTCCCTTTCCCCATGTTTATAACAGCATTTATTCCCTGATATTGAGTAGCAAAGGTGAAAAAATGATGCGATTTTCCCTTCTTCTACTCATTTGCATGGCCTCTTGCTGAACTGCCTGCCTGCTGCTCAGTACGTGAAGCATATGAAGCCCATTTTGACAACATGAGCTGCTACCTTGGCTTTTTTGAAGGAAAGAAGAGAAGAAAATTTAAAATTGCACTGAGGAGGGATGATTACAGAAGGCGCTCTTTCTAACTGCTGCCAGCTTTGAAGGAATTGGCTTAGTAAAAGAAAGACAAGTGCCTGAAACATTTCATCGTTGAGCCCTCCTGCCTTTTCCTTATCAGTAATTAGCATGAGTAGCAGAATGTGTGCGCTTCCTCAATGGAAGTAATTACTGTGCAGAGCTCCAGAAGTTTTCAAACCAAAGCTTAAAAGATATATAAGTGACATACTCCTTCTGCAGGATTTCTAGAGGGACATTTTTTTCCTCTCTCCTTTAAAAAAAAAAAAAAATTGTAACCATATTTTTCCTACCACAGAGATAAAAGACAGCATAATAGTGACTAGGCGTGTTTTAAGGCTGGGTCAAAATTTTCCTGTACTGTCACGATGAACTATCAGAGAAACAACAGATATCTGGCAGTGCTGTCCAGATCTTAAAGCAAATTTCTGCCATTGATGAGTTAGGCTTGCCAAGCCAAATTTACTCCTGTCTTTCACAAAATAGCTTTTGTCTTCAGGCAGGAAAAGACTCCAGTGTCTGGAACAAAGAAAGTAAGAAATTTATAATGAGGAAAGAAGTTGAAAACACCTCTAAATTCAGGTAAAACTCTCCATTTCTGCCATCCACACCCTGCCTCTTCCCAATTAAATACAATAACTCTGCCTTCTCTCAGCAGACCTGCTTCTTCAAGAAACACACACACTCTTCAGTCTCAGGAAGAAGAGATCACTGAGGTCATTGTGAGGTGAGTGTTGCCTTTCAGGGGACTGTTGAATACAGCGAAGTGCCCCCAGCAGTCCTGTCTTCATGCTTGTCACTTGTTTGTGAGAGGAGACCAGAAACATTTTCAGTGGAAATAGTTCATGATATTCAAGTTTGGACAGAAGAAAAAGAACAAGCGCAGACCAAAGATAACGTGTAAAGGAGGGAATTACAAAAGGTAAAACTGATGCAGAAAGAGGGACAAAAAAAATGCACTGCAAATTATTACATCTACATAAAAAGAGGCTTTTCTACTGGTTTCTACAGGGCTGAAAGGCATAACATTGAAGAGAACAATTATTACTGGTAAAAATGGAAGAATGTCACACTTCCATAACTATGAATAGATGTTCCCTCTCCAGAAACTGGAAAAGTGCAGCTAGATGTTTGAGAGAGATGCAAGTTTCCAAGCCCCAGACAGTCGCGTGGGAGGCCCCAGTGCCATCCCAGCAGGTAAGTGACAGTGCTATTCTGGAAACCATGTTCAGCATGTACCCAAATTAACAGCACCATTTCCTCTACACTCTTCTAGGGACATTTCAGAGACAGATGACAACACGATACCAAAAAGAAGCCAAATATATCTTCTTTTAAATAAGATAGACTATTTTAAAGTAGCTGAAGACTAAAGAGTCTCCTTAAAGCTGTAGAAATAGTTGTTCAACACCATGTGCCAGAGAAACATGCTAATAAATTCAGAACTTCACCTGTGACTCAGGATCACAGATTTGCTTGATGGAGAGCTTTGGTTTTGATAATGTGTTTTGTGTTCAGCAAGGAATGGTAAAGCAAGAGAGCTTGTGATTTAGCCTCGAGGGCACTGGGATGTGTTTTGTCCTCAGAGTACATGTGCTACATGCCAAAAGAGAGCCTCAGACAGGAGGTCTATCAATATTGTCATTGGACACAACTCACTGATTTCATCTTGCTCTGGTGGTCTCTATCACAATAAACAAAATAAAACCATTTTTGAAAAGGGCCAGAAAAAGCTAGGTACTTCATTCCCATTGAGGTCTTTGGGGAAAGTATCTAACTATCATTGAAAAAATATCATATTAAAATGATCAAGAATTTTCCTGTATTAGAAGTGGGAGCAGTTTTTAGGATAAGCTAATATCGAACAGTCATGGCAAGTTTGTGGGTCTGGGTCTTCTGGCTTCAGAGTACAATTAATTTATAAATATAATTTGAGACATAGGCCAGTTGCAAAATTACTCATCTGCCTCCTCATGGATGACCAGGCAAATTATGGTTTTATTTTACTCTCTGTAATTAAATTGGTTAACTGAAAACTGAGTGACTCATACTTTCTACAGAAAATTTTATCATATTGTTTGCTGCTAATATTTTTCCCTCCCATTCCTCTTCGAAGAGTTTGACATGGCTGGACGTGGTAGATCCTTTGCCTTTTAGTTCAGTTCATGGAAAAAGGTACATGGATCAGATCTCCTGTTCAATCACCCACCACTCTCTATTGGTATTTCCCAGGTAACATCAACAGCTGCATGAATTCTTAGCCTTTCTGTACCTCTATGTAATGCTAAACTGAGCACAAACTCTGGAAATGTCTCCTTGCTTCCATTCATTTTCTCGAAAGGGCTCGTTCCATTAATCACACAGACAGATGGGCTCACATTTTGTGCTATTATCCTACATGACACTGCTTTCTTTGGCTTTTATAGCAAGACATTTATTATTGCTAATGTTCAGGGCATAGCAGGTATGCTGCACTTGTGTAGCATCCAAAAGTGTCTCCTTGAAAAATAGCATGGTCCTGAAAGAATCTCTATCTGCTCTAAGAGTGCCTTCCCTGAGATCCTTCCAGCCTTTTTCTTCCTGCTTATGTCTGGAAAGAAATTAAATTAAGGTTGTGAGTATCTGGCCACATCATTTCTGAAAACGTTTCTTCCTGAAAGCGCTGTATGTTTGCAGCACTTATTAGCATGCACTGCATAAACGTGCGTGTATAGCCTCCACCCTGTGTCTCAGTCAACCACCACTCACGTTTTGCTGCCTCAGAAGGTGACATTTAACTTCCACTGGACAATCTGGGGACTCCAAAGGTGGAATATGCAGGTACAATTTAGGGCAGGTCAGACAGAAGCTTGATTAACTATGAACACTGGGACAGCGTATTCCTCTGCTTCCCAGTTCTCTCCCAAGTGTTTGTAGAGACCCAGCCTACGTACTGTTGATCACAAATTGCTGTTTTAAGGTTGTTTAAAGAATTCTCAGATCATATTGTGGCCTGGTGGGGGGTGGGGAGGGGGAGGCACCACCATGCTCTTTCAAAAAAAAAATAAAAAAGGTGAGGCAAAGCAATTATTTCAGTGTTAGCAAAGCCAGGTATCCATCCCTGGGAGGGATGAACTCTGGAAGTCATTTGCTAGCTGTCATGTTTCTGAGGACTCAGACAGTAAATAACAAGAGCATATGGAGAGATGTCTCTTGGTGGAACCTCTAGGAGTGGCACACCCAATATTAGCTTAGCTCGGAAGTGAGGAGCTGCAAACAATCGCAGACTGTTAGCTTTTAGTTAAAATGAATGATTTTAAGTCAAAGTTACTTCTTAGCCAGCCCTCTCAATCTTAAATATTAATGCTTTTACCACCACACTCCTTCCACTCCCAGAATCACAGACTACAAATTGTCTCAGTTTGGGGGGCATATTTGTAGGTGTTGGAAGTTACTGTTCTGGATTCCAAGACACAGGACACAGTAGCTGTTCCTTCAGAAAGAACTACTACTAAGGAGCTTTATCTTGCCATACAACATGCTGCAGGGGATTTCCTATACTGCTCTTCAAAGACACCCTGTCCTTCCTGAATGGGCAAAGAG
This sequence comes from Cnemophilus loriae, assembly GCA_013397755.1. Lineage (NCBI taxonomy): Eukaryota > Metazoa > Chordata > Aves > Passeriformes > Corvidae > Cnemophilus > Cnemophilus loriae. Next base: position 1,277,660 of record VZTF01003335.1, read on the forward strand.
TTCCCTCCTAAGTCAGCAAAACCAGCTGAGAGGAGATAAGATTACTCCACAGATAAGACTGCCAAACTTGCAAAAGACTGGCTGCTAAAACAGAGATATCAGAAAAACCCAGGGACCTTGAGAATAGGATTTTAAAAATCAACCTTCAGACTCACCTACAATGCATGAGTTTTACAGTATCCCGTAAAAGATGTTCTTCCTTTCAATGAGAAGTTTATAGGAAGAGAGCATATCTTTTATTAGAGCAACACAGATAAACTCTGCGTACTCTCCAAAGTCTCAGCTCAAGGTAGGGATTTCCTGTCTCCAGAGTAGATGTAGGGGCCTTCTCTCAGTTCCTTCTGTCCCCATTGTATTTGATGAGTTGTGCACACAAATTACCAGGTATGCCAGGCACAGCTCCTACCTGGTGTCCGTGCTGAAAGCCTGTGACCCAGAACGATTCTATTGGGAGCCACAGCAGAGGCCATGGTGGCATGTCATTGCTCCTAATGGCATATCAGAGCAGAGCAGAACCCCGTGCAAGAGGAAAGAGAGGCGAGCTTTCCTGTCAGAGAAAACCCCAGCAAGATGATCACAGGAGGGCAGCAGCCCGTGACATCCTTCACAACACTGATATCACACAAGTGACAGACAGAGGAAGATCCTCAGCGCCATCTGTTTTGACCGACTGTTCCACTCTTGTGCGCTGAATTACAAATGCACACAGAGCCCAAGGGAACTAATTAGTTAGTTAGAAGAGAGCTGGGGAGTGAATTAACATACCCACATGTGTGTACAATCAGAGAACCAGCAACCGGGTCAGGAAGCTGTGTTGCGTGACAGCAGAGATAGACCCTTCGTCATCTCTTTTTCCAGTGATATCCACAGTCCCGTAAGGAAACAGCAACTTACAGCTGTTAGTAACACCAAGGTAACACCATTTGCTTAAAAGAACAGATGCTATACTCTACTCTCTTTTTCTTTCTTACCTACCCCTCCTACATCAATAAAAGAGATAGAAAATTTTAGTCAGATCTCTCATTGCTATGAGTGGGATACAAACGCACAAGCAACAAGCAATAGGACATGGGGATATGGCCTCAGGTTTTGCCAGGGAAGGTTTAGGTTGGATATTATGAGAAATTTCTTCACTGTATGGACTGACAACACTAGAACAGGCTGCCCAGGGAAGTGGTTGAGTCAGCATCTGTGGGGGTATTTAAAAGCTAGGTAGATGTGGCACTTAGAGACATTCTTTAGTGGTGAAGTTGGCAGTGTTGGGTTAATTTTTGGACTAAATCTTTTCCAACCTAAATGATTCTATGATTCTAAGTGATAAGAAGTGAAGGACGAGCAAAACATTAAAGATGTGGGATTTCTTAGGAAAAAAATGTTACAAGTGGGAAAAACAATTTTACTTAGCTCATTCCATGAGAAGACCATTTAAACTCTTCTGTTGACTGATTTTGTAAATTGGAAGCAAAATGCCCGGTGAAAACTGTGACTGATCCCAAGCATGGTGGGAGCTGATGAACGAGGAACCATCAAGAAAGTTCCACGAGTCCCCCTTGTATTGCAATCAGAAGTCTGGTGAGCAGGCCTGTGAAGAAGAAATCATTAATCCTGTATGCAGTTCACATTATTTTATTTAATCTGGCAAGATACCAGTGTATAATCGAAACAGTCTGGGCCCCTGTGCATTTTTGTTACCTGTCCATCTGATGTACAGGTCCAAGAAGAAAGGTCCAAGAACACCTTCCCTACAAGCTTTGTCTCCCCTGGATCTTCAGATAATCATGTTAACAACAGCAATGCAACTCTCTCTGTCTTACAGCTACTGTTTTAATCAAAAAAGAGTTGCGTAGTAATATTTTTACTACACGAGAGCGCTGTATTGACCCAGATTAACATTTTCTACATTTTCCCTACTGATTAAAGGGTTTGAAAACTTTATACTCATGTGGTTGTTGTTTGCACTACTATACCAAAGTTTCATTTACAACACACAGAGAAAGCTAATTTATAGGGAGTTAGCACCACTAATTTGTTTCTTATATTTCTACCATTTAGTGTCCATAAGAGCATTCCTTGTCTAGGAAAACACTGTATCTGTCTCCTCTAGGTCTCATTTTGTTTGGTTTACTGTCTGATAAACACGACAGACGTTTACCACACCCTTACATTTTTTAAATACTTAGCTTCTTAGAAAGAGAAGCCTGTAATCCACAAGCTGTAAAAGCTTGTTGTATACTGAACATAAAGACCTTTGGGAGATAAATTACAACAATGAATACCACCCCTCCCCTTCCCATAAGAACTGTGAATTATATTGAAGTACGAACTGATTTAGTCATATATAATTATCACACATATGACAGGCAGAGACAGTCTTGTCATGCGTTCTTAGAAAAGAGAGATAATTTCTACTCCTTCTTAGGCCAAAGAGGGAGCTGGCTTCTGAATCTGACGTGTTTCCAAGGCTAAGGGTTTTGTTTTTTCCCTACCAGGCACTGAAAGTCTTTTTTAGATTTAGCCCTACTTCTTGATGAAATCCAATCTCACAAACACAAAATAAGCCAACTGAGAGGGAAGTGAATTAAACAATTAGATACCTGGAAGCCTCTGTTTGATAGATACATCAAGTTATTTTATAATCCTGAATCATTTCATGAAATATGAGGAGAAGCAAAGGAGTCAGTTGGTCTCCACAGAATAGCAGGCATTCTTGTGAACTATTTACACCAAATTTTGAGCAAAATTAGTGGGAGTTAAAGACTCCCTTCAGCTCCCAGAAAAGCTCAGCATCTTGCAGTAAACCGTAAATGAGCAAGAGGATAAAATATCTTCCTTACACAGTATTTCAGTGCTTTTAGAACAGTTAAATATAGGCATAGTGGCTAGAGAGAATAAGAAATGCATGTTACCTCTGCCAGTGGTATGAAGACTGTCAATTTGGCAGCTTTCAAGGGTATAATTTTGTTCATGAACTTTTATCGAGAAAGTTTCCTATTCTAGATCAACAGTGGAAACAGTACACAGAAATACATGTAGTCACCAGCATCTCTGTACTTTCTTATCTGTGTGACTCATCTCTCAAAATAGAAGATATTTTATGCCTTTGAGATCCTCGGGCTTTCTACTCTGAATTTTCAGCTTGGATGTCAAATGCAATTAGTGTCAAACATATGATGGCTGTTTCTGAGATCCTGAAGGTCCAGTCAGCTGATCACTACTTTTAGCCAATTGTTTTCACTGGAATTGTTGGGCCTTTTACATCTTTCCTGAGCAGATAAAGCTATTGCCAGTTTGTGTAACACTGGGGTGGTCAGGACATAGGGTACAGGATCAGTTTATAGGGTACCTGTGTAGAAATAGATGTGAAGGCATGACCATAGCAACCAACAATTTCCAAATCTGGGGCCCTAATTTTCCTTCTCTGTCTTTGCTCATCCGAACCCGGAGTTGACAATTTATTTATTTATTCCTGTGAGGTACTACATGTAATAGACACTAGTATATGAAAATGACAAATCATGTAGGAGAAAAAGGGCTGCAAGAAAATGCACAGAGTTTTTATCCATTTTCTTATTGTCATGGTTTAACCCCAGCCAGCAATTAAGCACCACTCAGTTGCTTGCTCACTTCCTCCTGGTGGAATGGGGAAGAGAATTGGAAAAGTGAGAAAATTACAGGTTGAGATAAAGACAATTTAATAGACAAAGGAGATAAAGACGGTTTAATAGGTAAAGCAAAAGCCCCATGTGGAAGCAAAGCAACACAAGGAATTAATTAATTCACCACTTCCCCAGGCAGGCAGCTGTTCAGCCATCTCCAGGAGAGCAGGGCTCCATCACATACAGTGGCTACTTAGGAAGACAAAATGCCACCACTCTAAACACCCCCCCTTTCCTTCCTCTTCCCCCAGCTTATATGCCAAGCATGATGTCTCATGGTGTGGAATATCCCTTGGGTCAGTTGGGGTCAGCTGTCCTGGCTGTGTCCCTTCCCAGCTCCTTGTGCCCTCCCAGTCTCCTCATTGATGGAATGAGGAGAAGAAAAGGCCTTTGGCCCTGTGTTATCAGCACTGTCTTTGGCACAGATCCAAAACACAGCTCCGTACTGGCCACTGTGAAGAAAATCAACTCTACCCCAGTCAAATCCAGCATATATGTATTTAAATTATCATAAATATCCACCTGTTATTAAGTGTCTTCAGCTCATCAGACAAATCAGGGTTGGGGGATGTTGGTTTTCAAGTGGTCACATTCTTAGGATTTTTTCACACACGTTTACCCTCAAACAAAAATTTAATTTAAAAACCCTACAAGTATTGAACTGTTTATTTTTCATTTCCGTTGATTAAAGTATGATCTCATTTTTTACTCTGCCTCTTTCATACTCTTGATAAACTCATGCCCTGTGGTACCAGTGACTTTTACAAATCAACTTCTCAACTATCCATCGATCTTTACACAGAGCATTAATGTTTTATTGTTCTTGTTCTGCTAGTAATAATTTTTCACTTCCTCTGCTGATTTTTTTTTATCAAAAGTAATTTACAGCACTCTTCATCAAGATGAGCCTTTGCCAGTGCTAAATACATCATATGTGTGTTCTCTGCCACTTGATCAAATCAGAAATTTCACTTATATGCTTTGCTTGGTTTTAAATCAAGCCGTATCAGGTAATAAATAAAAAGGTCCTGTAGGAATTTTCTTAACCATTTGTATATAGAGAAAAATATTATTTAAGTCCCCTAAAATGCTGGAGGGTTTTCTGTAAAATGTTTTTGTAGGTAATTTTTGTATGTACAACTGCATGAAATAGCCTTTTGAAATATCTTTTAATGCTTTGATCAGAAATCTTATTTAAAAACCCCCCAGGTTTCTTAGTGCATCCATATGATTTGTCACTATAAAACAGTCGCTTTGGAAATTACTAAGCTGATTATGAATAACTTAAAAGCTGTTCAGAATCAGTATGGATCAACACAAACACTTACCTGTCTTTTCATTTCTTACCTACTCTACAAGAAGCAGTTCTGAAATTCTCCGAGACCTCACTTAACAGGTGATCAGCTTTGCCAAATATTTACCAAATAACTGGCATAGACATCACTTTCAATTCCTTGCTGTGCAATAGAGGTGAGACTATTTCCTCTCTAATTCACTAGTTTGTGTCTAATAAGATCCTTGGATAGCTTTTTACTATAGGTATTGTAAAATATTGTTGGATCAGGAATGACAGTAAAATTATAAAAATAATACCAATTAGATCTTTCCAGCAATAATTTATAACCCTTTCCTAAATGCTCAGAGAATAATTTATGTATTTTCTTACATTATTGCAACCAAAAAGTCAGCTGGATATACCCATCTGTGAATCTGAATGGGCTTTATAGCATTTTTAATGCTTAAACATCCAATCAGTATTTGTTAACTTTTCTAAACTTAGTATTTAAATTTGAATATAATTGAAATATTTTGTATCTTGGAAGTTTTTCAGAGCTGAAAGCAAAAAATTATCTCGTCCCCTGGCAGAGACATTATAAAAATGCCTTTTTCTGTCCATCTCCCTGCTGTTTGAGAAATAGGCTGATGAGATCACAGACAGTTAGTGCTTCTTCCTTCAGACCCTATTGCCAAAAAGCTTCAGTCTACAGAAGAGAGAGTTTCTTCTGGCAGTGTGTAATCCCTGAATTTTGAACGAGCTTGACATTTATACTATATAATTAGGAGTAGCAACTATGTTGCTATGCTGTTTTTCCCATATGCTACAAAAATCCAGCATCAGAGACTGAAAGTTCATGATACTGTGATACATTCAATAGCCCACCTTCACTAAAATATTATATTCCCTTCTCCTTTGTGTCAGAAAGTTATCCATTTTTATTACAGGGAACTTTGCCAGATGGAGCAGCGGAGGAGCTGGAGTGCCAAGGTGTGTGGGAGGGGAACTGGTGCAGGGGTGAGTTAACAGCTCACAAGGTGCAGCATGAGGACACAGATGAGGCACATGACCAAAAACTGCACTTCAAAAAGAAAAAACAGAGCAATTAAACAAAACAAACAAACAAACAAACAAATGCTAGCCTACACTGAAGCTCTTTTTGGCTGTGCACTCTTTCTCTGAACCACGGGCCCCTTAAAGTGTTTGATTCAACAGAAATGGAAAGCAAAACTGCAGCTTTGACCTACAGAGAGCAAAGACCTACAGATCTCTGTGCTGCCTCAAGACGCAGCTGAAACCATACCAGTATCAATCAGAAATGAGAAGCAAAGGAAATACAGGCCACATACCATTAAAAATCACCCACAGGAAACATTGGAAAGAATCTGCATGAAACCAGGGGACCTACCACACTACTTATCCACCTGCTTACTCTGTTGTATATCAGCATGTATTTCTTTCATTTCAAAACTCTGCACAGATTTACTACGAGGCAGGTTATGTATAATACTAATATTGAAATCTCCAGTATTGCATCCAAACATGCTAAACCACATGACAGATGACAACATTCCTTGGAAAGAAGGTTCTTATGAGCAAGAATATGGTGTTCACAGAGACCAGAAAAGCCTGCTTCCTTTCCTACCTTCAGTACAGACATCTTGTGACCAGCTAAATCTCCCCCAGTCTCCTCAGCTCTCACATTTACACTGTGAAGACAATATTAGGTATCTATTAAGCAAAAGCTTTGTGGGGCATAAATCCCGGAAGAAGAGAAAGGAATGCAAATTAGCTTGTTCAAAAAGAGTCTCAATTATTCTTTAAAAAAAGAATAAATTAAGTCCACGGTCAGTTCTGTTAAAAAAACTGCTGCTGTCAAAGTGTTACACTGAGGTCACAAGTCTGATAACCTCAGCTTTCAAATAGTCCCTGAATGCAAAAAATGTAGTCCAGTCATAACCTTGATGTGCAGAAAATGCATTTCTCATGAGCCCTTCTGTCTGCATACAATCCACTAAATAAAGACATGACTAAAAAAAGCCGGTTTTTTACCAGAAAATAGAGAGTTTGGGGTATATTTGTAAAATTCAGATTATTTCACTCACTTTTACCCCTACAATAGTATTTTTTATTTTACAGCACTGAAGATGCTTAGCCTCTTTAGAGTGGCATTAACTGGAATTTGGTTTTGGAGGACCTAAAACTTTTTCACTTATTCAGGACTTGAAGTGAAAAAGAAAAAAAGTAATTTAAAAGCTGAACTAGAAGGATTTTATTAACATCAGCTGGCTTTTTTCATGGCACACAAGGAAAGACAGTAGGACTATGTTAAAGGCAAAATAATTAATCTAGCCTCCTTTAATATTCTCAAAGCACTAACAGGGTCTTCAATGATATTAAACGTTAGGGGAAATATATGTTTTAGAGCCTGTCTGTGCATAGAAAAATTGCTTTATTCACATCTCGGAGTATTGATGCAATCACAGCACTATTGCAGACTAATTACAAGATGAGAAGCAAATTGAATTCTATCAGTGCAATTTCATTCCAATAATGCTTCACCAGGAACAACTGAATTGGAGGAGAAGATTAAAAAATCATACCCAGGAAAACCTTTTGTGCCAGGAGAAAAACTGTGCAGACCAAACCTTCGGTACATGGGACTTATGAAGTCGCATCAATGTCTATTTCACTTTTTTTTCTTTTAGAAAAATTAATGCAAGTAAATGCACATGAATGAAGATCTTGGTCCTAAAAGTCACCCTCATCTTTGAGAAAGCCAGGTCTCACTGCTATATGAAAATATTATTAAAGGAGGATAATTATTTTCATTAAGTGGTTATTATTTCATATATTGTCAGTATCAGGACTGTTACAAGACTGTGCCTGCCTACCATCTCTCAGTATTTGGCAGCTTCAGTGCTGAAGCACATCCTTTGAGTCTGCTGATATCCCCAGGGACAAGGTAGCACAGCTAAATACATAAATAAATAATTAGGGACACTGAAATAGTGACACTGAGCTTTCTGAGACTGATGTGGGGGTAACTAAAAAGTGACTGGTATCTGATAAGTAATGGGAATGCGGATTCAAACCCTACAGTTTGCTGCAATATACAGGGCCAGGAAGCTCACACATAAATCCAGATCCCTCAGAGATCCTCAGGGAGCCTTTGTGCAGAGAAAGAAAGAAATGTAGGGCTCAGAAGGGTTCAGAGCCCTGTGGCCAAATGCTGGCAAAGGTCTTGAGCTCTAGGGACCACTCTGTTTTCTGAGAATTCCAGATACCTGGCCATGCCTCACTCCTGTTTCTCCCTCCCCACAAAAAAGGGGGAAAAGGAATACGGCACTTTGTCTAATTGCTATTGTGGGAAGCTCTGGTAGGAAGGAGGAAAAGAAAAAGAAAAAGAAAAAGAAAAAGAAAAAGAAAAAGAAAAAGAAAAAGAAAAAGAAAAAGAAAAAGAAAAAGAAAAGAAAAGAAAAGAAAAATACCTGTCAAATCTCTTACACTGATTAGTGCTCAAAGTCTCACAGGGCAGAAGAAAAAAGGTTTGAGAAGTCTGCATTAGTCAACACCTAATTTAGAAAGGGGAGCTGGGAAGATTGATGGAATTATGGGTGGAATGAATAGCAGAAAAGAGAAAATAGACTACAACAAGCAATCAGTGAGCTAGCAGTTAGAAAAGCACATTATACTACTTTCACCACAATGGTCTGAGGAGGGACTGACCACGGAAGTGCTGGAATGATCAGAAGGGGGTACAGTCCCTCCACAAACAAAGTAAATGAGAAAGAAAATACACAATTATTTCTCTCCTGAGCACCTGTAGAAAACAGAGTAAAACAGATCAGCAGGGAAAAAATAAAAAAGATTCAGAATTGCCGGTGAAAGCTGTGATGACCTCAAACTCTGCCTAGTCTCAGAGAGCACCTGCTGTGTGAATTGCTTGGGCTTTTATTAAACCTTCAATTAATGTAAACAGTTGTAATAATGGAGCAAAAACTGAAAAATGGTTCTATACAGCCAAGGCACAGTCCAATAATTCGCTTTCTCAAGCAAAAGCCTAACAAAAACAACAGAGTCTGCTTGGAAAGGAAGGGCTGAGGGTGTAGCAAAGTGAGACAGGACATGCAGGTGGTGGATCTGTGCATTTGGAGCAAACAGGCTCCACATCCATGTACAGTCCAAAACCACACATGTGACCAAAAAGCCACCTCTCACTCTGAGGCAATTTGCTGCTGAAATGCAGCTGAACACAGCTGCGTGTCCTATGTATCTCGCTGCCACAAGTATTCTGTGCATTTTGGCACCAGGTACAGATGTCCCAAACTGCAGCAAAGGCCCAACCTCTTCTGGTAGGTCCTAAACAGGAGAGAGAGGCAACACCTCTCTACATTCATTCACATTCCTGAATGTCTCTCCTTCTCTAGAGATATTCAGCTGAGAAAGGTCTTCCTGCAATAACCTCTTCCTTTGTGGTCTCCTGCAAACAGAGCTCTGAAACGGGATGTCAGAGGAGGCATAAATGTCACAGGATAAAGAATTTGGGATGAAAAACCCTCCAATCTCTAAAGCTGCAAGTAAAACATAAGCTTCTCTTTGCCATTTCCACAAAATACATGCAAATAAATAATTTGAAACCTAAGCTAACTTTACTCAGGACATAAGCCCAGGAGGACACAAACCAGCTAACCAACTGGACACATCAGACGTGCCATATTGTGTTGTCCAGCAGTAGAAGGCGATCAAAAGAACAATCTGTGATGATTTCAAGCAATCCATAACCTGTTTGGGGGTTTTTGTTAGGTTTTTTTCCAAAAATATAAATATTAGCTGTTGGTTGCAAAGCCTAGTTGTCCAAAAAAAAGATAACTTTATCTTTCCAATTCATCATCTAAACAAATTAATTCAAGGCAAGGAAGTAATTAAAATGCAAAATTAAAACAGAGACAATATTCTTTGTGTTCACAGCCCCCGATGTGGTTTGCAGTTAAGTTCACATGGGCTTATGCTGGTATGATCAAAGGAAAAAAAATATAATTAAAAGTGTATATCAAATCATAAAGCTCCAACAACTGGGAACAGCATTGCTCAAATTATGCGTTGCCCCAAATAAAATATTCAATAGAAAACATGATCAGAAATCAGCCATGCCATAGAAGTGCAAGGCAGGCATTATTTTTACATCTCACTATGGCTTCTGCCCCAATTCATTAGGTCTTTTAATTAAAAACAAAGAAATAAACAAACAAAACCCAGTTTCAGTCTCTTTCATAACTACATAAATGAAATTGGAGCTTAAACTCATTTTGTTGATTTAGAGGCCAAACAGGCTCATGAAGCCGTCTCCCCAGTACCTCCACTGGCAATCCTGCAGGCAGCTTCTGGAGGAAATCAGGATGAATTTCATACTGCTTGGCACTGGCAGCCACTGCAGAGCCCAGGAAGGCAGGACAGCTTCCTTAGGGCCTGTGGGAGGCAGCCTTGCTGCGGACCAAAAGTGGTGCTTATTGCTTCAGAGGGTTCTCAGCACAGGAAAGAAAAGATCGTCTCTCTGTCTTCCCCCACATCCAGGCACATGCTGAGAAGAAGAACAAAAAAGCCTAAGAAAGAGCCCAAACCCACTGGATTATCATGTGCTTTCTGTGATATTTATATTTTCATTATTTCATCCCTGTATGCGTTGCACGTTTGCAAGGCAAGTGATAAACCTTAAAAGAAACCACCTGGGTCAGTGTTGCCCCATCTCTCTCTCTCACAACCAAACACATTTCAATTAAGAAGACAATTTGACATTCAAGAACTTTCACTGGGGTTTATGTGCACAAAATTAATCTTATTGATGGTGCCATGTGGGCCCTTTTATAACTTCCTGTGTTAATTAGGGTCACTCTTTTACAAAATTAACTGTTTTTTACATGTCTTAACACTTGCTCTTTCCAGCACTCCAGGGTATTTCTTCACCACTACTTCTAAGTCAGCAATATTGGAAGAAGAAAGAAGAATATTAAGAATATCTTAGGGTGACAATGCTACAAAATACTCTGAGTGCCATCCCATAGATGTATTTCAATATTCTATAAACACACATATGCATGCTTCGGCAATGACTGACCAAAACCATGAAGGATGTAATTTTGTGTCTAAACTTTTCCCAAGATTAACTTTAAATGGTTGAGCAGTAAACTTAAATATCATCTGAGCCTAATTCTGAAGTTTTTGTTGCACTTTTACATCCAGGATCTTGGCTTGCCAATCACACATTTCGGTTGGATTGTAAAGGTGCTTCGTGTAGCCGGACGTTATCCAAGGAGAGCTGTGAGTAAACTGGAAAAAGTTTTTTCTTAAATGTTTGAGAAATCTTGTGTAAGCTGTAGCTTTCCTGCATGCATGGAATTTATAAAGTGCTATGGTAATTATTGCTGTACCTAAAATATAATGAGACAAAAACAGTTCGAAGAAAGTCAGAACTGGTACAGGCGAAACCATCATCTTAAACTTGATAACCGTCTACAGGATGATCCAAAGCTGTCTATTAGCAAACAGCTTCTGCAGCAGTTCTGAAATGTGCTATGAAAGGCAAATGCTGCTGTATATTTTAGACATGGACTGTGCTAAAAAAACATTCAGTCTAATCCTTCTGTTGCTGTTATGTCAAATGCACTGCTGTTAGCTCGAACTTACTGCAACTTCCTTTTGCTGAATCTCAAAAATATCTCAAGAATTAACTCCACACAGAAACACAGAGCTCCAACTAGCTTAAGGGCACAGCATGGGCCCTGCACACATAACATTGCACAACAAAGATCACAGAGTGCTCCCCATGGTGAAGAAGCCCAAGAACCTGTGTCCCTGGCTTTTCACAGCTGTTAAACTACAAAACTAACAGGTTTGGCGGTTCCAAACCTAGAGAACTGTAGAAAAGTTTTGTAAAGGTGAAATCATCATTTTCTTACTCTCGTCTTCAAAACAGAGGTCTTAATTCACACTATATGACAAAAATCAATGTGTGGAAATTTTTTTTTCTATTTCAAAGTTATTTGTTTCTGTTCAAGAATTTCTTCTGGTTTTCCAACAGCTGTGATATAAAATCATAAAAAAAAAAGAGTTCTTCACATCACAGATGAAATTAAGAGAAATACTGTGATAAATACTTTGAAAATGATGTTTTTCTTATTTCCTCTGCAACTGAAGAAAAAGGGGATATTCCAGAAGACAACACACCTGAAATTAATGTACAAGAGCACATTATTTTACAAGAGACAGACATGCTGGTAAAACTCATTTCTCCTAGATAGCTTCAGCTTCTAGACATAGCTAGACTTCCTATAGAACTTAAGTTCATGCCCCAGTCCATAGTTACATTGAACCACTTGGAGATAAGAACATATCCATGCAAACAGTGTCTGCTACCCAATAGAAAAAAAGAGTAAAATGGACAGTTTAGAAAGGTTCCCAGGGAAGCAAATATTTAAATGGGGGGAAAAAATAGGTTTAATCAGCAAAAAGTTAAAAAGATGTTGCAACACTAAATGTTTTGTCTCAGGGAACAGTCTGGTATACCTGGTGAGGGAGTGCAAGGAGTCTTTCTCTCTTACCTGGCTTCTCAGCTACAGAGTTCCTTCCTCTGATGCAGCTGTTGGTGCCACTTGTAGAAAGAACTGAACAGTAACCTGTGGGTGTTAGTGTATTCCAAAGCAAGCCAGATGCCTAAATGCTTTGCCAAATGGCTCTCCAAGGACTACTCTGTACTTATTGACAACAAACACTGAGCTACAGATGTAGGACCTCAAATAAAGGGAACCACTTGTTGATGTTGGGCCAGTTCTCACTGGATGAGGCTGAATGAAAATAAGAACAAGGTTTATTGTTTTACTGCACCTGTGGTTTTGTTGGAGACCTAAAAACAGTACAGCCAGGTTTTGGATTCTATGGCAATACTTTATTGAACTAATTAATCATTAGTCACTTCTCTTAACAGTTTGAAGAGGTCTGTCACACTCACTGTGACTCATAATTTGCATATAAACATATCACATCTTGAAACTTCACTGCACTTCCTCTACAGCTCACTTCACAGACTGTTGGCTACAAAACAGCTGAATTTACCAATTGACTGGGACCAACAGCAAGGACAATAATGATGAACCCAGGAAAAACTGCAGAATGGCAGCAACAATTGAAAGGACAAGTGGACATTACAGAGTTTTGATAATTCTTGACCCTGTGCTTGGCAGTGGGATTGCTTTGAGCATCTTTTGTGCTTTTATAGGAGCAGCTAGAGATCAAGCACCACACACCTATTCAGCAGAATTGTTGCTGATTTCTTACTGATGATTAGTCTGTCATTTCATGTGCAGTACAACCAGGAAAGAGAACTTTGGATTCCCAAAGAACTTCTCTGCACTTTTAATCTGTTCCCATTGCCTCTGAACAGAACCAGGAGTGTCGTGTTTCCTGCTGTCATCACGTTAGATTGGTTATTTGTAGTGGTTCATCTGCACCAGCAGTGGAATAAAATAGCAATGCTCTGAACCTCCGTGCCATTGCCATGAAAGCTTTTCACTATGATAAATCTTGTTCAAATTACATACCTAACCAGTAAGATGTTGTATGACATAAAACTTGGTTCTGGGTTTCTTTTCTGCTTTTAAGGTGTTTTCTTCAGTGTTTTCTGCATCACCTTCAAACTGAAGCAGCTGGCTGAAAGGAACAGAATCCAAAGAGATATAAAGCGCTAATAGGCATTGTTCTTTGTTCATTGTTACACACATTGCCTGCTTCTTTCCTCTTCTTCTTTTTGTTCTGATTGGCACTAGGGAAAGCATTCCAAAAAACTTGGTATTGTAGTCCCTTCTTCCATGCTTCAATTGCCTTTACATACCTAAATTATGTGCCTGAACATTATGCATTACTTTTAAGGGATTCATAAATGGATGCAAAAGAAAAGGAAAATAAAGCTACACCTATTTAGGGAGACCCCTGTAACAGATGAAAATGTGGGTTCAGCAAGAAATGTAGAACGAAGAGTGCAGTCTCTCAAAGTATTAGCACCATGGCAGTAGAAGCACTTCAGAATTGTGTTTGCGTCCCTCTGTTATTCCTGATTTTTATTTACTAAATTAAAAAGGTGCTTTGGGGTTTTGGATACAATATGGCATCATGGATACATGTGTCAGTTGTGTACAATAAGGCATCATGGCCCAGCTGCTTAGCATATATAGTCCTTTCCCAGCAGATAAAACTTTGGGCAAGTCAAGTGGTGTCAGAATTTTGAATTGGCTCTACTTAATTTGATATGTGTTCAGCTAACGCTTTGATTTTCTGCGACGTTAAGGTTTCAGATGAAATCTGAGTTGCCCAAACTTGGAGTCTAGTCAGCACAAACAGCACTGTAGTCACTAGAGAGAGCCAGCAGCACGTCCAGAGGATAGTATGTACCATAGAGAAGTGGACCTGTCTCCTTAGACTGCTTCTCTCCACCTAATGATTGCAGAGGAGATCTAGCATGACTCAATCTCTGACACAGAGACCTCAGCTAAATTGCTGATGGTAGGTAGGGTGAACAGGAGTGTAAATGTCGTTACCTCTGAGGTCCCAATCTCAGAGGGAATCAGCTTTCATTTAACGGGAGTGGGAAAATCTTTTTAGAAGAGCTAAGCACTATACAAAATGTAAAAACCTGGCCAGTACACCACTGTAAGTACAGGAAATCTGTCCAATTGTCTCTGTCCCAAGTACTATTCCATCTTTCTTTGACAAATCCAGATGCATAAAATTAAATCTGTCTCTCAGGAAGCCAATAGAAGTGTTGCAATTATCATCAATTAATTCAGAATTTCATTTAGGAAACCAAAGTATGAGATGAAAACCAAGGTATAATAAATAGGTATTGAGAAGCAGTTTCAATAAAGAGGCAGTGTTGGACAGGGCTTTAAGCAGCCTGGTCTAGTGGAAGGTGCCCCTGCCCATGCAGGGAGGTTGGAACTGGATGATCTTTGAGACCCCTTCCAACCGAACCATTCTATGGTTCTGTGCTTGACAAACAAAATGAAAGGGTGGTCCAAGCACAGAACACATCTATTAAAAGAGGCACTGAGGTATGAAGCAGAAGACAGTTTGATAAAGCGATGGCATATGTGAACAGAAGAGCACTGGCAGAAAAAAGAGGAGCCAGGGTTTGAAGTCAAGGGATCAGTCCAGACTGACACTCAAATACTAAGATCAGAATCTGGCTTCTTATTCTGCCTTGGTTATCAGAAAAGAAAAAAACACGACGTTTCCATGACTTGATTATCACAAACTAGAATCAAGTCAAACTTCTTAATCCAAATTTGCCACGCTTTGTGTCCAGTGTAGAATGAACAAAGCACAAACCACTTGTTGAATAACAGATTGTGAGAAGTCAGGTCTGAGTCCATTGCTTCCATTATTACCTAATCTCTAGAAAACAGCTAAATAGCAAGACCAGTTTCTCTTAGGAAGCATATATCACATTGTGTGTTCTCATCTTTGAATCATGCAGAAAATAATGTGGGAGTACATTTTTATTGGTATCACTAGTAGATCCAGCTAGGGTTTCACAGGATTTTCCTAGAGCAGCATTTCAGTTCCATTAGCATTGATTAACCTGGTATTAACTCGGTATTTACCTGGCATTAAATGAGGATTCTCATATGCTTCATTTAAAGATCACAGCATTTAAATTTTTTCGTATGGCTGAACTCTTCTTGCCTTCTTAAACATTAGAAATCATGTGTCATCTCTTGCTTTAGTGACAGTCAACATTGTGAAGTCAATGGAGCAATGTCAAATTGTATCAGTTACGAAGCTGGCCAAGGTTAAGAGTAATTTAAAATTTCTAAGCTGTCATAGAGCAGGCAATAGCTGTGCAGCTGAAAGCACTACCACAAAAAAAACCACCAGCAATAGGAGAAAAATAATTAACTTCACCTGCTTATTCCGGATCTAAATAAGTGCACTTAATGGCTGGGAATGGTAAGAAGAGCTTCAAGGTGTTCTTCTTCAGTCATGGAAAAATAATTTAACTCTGGCTTTTTATTTCTTTCTTTATTTTTTTAATAAAGATTTCTGCCTTAAGGGGCTGTTGTAAAATTAGTACCTTGATAGGCTTCTAGAAAGTGATAGCAGATCACCAGTAATTGTTATCAGAGAGCCTTATTGTGGATATATTCAGAATTATTATACAGCTTCAATTTTAATTTAAAAATTGCAGAAGGAAAAGCTATGCCATATTGCTACAAACGACTAATCTGCTCTCCTTTCAACTGAATGGAATCTGTGTCAGGCTGGTATCACGACACTTGAGTCAGACCCAAAGCTTTAAAGGGAGAAGCTTTTTAAATATCATTATTAAAGCACATTGGGGTTTTTATGGTGAATTTCATTCCCTGCGCACGTTCAGAGCCACACCTGAGCTCCTTAAGCCCTTCATTTTTGTGTGGACTAAGCCCCTTCCTTTCTGTATAAAGCAGTAGCACTGTTATATGAAATTTCTGCTCGTGGTATTTTCGGCAGCCAGACACTGAACAGAGAGAATCGATCACAGTTTACATTTGCTGTTATTTTCTATGCTACACAGAGGCACAAAGTTAACCAAGGTACAACTGATGGCATGGAATCCTCTGATATTTCAAGTGTTTTAAACTGTTAAGAGGGACCGCTATTTGCAGCAAAGGCAAACCTCCATAGAGAAACAGTCTCAGCATCTGAGATGATAGATTTAAAGCCAAATAGCACTTTCCAGCTTCTGAGCCTGACTGCATGTGAGCCAGTGGCATCTGGACTCCCTGTCATCCTGAGATTCAGGATTTGTGTATTCTGTGTATTTGTGTTGCAGGGAAAATGAACACCAGGCAGGGCGACACTGCTAAGCTCAACTTACTGAGCGAACCAGGCAACGGATGAGCTTTGGCTGAAAAAGCTTTTCACTCATGCACACACAAACCAAGACCCACCCCAGTTAGCACCTAATTAGGTTGGCTCAGTCTTGCCTGGAGGCAGCACAACACCCCAGTGCATCCAGACCCAGGGTCAGGCTCTGTTCAGTGGCTCGGAACCAACAGTTTCACGCTGTGTCCTTCTCCTTCTCATCCATTCCTCATCCAGTGGTGGATGTCTGCACAGCAATGCTTCCCTTGATGTCACCTGAGGGTTTTATAGCCCCTATTTGGCACAGGCTGCCAGTCAATACCCAGCAATATCCCTGTCTATCTTCCCAGCACTTTTATAACATGTTGATCCATGGCCTGTGCCAAGGCTCAATACACTCTCTTCCTGTTTGCACTTTCTTGTCAGCTATTAACTCACTATATTCAACTGTGAATCAAAGCATGGTCACAAAGGCACAGTGACAACCAGCTTTGCACCTTTTTCCTCTTGATCTTCCCTTTACCAGTCCCTCTGCTGCACGGCAGAATCATTCACAGAAGCAAACCAGAAAATCTTATCAAAGATGTTCCTGCAACATTCTCCAGACATAACTCCATTTGTCTTGTCCAGATATACCTTAAACATCCAGACTCAGAACGCCTGTGCAAACAGTCACAAAGCACCTGTTCCTAAAGCAAATTCCTGTGTGAACCCCACCAGACAATGTCCCAAGAACGTTTTCTAATCTCTCTGTTCTTCGAGTGGGGATTGGACCAGATGCCCTCCAGAGGTCCTTTCTATTTCATAAGGTCCTTTCCAAACTGTTTTCCTATGATCCTCTGACATGATCTCCCTTCTACACAAGCTGTTTGCTGTTGACTTTGCTGCTTATATCCTTTCAATAATGAAACCCTGAAGCAGGCCTGAGGCAATTCTCATGTACCAAGAAGACAGACAGATCCACAGCTGGAAGAGTCATCAGGAGAGTTTTCAACATCTCTTCAAAGTACAGGGTGGAAGCAAGCTTTTGGAAAACATGTTTTCAGGGCACCTATTCATTGTAATAATTGAAGGTGTCACTGATAATGAATTACTGTTCTTGCTCCTGGCCTAACAACCCTTTTTATCTTTGGTGTTGCATTCAGCAGCTGTAACATGTTGATTCAATGCTGCAACATACTGAAAATAAAAGCTGTGTTGATGTAATGCAAAAACAATCTATTCATCATCCTGACACCCAACAAATAACTTTTCCTCTTTAATCTGGACGTTATGGCTGTTCCATGGGTTGCTAAACCATGCTACTGCTATTCTACAGACGGTCCTTATTGTTCGGCTTTAGGTTATGGAGTTTTTTCTTTTCCACTGGTATATATTTCCAGATTCCTCCTTCCATGTGCTATTGTAACATGTCCTTTACAGGGGAACAGGAGCCAGATGAGCCACTTACTGCATATAGCTGACACATTTGTTATTATATACAGTTCTCATGAACTGTACCAGACAGTAAAAAAAAGTGCTCTCCCCAAGGACTAGGCAGGATAAAACCAGCACGACCTAAACAGACTATCAAGTCAGAGCTGGAAATCCTGCTGGGATAAGAAACTAGTACTTAATGATTTCAGCAGACTGCCTTTCATCTGACTGCTGGCCCTCCTCATCAATACCAGTGAGATGTTACATTGATTGAAGCACTTAACAATTTTACCTTCGTGAAAACGATCCATGTGCAAATTCTCTATTAACTACTAACTTGTTGCTTTTCTGAGATATCAAAAAAATTACTTCTAGGAACATAAATCAGACCACAGATTCCCTGCTAAGTACTTGCCATATCATTTCACTAAGCATTCACTGTTCATGCTTATTGCAGCTGTGCAGCTTCCAGGGGATCTAATTCACCCACCTTACTCAGCAAACCCCAAATATTTTCCATGGGGCATTCAGCTTGGTGAGCTGAACCACAGCACCTTTCCCTCTCTCATCACCAGGTTTCCTTCACCTGTGGAAGAAAAGACCAAGGCAAATGTCCAGCATACTCATCTGAACCTGAAGTTCATGTTCACAGCTCCAATTCAGAGTCATATCCTTTTTATCAGCATTAAATTCAATTTCCAAGTCCATTCCCTGGAATGACCACAGGCTAGTTACCATTAGAAAAATAAATATTTGCCAAGAGTTGCAAATGCAACAGTGTGAGAAGATTAATATCACCAAAGATATTCAATTGGCTTCTAATTAGAAATGTGATTTAATGTTTTACCACCCTTTTTTTTTTTCCGTTTTAAAACATCCATATGTTTGACATTTTGTTCATAAGAATATGAACAAAAATGAACAGAAATTAATTCTGGGTCCATGGCTGAGATACATAAGGAGATACAATTTTTTTGTTTGAAGTGTAAGGCATTTTTAAAGCTTCATTTGTCAAATCAAGCCCAGTAATGAACATTCATAATATAACCTGCCACACAGCTTCATTTTTAATAATGAATACTAAGTATCTGACTGAAGGAGCTGGTAGAAAAGAAAGGACTTTTGCCAGAAAAAAATATAAAAATTAAAAAAAAAAAAAGAAATGAAAAAGTGCTATCAGCATTTAGAAATTATTTCTGTTCCTCACCAAGACATCCACACACTCTCTCTTCCCCCAAAGGAAACCTAACAGCAAAAATTACTTCAGAAGAAAATATTTCACTTCAGAAACACTGCCAAATGGGAGATCCAGAAGAAGCATCCTTCCAATATTTCTCATTACTAATCTCCCTTGCAGATTTATCTTTCAGGTTGCACATTGTGTCACTGTTGCGACATAGTCTTTTGCACCATGGAGAAGCCAGGTATATCATGGAATTCTCTGGTCAGAACACATCAAGAACAATTCAATGGAGCTTGAAATCTCAAGACAACTATGAAAGAAGAGACAACCATGCTTCCCATGATGCACTGTAGCAGAACTTTTTAATTAAATGTCTTATTATCAGCCAAATATTGGCCTATTCAACCATTTCTATTTTTGATGGGAAATAATACACCCAAGTGAGATACTTGTGAAAACTATTTTTGTCAAAACACAGTATTTTTTCTACAAAATAGCAATATTGCCCATAAAAAACCCCACACTCAGACCATTTGGAGCAAAAAGAAGTAAACACAAATAACTACATCGGTTAGGAACATTATTTACATGTTTAACTTCGCCTGTGAGGTCCTAAAGTACTTTTATTTCTCTTGTCGAGGCTGGATGTCATGGCAGCATATTGCCCCAGCAGCACAGTGGCAGAGAAAAGCTGCGCTACAGCTTCCTCTGACACTGTGCAGGCAGTGTCCCAAACAGTGACCTTTGAGGTAAATATTGCTTAGAAGACTTTGAAATACAGAACCAAGATAAAGCAGAGAACTTCATTAAATAGAAGTTACCTTCTTGATAAAGATCTTTTAGTCTCACACTTCTACATGCAGGTTCATTGATTTCTGTGGGATTAACTGCATAAATCTGGTTTGCAAGAATCTGTGGCAGACAACCCATAGGTTGAAAAAAAACAAAATAGCTGCCTGAAGTAGAGTTTTGCATTCAAAGCAAGTCATGTCTCCGCTTGCCATCTGCCATAATTATTACTGTTTCTTCTGAATGTTCATTGCATTTGAAATGTGCATGAACAACATTGCTTTTACTAGTTATCAAATTATCCTTATGATGGGTTTACCAAATTATTGATTCAAAGCTTTTTCATAAGCCAGCCACAGAAAACAGCACATTCCATAAATAATGCATTTTGCAGAGGATTAAGGGGGAAAAATTAACTAGAAAAAATGCTTTTTCTTCCTTCTTTTGCATGAGTTCACCACCTCATTTCTCTTACCTGTATTGTCCATAGTTCATTCAAAACTATGAAACTCCCATGCAGGAAGAAAATAACTGCACAGTGTCAATTCTCATATCTTGAGTACTACAGTGAGTCAATTTTTGATGCCTAAATTCCCAGAGTTCTGGGATTATATGAAAAATTTAACAAATTTTTGAGATAAATGGAGAGAGTGGAGAGGCTTGAGAATAAGCCTCGCACATTTCCTCATGTTTCAGAGACCTGAATGCTTTTTGAAAAAGAATTAATGATTTTTACTGACCCTGGAGGGTTTTTCAGAAGTGTAAGTCCATTCTTTATTGCAGGAGTTTGATTAGCAGTTCTTCATACAAAAGCAGTCAGCTATTTAATAGGGTGCAGGGTGGGTCTCTAATGCAGTTCAGAGACCAGCTCTCATGGCATTATGTCCTGGAAAGGCACTTTATCCATTCCAGACAAAGGAATGAAATTCTCTGCATTACAGAACATGCTGTTGAAGCAACAGCCTCTGCTTGACTGCTCTGTAATGGACTTTGGAGAGTGATTTGTCGTGGGCCAGGACACAGGGCAGGCATAAAGTGCTGCCCACTTCCATTAGCAGCCCACGGGGTCTATGAGAAGTACCCCGGGCAGGAATAGCCAGGACAAAACCCTTCAAGTGATGGAAAGTGCCTCAGCTTTTTAAAAGCTTTAGGAAGCAGGAGGCCAGGAAGGGCTACCCGAGTTATTGAAAACCCCACAGTAAATCATGCCTACCTGCAGTACACCCAGAAATCATCCATCCCCAGCTCTGGAGGGTTTGCTGCAGTGCTGGTTCCCCGCTTCTCCCTGGGCAGTGTTAGAACCAGCAGCTGCAGGACCCACAGCAGCAGCCATCCCGAGTGACCCACCTGAGGCCACCTCTGGCCTCCACAGCAGCTCTCCTGGAGGGTGCTCAGGGCTCCCTGCTCTCACAGCTACTCCCAGCTGGAAGCCAGGGGCTGACAGGGAACTGAAAATCCACATTTCCTGCTGCCTTCAATTTCCATTTTGGTGAACTGGCACACCCAACACGTTCCAGCGGACGTGGCAGCCTGGACCCAGGTTATCAGCTCTGAGTGTTCCCGGATTCCTCAGCAGATGCACAGTTCAGCAAGGCCCAGCTCTAACCAAACCCTGTATTTCTTGCAGCAACAGATGCTTTCAATTTTTCCATGATCAGTATCTTTAGATTGCACACCTGAAGCTACGGTTGGTTATTTCAGGATACAGGAACTGCTTTGCATAACTGCCTGCAGATCATAAAAACACTGAATTATTTGGGTTGGACAGGTCCTTAAAGATCATGTAATTCCAGCTCTGCCTTCCCTGGGCAGGACACCTTCCATGAGACCAGGTTGCTCAGGGCTCCATCCAGCCTGGCCTTGCACACTGCCAGGGCAGCATATACTTCTGAAAATCAACAGCATTCCACCAATAAAGCAGCTATAACTATATCTCAAAATAAAGCAAACTTCGAGTGGAAGGGGGCTTTATTCTTCTTGTATATCTATGACTTTGAATAATTTAAAATTAAGAGACACTTTTCCTAGTTCATGTCTTTAAAGTTTTTGTTTACTTGAATTAAGGTAGGAGACATATATAGAAGTTTACAAAAAGTAAGGCACCATGCTGGGGGAGTAGCCTGTCTGTGCAAGCCAGCACTTTGCTAGGACAAGCCATTCCTTGCTTGGCAAATTAAGTCTGTTGAACAAAAGCTGTCTTTAAATAAAGCTCCCATAATTTAGCAGAGAGATAATGCTGTGCTATCCAATTACAAATGGTCTCCCTCACACTGCCAACAAACACGGCAAGCACAAGGCATTAATTTTGAAAGGGGGAAATAGTCCAATTGTGACAGAACCATTCCCATGCCTTCACTGTCACTACATGAAATAATTGATTTGGACAGATACAAACCCATGGTGTGAGGGGAGATTTCCAGCAGAGAAGAGAAAAAGTCTTTGCTTCAGAGTAACAGCAGTTACCAGTGTAACTGGTTCCCAGTGTTCCCAGTGGTTAAAATGGAAACATTTATTGGTACCTGCATTAATAGCAAACATCATCAGCTTGGCTTCAAATATTTTACCTTCAAAGTAATTAATGAATATTGGTTTTCAGAGATTTAAACTGTTTCTTAAAAGTGCTTAACCATTTTACTGTAGCAAATAATAGAGGAAACAAGAAGTTTGTGACACAAGTACAAAGATATTCACATAATTGTTACTTAATAAAAATTCCGCAATCTAATGTGTCGATTGTTGTTCTTGTGCATTTAATACTACCATGGGTTTTTAAAGAAGGCTTAAAAAAGCAATTTTTTCAAAACACTTTGCCTCAAGGACCTTACAATCTTAATTAACCAACTTAATTATATTCCTTTTCTATCTAAAGATGGAGATTAGATATTCAAGTATGAGAATCTAAGCATATGAAATCAAGTGCTTCCATCCACTTTGAGATGCGTGGCATTTTCACAGACTAAGTTTATGACCAGATAAAATCACTGGATTAAAAATTTAGAAATGCAGAAAATTTGGTGGAATTATTTAATATTTTTCTCTCATTAGTTTTTTGTCTGCTTTTATGTTTTGAGGCAAGTTAGCAATAAGAGATTATGAGATTAAGAGATTATGTACTTGCATATTGTGACAAGTACATTTCTAAGGAACTTCTTGAGATCAAGCTTGTAATCTCCTGAAAAAAAGAATTATGTACCATAAAAATATCTAAAGTTATACTTTTACCAACAGAATCTTAGTGTTTAGTGCAAGTTACTTGCATTAAAAACACTTTTTAGTTTGAATTTTAAAACAAGATTTTTGCCATTTTCCAAAGTTTCAGAGAACTCCTTTTTTTCCTCTCTATGGCTGGGTTTGGTTTTGGAAGCTGATTCTTTCATAGCTGTGATGCAGAAGTCTTCTGAAATCAAGAAATAATTGGGGTTGGTTGCACATAACTGGGAAAATGGCTGAATACCTCTAGGAGAGCTTAGCCTGATCCCTGCTCCTTCCTTCCAATTTTTCCATGCAAGGCGGAAGAAGTGGAGAAGGAGATGCCAAGCAGCTTGACAATCACCATGTGTTGCACCCTTGAAGTTACGCTGTCCTTCTATATCTGAAACAAGAATGGTTTCTTGCTGAAGGTGATTTACAGAGTGCCTACTAATTAATTAATTTCTGTACTACCTCAGGTGCTGACAAGGAAAGAGTTTTTCTATTTTTTTTTTTCTGATGTGGGTTGTACATAGCCTATTAACATCTTTGTTTCTTTCTTCTCAGACTTTTGTTGTAATATTTTCTAAAAAACTAAATAAACTCCAAATTGAATTTTAAAATAGCAATCCAAATCACTTGCAGCAAATTCAATGACAGTGACAAATGTAGCACACTGTCTTGAGCATAATTATCCAACTTTGTATACTTACTCTAATGGGGTTTTTTGCTACCGAGATGTCATTGAAAAATGTCCCTTTAAACACTGCATTTAATGTACTATATAATAAATTTATTACTGATATAATACATTTATTACTGTTCTATAATTTGATTTCATTTATATCCTCCAGTTCTAAACAACAGTAGGGTAAGAATATACTGGGGAAAAAAACCCAAAAAGTATGTATCAATTTGTTCAATAGCTTTTACTAGAGAACTTCTTGATTAGTTTGGGATGCATGTGACCTAAAAGTTAATTACTGGAAAATACTGAAAGAAGTTCATGAAAGTTTTGCACTGTAATTCACTGTATGCAATGGTACTTACACATCAATCAGGCTTATTATACCTGCATGGAACAGTTTGCAATACAGCCAACCCAACTGCTACATTTAAAAACCCATTTGAAAGCAAGTGGAAAGCAGATGCTGTTCTCTCTTACATGACACCAGTGCAATTCCACTGGAATTCAGAATATTCTGATGCAAAGGCACAGTCAAAATTCATGCAGAACTCTTGAGGGGCTGCCAAAGTCAGCTTCAGCTTGAAGGCACAGAAGCTCTGCCAGCGGCAGCTCTCTGGGGTTGCACAGATGCGTCACCAGCAGATGGGCTATGGGATGGGCTGCTCCAACAGCTCTGAATGGGCAGTCTGAAATTTCCTGGCTGGGCTTCCCTCTGACAGCTGAGGCAGGAGTGTTACTCTCTAGAACATATACGGGCACTGGCCAGAGTGCAGCTCCTCCCCTTTCTAGTCCTGTGGAAGTCCAAAGAAGCATAAGTACCCCAGCCATGAGGAACCCGTTGTTCTGACCTCACAGCAGCACAGGTTATACACACAAAATTCATCACTACTCCAAACATACCGGTCCTGAAATAAAAAAAGACATCTGTAAAAAATGAGAAATGCATCTAAATTTCCTACACACTCAAGACTAAATTGTGATATTCTGTAACCCAATCTTTGGTGATTATCACATCAGGCTTTCTCTTCACAGCAAGTCTCCATTGTGTTCTTCCTAATAGAGCAGGGAAACAGCATGCTCTGTTCTCAGACTCTATCTTGGCAAAATCCCTAATAAATTTTGTCATTACACATGGAAGTAATTTCAGGTGGCTACTTTCCATTTGCTCAGAAATGTCATAATCACTTGTCCCACACCCCACCTGCCCTATCAATTCTAATTTACCTTATCAACAATCTTTAACTGTGGGCCTCTTTAAGGGGCTTTGTCCAGGGTAAAATACACCAGTCAGCTTGCACAGCCAGCCACTGCAAGTTACAGAAGAGCAAGGCACCCTGGCACATCCCACAGCAAGGAAGCCAATTGCCAACATGTAGTAATTGATCTCATTGTGATGTGGGATTTTTACATATTGCCCTGCAACCAAAGCAGAGTGTGCCGCAGAAATCAGAACCCAAAAGGGAATGCTGTTACTGTGTTAGAGCTAATGCTGCAATTACAGCAAAGCCAAGACCTGGAAAAAGATTTTTCATTCTTCTTGATCACAGCTAATGACTGAGCAGCTATGAGCTGTCTAAAAGCTAATAAGGTTCTTAAAGGGTGAAGCAGAATAAACAGTAGAGCTGGGACGCTTTAGCCTAGAGAGGGGAATGCTCAGGGCAGATATTACCAATGTATATATAAATACCTGAAGAGAGGGTTAAAGAAGATAGAGTGCAAGGAACGTGAAGACAGGCTCTTTTCAGTGGTGCCCAGTTAAGAACAGGAGGCCATGGGCACAAACAAACACAGGAGGCTGCCTGTGAAACTTAGGAAGCACTTTTGTAGCTTGAGGGTGACCAAGCAAGGGCACAGGATGCTTAAACGGATTGTAGAGTCTCCTTCTTTGGAGATATTGAAAAGCCATCTGGACAAGAGCAACTGGCTCTGGGTATCCTTGCTCTAGGAGATGACTGCTCAAGATGACCTCCAGAAGTCCCTTCCAACCACAACCTTTCTGTGATACTGTGATAAATGCTAATAAAAAATGTCAATATAAAGCTCTAATACAAATCATAGCTATTTTACTGACTTGGCTACTAAAACTTTTTGTCAGCTCAACTTCTTTTTGTTTGTTCTAATTGGGATTTCTGTCTTGTTCAGATATTAGATTACTCATGCAATCTGGGCAGATACAACACAATCTCTACAGTACAGTAGAGATATTACCCTCTCTTCCCTAATACAGGAAATCCCGATGAATTGTCACCTCTAAGGAAAGAAGCAGTTCATCCAAGCTGTCCCTTGGAATTACACCAGAACACTCCATCTACTCTCTGGTTAGAACAACAGCCAATCTGTGCGAACTCTGGACCCGGAAGCACTTCCCAGCTCTAAGAGTTCATTAATTCTCTTACCACTCTCCTGCACCATATCCAAGCATCAAAAAGAGATAAACAAGAATCAACTGCAATAGGCATTCCTACTAATCTTCAGGCTGTCAGAAAGAAATAAAAAATAAGACATTAATAAGCACACTTAGACCTAAAGAGAAGCCTTTACAAGTAGCTGGCAACCATTTCCTGTGAGTACAGACATAATGACCAAAGTTGTATTTTTGTGCAAGGTGAAACCAATCACTGCCATTTATTCCTCACTTTATCCAAGAAGGTCACCAGTCTATCAGAGATGAAAATATTATTCATATTTGAACCTCATCAAAATTCTAATCTGGAAACTTAGCAAGACCCTGCTGAAAATGAGGTTCTATTCCACCCATCGCAAATGATTCACAAACTATCATGAGATTGTGTTACAGGGGCTGTCATATCCAGCTATTTCCTAGTCCTTGAGTGTGTTTCTGCCCAGCAGTTTATGCTGTGATGACATTTTTAACAGCGTGCTTGTGCATTCTTCAAGATGACTGGCATTGCAAATGCCCGGTTTCTTTCTGCTCATCCAAGATAGATCATTTTGAGAAGCATGATTTTCACAACAGTAAGTGAACTTACTTAATTTTAAATTAAAATGGATTGCTAAAAATAATTACTTCCAAGGAGCTGGAGGTTCAGTCTCTTTCCTAAAAGTAGAGCTCCTCTCCTATCTAAAATGGAGTTCCCTTGTTTCCTCTTCCATGAGCATGACACTTCAAAGTGTCAACCCATGACACTTTATATCACATTGCACAGTGACATAAACACTGCCAAGGGCCACATGCCGCCTTCAGAAGTTTAGAGTTGCCTCTTGGCAAGTGAGACTTCCCTGTTACGCTTTTGAGGAGTTTGTCCTAAAGACAAAACAGTAAAAGGGATACAGAGAGATCCTAATGTTCCCTTCTTGGCTATGCACAGCATCACAACTATTCATGATGAAAGATTTGGGGAAGATGTTTTACCCCTATTTCTCAAAAACCTCTCTTAACCTCTGCCAGATTGTTCCTCAGTGGCTGTGGGAGCCCCTACAATCCAGAAGGGAGCAGAGATTGCTACCTGCAGCTACAGAAGTTATTTTAAGTAACACTTGCCATTTCTCGTGATGACTGCTGAGAGCATTTCTTGAGTAAGCCCTTGCGAAGGGACAACAAAGCCCTTTCCAGCAGGCATCACCACCTCTGAAAGCTCTGAACAGAAGAAAGCAGTTCAAAACTCTCTGATTTCTGGATGAGGTGAAAAATTAGGTGACACTCTCTAGAGGAGCTGTCTCTTCATAAGGAGGACAACGTGAGCAACTGCGATAAGGTAAAAGCACAAAGAGTAACCCAGAATGGCAGCTGCATGTTCAAACACCTACTGAGATACCGCTGCTGAAATACAAAATACAAGAAAATAAAAATCTGAATCTGATTGAAATACAAGGAAAATGCACTTGAATGACAATCCCTGGATTTTTAAAAAACTTTAGGAGAAACATGAGGTCACAGAGAGAAAACACCTGGCTAATTTTTTTTTCTTTCTACAGGAAGTGACGAACTAGGGAGCTTGAAGTTAATACATTGCATTGTTTGCTTTTATGGAAATATGAGGATATGTCCCAGATTTTTAGTTACCTCTGTCAAGATTAACCTAAGACACAAAGTTAAACAGCCTCATGTCTGCTATGGTCTGGAAATGACGGATGAAAAAAAATCAAAACCAGGATGGTCCCAACTACTTACAGGCAATAATTCTGAAGATAGGGCATTTTATAATGGGAATTACACTTCTTTTTCTTTTTTATCATTAAAAAATGTCCTCTTTTTTTTGATTCAATAAGCTTCTTCAAGGTAACTTGCTAGAATAGGAGTGCAATAAAATACAGCTTTAATAAAGCAAATAAACCCAGGGCGAAAGTTAACCCTAGAAGAAAAACTGCCATCACTATAAGTATCTAACTAGAAATACAGATCACAACCCAGATGGGAAAGTCAATCAATGAATCCTTGGTCTGATCCTCAGCTGGTGAATAGGAAACAACATTGAAATAAAAAAATATGTATTGATTTACGGCTGCTGAGAGTCAGCTGCAGATCTGATGTGATAGCCAAGTCTGATGGTGTAAAATGGAGTCAGAGCTCAGTGGTGACAAATCTACAGAGACAGGAGTTGTTTTATGCAGCAAAACCCAGATTGATTGTACCTAGTCCATGACAAGGGATCTAAGGCTTGGATCATTTAAAACTGGACCAGGGCATTATCTACTGAAATATGGTAGCCATTTAGTCCTGCCTTTTTTTTTTTTAATTAGTTTTTTTGTTTATAGAAGTATTTTTTTAAGGAGAAGTATTCTTATCAGTATATCATGAGTATGGATACATTACTGTGAATTCTAGAGAAGCCCTATTCCCAGGTAACAGCCCAAAGTGAGTCATAGAATCAGAGAACATATTGAGTTGGATGGGATCCATCAGGATCACCAAATCCAGCTTCTGGCCCTGCACAGCACTGTCACACCAGGTGAGTGCCTTCAATCTACTTGTCATTGACAAGTGCCTTATGGATACGAGGAAACACATGTTCCCGTTCCCCACTGTAATCTCTGGGAGTTTTGCCTTCATCAAGGGTTACGAGCTGAGTGGGCTGGAGACAGTTTGGGGGAGAATTTTATACATGCATTGAATGACCCTTTGAACTCCAAACACAAGCACACCAAAGCAGGTGACTGTGTGGGAATATCCTTGCACGTCTTTCTCTGTCAGGTGATTATTTCCAGCAACTCTCTTCTGTTTTTCACATCCAGACCAGAAACCATCCTTAATGCCTGTGGATTCCACTGAATTAATAGATAAAAGGTCGCATGAGGAAAATGTGACCTGGCATAAGGACAGTTTCTAGTTCCCCTTCTGCCAACTGAAGTAATGTAAAGTTCAAGCAAAACAGTCACTGCATCATGGGGCTTCTGCTGCAGGAACAACTCAGCTGTTGATGCAGCAAATACTGAATCACTGCTATTAGTCCAAAATATTTAGGAGAACAGGCACTACAGTCAAATTACTTTCATATGCTGTGTTTTGAATTGTGGTGGTTCAGCAGGTGTATTGAGACAGTAAATACACTCTCTGAAACAAACTACTTAGGTCACCTCAGGCTACAGCTGTGCCTCCTAATGGAGAAGAACCTTAAAGTGGGCACTGAAGATCTCTGATAAGGCTGCACTAGTCTGAAATGTCCTGATAAACTTTCTGGAAGGGAAGATGCTATAAGGCACAATTCCACTGAGTTACAGAACAGCTGATGGCAAAGCCTCTAAACAGAAAAATGAGCAATACATATATTTAAAGATGTTTGGTTGCCTATTTCTATTTTCTGTTAGCTCACTGATACGTAAGGCTATTACCTTCAGGAATAACACATGCAGACTAAAAAAATTATAGGTCATATTAATGTCCAGACACAAAGAGGGATATGATTAACAAAATCTAATCCAATTGCTCCTGAAAGCACAATATGCAATAGATCTCTATGAAAAAAATAGCAGTTAGAATTTTCCATAAAGGATGCCCTTCAATATAACCACAAACAAACATTAGTCTACTTCTCATTCAGTCTTAATTTCCCTGTTCAGAGTCATTTTATAAACCCTGCCTGTTAAACTAAGAAATTCTCCTAAGACTGGCTGTTTCATTTTTATAAGATCAACAAGATTTTAAGTATTCCTGGGAGCTGCTTTCAGGAGTTAGCTGTAGGGTGAGGAAATGGGAACACGCAGGTGTGTGGCCCTCAGACTCCGACACAAAAAAGTATTCACTCATGATGAAAAAGAACCAGTGGAAGTTTTGAGATCCCTAGACTTACAAAGAAAATAATAAATAAAATTTTAAAACACCCAAAAATGCAGATAAGCCACTTGTTCAGTGAGACATTCCATCTTCTTTCATGAGATGTCAACAAATAATGAACATCTGGTAAGATGGGAATTCAGTGAGCTCGTCCTACTCATTACCTTCACAAGTGGTGTTCCACTAGCACATAGACAGATGAGCAGGTCAGGGAATACTTTTTCCACAGCATGAAATGACAGAAAAATTGCAACATTTTGAGAGAATTATACTGTACCTCTCAGGATACCTCTTTCAAAGCTATTTCAGTCGTTCTGGTAGGAACTTGGCGTGCTGGTGTTCAGACTTCACGGGCGTCAGACCAGCAGCTCTCCTCTTCATTCGTGTCTTAAAGGGTGAACAGTTAATTCTTCAACACTGAGACTGCTACAAGCTCTCAAGCACAGCCCCGTGCAGACTGTGAGCTCTGTGGTGTTAACTCTACCCGGCCTCAGACTGCAATTCACGCTGGTTCCTCCGATACCCCTTTCTCATCTCGTGTGATATGACTGCCCAAGCTGCTTCACCCATCCATGATTCCATTTTCTAAAGAAACTCCTGGAGGGAATGGGGACTAAAGCATGTTTGTAGTAAACTTAACAACTTTCAAGCATTACAAAACTACTGTTGAAGAAGAAAGGACTTAAGCAAAATCAAAGTGCTTTTAAAACCATGTCGTTGAAAAAAAAAAGAATACATCTCTCTGCTTGCAAATACTCCATTTAACAATTCTATCCAAAATTAAAATTTTGATGAAAAGGCAGAACGGCAAACCTCTTGAACCATGTTTAAATGATAAAGCCAAATCCTTTGTGAGATACTGAAATCCTGTATGGACAGTAAAGTGCTAATGGGAAGCAGTTCTTTTCCATGCTGAAAGCTTTGATAGCTGGCTGTGCAAGGAGCATTAAAACACCTAGACTAAACTTTCCTGAAATTACACAAAGAAATGGAGAACCACCGAAGCAGAGTTTTCTAAGAGACAACACCACCAAATTATCTGTGCTGTGTGTTTCAGGTGGGCAAACCAATTCCAGTAGTGGCAGAATCACATGCTTAATTCTTAGCTTGGTGGTATTTTCTATGCTGCATACCAGAAAGCAACAACTCCACCTGAACTTTGATAAGATTGGAATGGGAATCATGCCTTAGTGATGGAGGAGACTACAAGTCCTTTGATTTGCTGGGGGGCAGGAGGGGAGAGGAAGGTTGAAGACTTATAATTTCACAGTCCTTATAAATCACTTTACTGCTGCTCTCTTCAACACAGTTCCACTTCAGGGAATATAAGCAGTTCCTGTTCCTTTTCAAGAGCCTGATGAAGTACACATTTGTGCGTGCTTTTATAATCAATTTAAAAATTCAGATCAGACACAACATCTGGTTTGCAGCAAGATTTTCCTTTCCAAAAGAAAAACTGAATTAGTGTATTATGAATCATTCAACAATATTGATATTACAATCTGAGCTGAAATAAATGTCATAAAACTAGCAGACAGTAAACCTAACACTAATAACAGTAGGAGATCTAACTTCAAAAATTTTTTAACATTATTTTCATGAATTTTTGGCATTCTCAATTTTCTATCATCTCACTTGAACATACACTGAGGCACTCCTTTCTTTCTAGCTCAGTATATTTTCCATTTGGCATTTGACTCCTGGGGTGCAACAAATGGCTAGAAAGGGAAAACTCCCTCTGCCTAAAGAGGTTGCCCAACACTGCACAGAGAATAATGCAAACAACATAATGCAAAGAAAAATTGTTCTTGGTGGAAAACCTAATCCCACCAGAAGATCCCCCTAAAACCAGAGTTTACTAATGTGTTCCCTAGATCATAGGGCTCACAACTCTTGCACACGCAAGGTGATGAGCAGTTTTCAACCCCAGTATGCAGTGGGGTGACTCACCATAATGCAGCTTTTATCGCTTATTATCTGGACAATGTATTCTGAGAATTCGTTTGATGTGTGGCTTTGGTGAAAATTTGCAGTTTGTGCTGCACTAGAGACCATATGTCTGGGTAGCAAGTCAGCAAATGATAGGTCAAGTTCAAAAGCTTCATCCAGATACAGATAATAAGCTTTAAAAATTGCAGTTATTGATCTGAATTATGTCAGTTTAGAGCCAGGTCTTAGAGAAACACTATAGGAGCAAGGAGCTCTTAAGTTTGCCAAAGCACATGGGCCTCTTAGGGCCAGTGATGTCCATTCCCAGAGCCTTGTTTGAACAGAGAGAGAGAAATGCCCCAAATGAGCTTTTTCCTTCTCTTAGTCTTATAAAAAACTTGATTATCTGGGTATAGTTCTACTAGTTTTGGCTTTCATTTCTGGGTGTAAAACAATACTGGTTTGTCTGCCTAAGCAGCCTTTTTTCACAAAATAATGGCAGCAAAAAATCAGTAGACGCTCAAGCTGAAAGTTTTAAAAAATCTTGGTAATGTCCCCTTCCTTTGCCTTCCACTTCCCGGAAGAATCTCTCACTTGATCCACAAATCATAAGCTTTTTAAATAAAAATCTAATAGCAGGTTTTGATCTCCTCTGATTTTAAAACTACTCAGAAGCCAGAAGCACTCATGGCAGCCAGAGATCTTTGCTTCATCACAGAAACTCCCGTAGCAAGAAGCAGAACTGTGACTGGTGATGGAGTAATGACTGATGAATGAGTAATGCTCCTCCAGCAGCAGCTCTTAATCTTGTTATATGGGGGAATGTCAGGTCATTAGAAAAAGGGCAGAAGTTGCTGTCAGAGGGACTTCCCAGTATAGGTGCAAACCAAATGTATTGCAAAGAGCAGTATGAACTTCCTTAGCAATGGCAATGACAGCCGGGCTGCTCCCGAAACACCCCACGGGCACAGGCTGCACGAAGCAATGCTAGCAGGAAAAATTTAAGCACACTGAACTTTTCATAAATGCACTCACTCTGATCCAGGCATGCAGGAAAGACTCATCGCTGACTGTGTTCAAAGTCTGGTAGATCTAGAGAACATCTGCCAAGATCCATTTAGCTGAAAGCCAGGGTTTTGGTGGAGCAGACACTATCAGCTTTCAGCAATGTGCAGGACTCTGCATTTATATTCGCACGACATATACAAATATACAAATACGTGCTTGTATTTAGAAAAAAACAGTTGTTGCTTGGTTGTTTTTTTTTTATTATTTTTAGCCTGCTTGTCAATAAATAAATTTATTTTTATGCATTTCATTTCTTGCATTTATTTTAAGTGCAAGCAAGTGATTAAGTGAAGCACAAATTAAAAGGGGGAATAGGCTCCCAAGAATGTCACTTGAAGCTTGTTTTACTGAAAGTTAGCAGGATGTAAGCTCTGACGTGCTTTTTTTCCTTTTGACATCGAAAACATGCCAGCACTTCCCCTACTAAGTGCCATAATGATCTGGCCTTAAATTTATTTTTTAAAATTATTTTTATCATGCACACTAGATGGTGCTCAAGTTAAAAAATGAATGGCAACTTCGATAGACTTTTCGTGAGATTAGCAAAATACATTAACATACTTATATCCAGAAATCAGGGAAAACTGACTACCCACCTGAGCCTCTTCCTGACTGCTGATCATTTTACTAAAACTGTCTTTTTGCCAACTTTGTTCACAATCACTCCTAATTTTCAGTTGCATATTTATGAAATTTTTGCCGTCATTTATAGCATCCTGCATTACTGAGAGAGGAATGAATTACTTGAATATATGTACACAGCTCCAAAGAGCATGGAAATACATTTCACCAGCCATCAGAAATTCAGTATTTGTGTTCATGACAATACTGAGTTTGTGAAAACATTTGAAAACAGAATTATTTCTTTCTCAGTGATCATATTGGATTAACCTATTAGTTTATGGAAAAGTTATCATATTTCTTGACATTTCAAGCAAAGTGTACCAAGTATACCAAGTGTACCAAGTCACTGACCTTTACAACTACAGTCTGAGTTTTGAGCAAATCAGGCTCTTTTCAAGTAGAGCAGAGAGAAAGGACTAAGCAATTCAGAATCTGACACAGTTCAAATAGGTGTCCAGTCCTGGCTGAAGACTGACAGACCCTCCTGAACTGGCAGTGATGGAAGAGAAGTGGTCACAGACACAGGTGAAGACACAAAACTGGTGAGGAGCAGACATTGACAGCAACGCTGAACTGGTCACAGGCACGCAGACAACGAATTAGTCAGAAATATATATATGCTTGAATCTGGCTGACAACATTGCATTGATTAATTTGAGATCTTTTCTACTTTTTCAATACCTTAATAGCTCTGCATGGAATGTTATTTATTTCTGCAGGGTTGATAATTCCTTGGGCAGACCCAGAGGCTGACTTGGGCTGCAGACAGATGGCCACTTCCAGATCTGGCTGTGCAGCTGCAGATGCTTCTGACCTGAGCTATTTTTCTTCCATGGCTATCAGAGGTTCTTCCCTACTCCCCTCTCTCATCATTAGTGGACTTACTTGAGTCCTCCTTCTCTCATTTCAGAACCACAGAGTTAAGCCTAATTTTAAGTCTAACTTTGAAGCAAACAGCAGTCCATGCTATTCTCTCTGCTGAGAGAGGGCAGAAACTTTCAGCAGGGAATTAGCAGCAAGCAGCTGCTTCAGGGTGACATCTTCCGCCAGCATGGCAGTTTGCAAAGTGAACACCAATGCCAGCAACTGGGCTAAAAGCCTTAGCCCAGACCAGCTACCACCTCCACTTTTGGAAAAATCATGACAAATTACTCCAGAATTGCAAATCAATGGTCCAGGAGAAAAGGACATAGGAAGCAAAACTAATTGAATTTTACAGTACTTCACAAATCCCTCTAAATATTTGATCTCATAACCCGAAAGTGATCTTGATTCCTTTTATCCAACACCTGCTGCTCTGTCACAGTTCAACATTAAAAAACAAATGACTCCAATCTGCTGGAAATAACAAAAGGCAAGAGAGTGTCAAGTGCTGTTTGCACAAAGAGGACTGTGCAATAAAGAAGTTCATAATATCATGAGCAAAGTTCACCTTTATCCTCTACAAATAACATTTCAACTTCCCTGTGTGTATAAAATGAAAAAAGCAATGTTTCATCACATACAACCCCCCTGTATTTGCAGTGTATTATCCTATTTTTTCTTTTGCCATGAAACAAAAAGCATTTAACAAGTTGTGAAGAGAAATCACCATGGATTTAAATGTGTGGAGACCATTAGGAACTAGTAACCCTCACCTAGCCCTTTATTCAGCGAAAAAGAATACATCTTTTTCTTCCTCACATCAGAGAACAGCACACATTCTCTGTAAAACCAGTGACATCCACTGCTGCATCTGTCTATATACAGATCCTGTATACACTACCAGCTCCTGAACAGTCTTTTTTTTTTACCCCAGACACTGCCATGAGGCTATAAATCTGAAAGGCATTTTTAAATAATTACAGGAGGATATTAGCCCTAACCTAAAGAGCTTACAGCTTAGCCTACAATCCTACTTCAGGATTCTTTATTGCTGTCAAGGGGATTTGCACAAGATGCAGCAGTTTGACCAGAAGGCCATTTCTAGAAGTGCCACATGACTTCACAGAGATTAATTCTACAGTTCCTATGGTGAGCGTGGGGTTCCACCAGAACATCCCCAGGCAGAATAAACTCATCTGCTCAGGAAACAATTTCTCTCACTATGCAAATCCACGGTCTGAGATACTGTCACCACATCTCAACACACAGAGAACTGAATGGATAAGGAGTAGTTTGGGTTTTTTTTCCTATAATCACTCTGATTCTCTTTCAGGCACAACAGGGAATTAATTGCAAAGTAAAGCCCCTTCTCTCACTGAGGATTTTAGCAGTAAGAAAACAGAGGGTTGGAGTACACTGCTGCAGACAGTGCTTTGCCGGGTTGTTAGGCTGAGCATCTCTGACTTTGACTCCAATGAGTTTAGGCACTGGATTTTGAACAGTACACGTAGGTTGGCCCAGATGGGCAGAAGCCTGAAATCAAATCAGCAAAATGAAAAGAGCTAGTGAATCAGATTTTCTCAAATTAACTGCTATTTAAAAATAATAAGCAACTGCAATTGATTCTCGTTAGTGCATCAAAGGAAGATGGAGAAAATCCAGAGCTAGGCAGTCACTTCATTTATATTCTTCCATTGAAATCTTGCACATTTAATCCATGTGAGCAGTAAACAGAAGAAAGCTACTCAGCATTTAAGCAGTCGGTCTAATTACAGGCTGGCAAGGAATGTGCAATAGGTACAGTCGAGCCAAACTCCAGAGCAGAACTCCTCTAAAAAAAAAAGCCAGACATGTTGAGATTGTAAGTATGAAGCAAGCCCCCATTTTTTGAAGGGACAATACAGAGCCACTAGATCCAAATAGCCAAGAAATTCAGCAAGTTTAAAATATTTATCTGGATTTGAGTTCGGACGATTTGGCCAATACACTGTCTAGGCTTACTGAGCTATAAATCCACATCAGATGTTTGCTGCCCTCACCCCGATAGGTACAAATATTTTATTTTGAAGACTATGTCATTTCAAATAAGGTCTGATGATTCTTTATCAGTAAATGAAAGACCAATGGAAAGGAAGGTGAAAAGGAAAGAATAATGGAAAAAAAAAAATGGCCGTAAATTGAAAAATGAAGGGGCGAGGGAGCAAAAATGTCTATATGTTTATAGCATCTTGATTATAATCTTCCTTGACATCATTCTGAAAAGTGAGTTAAAATCCATAGAGATTAGGGTTCAACAAAGCAAAGAAAACATAATATGGCAGGCTTAGGGTGCCTGAGCATCGATGAAGCACTTAGAGGGGGAGTGGATCCAAGTACACCATCAAATAAGAGGGCTGGCAGTGTATTCCAGTTATGCAGCAGTGGAATGGGAGCATCTCCAGAGGGCTCAGCCACTCTGAACCATTCATTACACTCCGAAGTGCAGCAGTGCTGTGGGGCTTGCTTTAGCCACAGAGCAAGACGCTCTCGTCCCATGGGTTACAGCAGCACCAGGCAGCCAGGCTGTGCCCACACTTGGAACGCCAGAGGAAGAAGTATCAGAGTGGCCTGCAGTGCCCAGGGCAGTCTGCGTGCAAAGGGATAGTCAGAGGTGATCCAACCTTTCCTTCTCTCAGGCACTCAGCAGCAACTGAGTCAAACCCACACACACTGGGAAGAGGAGCATCACCAAGCTCTTCTTTCTTCTGAACACGTGCAAGAAACAGGAAAGCAAGCAGAGACCATAAACAGGGAGAAAATACTTAACCATGCCTTAACTGTGCATGTACAAATGGCAGGATGGAGTCCGATCTGCCTGGAAAAGCCAATCAATACTGGACTTACTGTTACTAATACCGAAGATAAACATTGGGGCAGGATTATCAAATGGCTGGGATTGAGTCAGGCTCCTGCAAGCAGACTGTGCAACATAACTGTCTTACTGTGGATTAAATGCATATCCTAGGGACCAAAGGCATTCAGTGTAACTTTTCTTAGATTCACTGCCTGAAAAAAAGATTAAAATTCCAATGGAAATCTAGACTGAAGGAAAGAAAACAAATATGGAGCCATTCACCAATATTATAGACTTTAAATTTTCATTGCCTCTCCCTCAATAACTCATCTTATTGAAAAGTTAAAGCATGAGTAGCTCATTTTTCCAGTGTGATTACTGGGCAGAGCAAACAGCATAATGGAGGAGTTCGATGAATACAGGAAAAGCAAGTGCAGCGTCCACAGAACTGTAACAGAAAGGACTCTTTGAAAGAATGGTCCTTCAGCCTTGAACAGTTGTACCCATGTAACAAAAAAAATACTCAGTGTCCTATTCTGCTATATCCTGCTAGTTTCAGGTTGCATACTCTTTACTTACTTCTTAGCTTCCCACAAATGCCTGTGAAAATCTTTTTTTCTTTTGCTATTATTATACAAAATGTTTTTTTATGTGCCCAAGCAAAATAAACTAGGGAAAGAACCACTTTTAACCCAAAGGTGATATGAACTGACTCCTCCACCTTAATAAAACTATTGATTCAGATTACTGAGAAGCAGATCTCCAAAGTAATAATATAGCTAGCCAGCAGGGGGAAAAAAAATCCCTACAAATAAATTAGAGAGTTGCCACGTTCCTCCAGACTCACTGGGACTTAGTTTTGGTAATTCTGCAGTCATGAACTGACAACTTGATAGGAAGAGAATCAGCATCAAAATCTGGCTCTAACCCTTCCCATTTTATTGCCCAAAGCAGTACAGACTGAGATTTATTTCCTGAAGGTGATTTTCTTCCCTAAAAGATTCCATTAAGCCACTTAAAAACAAATGTTCTTAGAATATCAGTGCCAATTTTAGTGCTTAAGGAACATCCCAGCTATACAAAGTGGACTTTGATTTGAATGTGTATCTTAAATGTTATTGGCCGCAGACAGATCTTTGGCCTGGCATCTAGGTTTCACCATTATTTAAATGAGTAATAAAGAGTTTGAATTTCCATAATGATCCCTCTGCTTAGCTTATAAGGAGCACACTTTAATGTGTACACAAAATAATGTATATTTGAAGAACCTTTGGTCTTGCGACAGTGGTAACAAGCGGCTGCAATATACCAGGGCCCTAAAGTTCACGTCGGGTTTTTATGCTAACTTGGTAACACTCATGCATCAACTACTTGCCTGTTTTATAAAGCAGCCATAATGCGTCTGACTTCATGGAAAAGTGTCACGATGTCAGACCAGCCTCACAGAAAAGCTTTCTGTATTTACAGTGGTTTATGAAAATTCTGCATATACCAACAACCAAAACAAAACTCAGGTCTTACCACAATGCCCTCTCCAATAATTTCTGCTTCCAAGTAGACAGCAGAGCCATGGACTTTTTGTTTGGTTGGCTGTTGGTTTTTACTGGTGGGGTATTTTTTATATATATATTTTTCTTGTTTTCCAACTGCTAGCGCAAGAGAAAGAAAATCATTTTATGTCCTTTCATTGCTGAGGCCTTGTATGTGTGATCAATACCTTTACAGTGAACCAAAGAATTAAGAGACTAAAGTGATCCCTTAAGTACCTACTTCAACTAGACACAGGCTGTCCAAGCCTGCTTAAAGAGATGCCCAGTTACAGTTCTGCCAGCAAAGGACTGCTTCCAGAGATTATCTCCTCCATGATACCAAAGCCACACACCCAGAAGGACTAGTAAATACAGCTCATCTTGCCAATTAAATCCAAACACCACAGAAGAACTTGAGCTTTTCTACTTGGATCTACACAGGTGTCTTTGGGGGAGGAGGCGAAGGGTATGGAAGCAGAAAATTATAATCCATTCTAAAACAAACATTTGAAACAGTATTTACCCTGTGGACCAAGCACCCTGCATTCCCCAAGACAGACTGGGGAATTAGGAGATGAAAACAGTTGCCTTGAACAAACCTTTGAAGCAGCAGTCCTTACTTCTGTTCAGAAGACCTTTATATGCTTCTCCTTCTCTGAAAAAAGTCCAATTAATTTGCATAAATTAGCTTAGATGTCAGTAAAGAAGAGGATTCAGATAATGTTACATATTTACATAGAAGCCACTAGTTCCAGGTGCTACCAAATGAAGATACAAAGTTTTTGACACTAATACCAACCTGAGAAGTTTAGATAGGCCAGTTCACTGGAGACTGCAATGCACTGTAGCTTCTAGTATTGTTTTTGTGGACTATGAGTCCTCTTGCCTAGATTTCAGTTCAATCCTAACCAGCCTTCTGGTGTTCCAGTGCAAGGACCAATACCTCATGTCTCATTTTTCCCAGCTTCTGAGTCTTCTCTCCTCATCCCCTTGTTACCTACTTGTATTTTAAACTCTCATGTAGTTCACCAATCTTCAGTCTTTTGACTATTCAATAGCCTACTGTAAAACAACATTTACCAACAGTAACAACAGTACCAATGTAGAAATTTAGTTTCCTGCAAAAAGGGCCAAGAGTCACAGAATTTGTACACAAAGACACTTTAATGCAAATCAAATAGTACTGTTTCATTCTAAGGTGCTCCACATTCTCCAACACCAAACACTGAGCTTCCCAGTTTCACCATTCCATCGAGAAATTCAATTTTAGTCTACACCACAGAAATTTTAAAAGACAACTCTTTAATTTTTCCATTTTTTAAAATTTAATCAATACTGTATTTCAATACCAACTGTTAAATCTTTATGAGCAACAGGAGCATATTCTGCAAATTTGTCGATCGCTATTTAGTACAACCTCAAAACTCTTATCCAAAACCCATGTATTCCAAAATTAGGTTTCCTCCCTCAACATGCAACGTTTGAATAAAAAAGTCCTGACTTACTCCAAAAAAATTCCACTATGCAGTTATATAAACTCAGATCTCTTGACAACCCCTCTGGCTTATGAAGACACAGGTTTATATAAAGAAGTCTCAAAAGAAAATGAAAAATGAATATTATTCTGCTGAAATTTCCAAATGAGTCTAACAATTCCATTACCATAGTAGTACATATACATAAAGACACTGTGTCCAGTAATATATTATTTCTGAAGGACTATAATTGTTCTCTGCAAAAGGCTGTGGCATGTTATGCTGTGACTATATCAGAAACTACTGTGCAGCCATTCCATTTTATTTAAGCCTTCATAATCAGGAAAGTTTCTCTGTTGAAATTATATTTATTAAAAAAAATAAATCTTACTTTAGATTACTAAAAAAGTGCACATTCTGTAAGTGCAGGCTCCATTTCACCAATGCTACTCCTTGTTTGTTCTACATTTCAGTTCCAATTCCCAGTTTTTCATAACATGCTGCAAGGTTTGGACTGCAGAAATGAAGGCTATATTTGCCTTTAATCAAAACACTGGTTTTAAAGATATTTTCATATGACCAACACATTTCAGGCAATCTCAAGTATTTCAAAACCTTCCTTTTCCATCCTACAGAATCAAAACTTCCATCACTAAGTAGGGGCCTTTAAAAAATAATCTGAAAACAGTATATACAATATTTCAAGAGAGCAGAGCAGCTATATAGTTGAAAATGGCAACATAGACATTTTAAACATTAAAACGATCTTCCTACTTTCTATATGAGGCCTCTGCACACAAAGAGATTGTGCATTCTGCATGGTTTTCTAGCCCCATTTTTGTAAGTGGAGATGCAAATTTTCAGAAGGATTTCTTATTTAACTAACAGAAAAAAAAAATCATATTGTAAATGCAGCGCTGATGCTGCCTAGATTCTCTCACTCATATCATGGTAAGTACCAAACTTCTTGTCCTTGCTTACAAGGTTCATGTTTATACTCAGCGTCATTGCTGATGACTGATATATGTTGGCTGGTTTTAAAATAAGTAACTTGGGGAAGATTGATAAAAAATACAGAGCTCTGATTTGTTGTGGATATACTGTTTCAGTTTACACAGGAACGTGTCATCTTTGCTCACAGCCAGTGGAAAATATTTTAACCCAACAGAAAGCGTGGAATTGCATGATATTGTGATAAGGAGTTTCATAATTTCTACAAGAGTCTAAATCGTATGCCCAAACCCAGCAGGAGGAACACGTCTTCAGCGAATCTTCCACCAACGCTCTCAGTGGAAACTCACAGGTCAATCCTGCATCCATCTCTGGAGAACATCTTGCAGGAAAGGTAAGATGAAGAGAGAGCAGGTAAAAACTAAGGTGCAATGCATGGTGTGCAGTTTCTCTGTGCACTCTGTGCAGTGTAGGGGAGAGGAAGTCGCAGTGCAGCTGCATGCAGAACAGTTGAAGGACAGAGCAGAAGTTATTCCAGCAATCAGTCTCCTCCATGCCTTACCCAAGGCCAGGATGTTGCAGCCTGGGAAATGGCTCTGCTGGGCAGAGGTGGAACATTATTGCCAGTGTATCCAAAGGAAGCACCTCAGCTTGAAGCCGCAAAGGATTCTTCCTTACCTTGGCTATTTGATGCAAAAGATAATGGTATCAGGCAGCTGGCTGCTGACAGGGAGCTGTGTTACCAATCCCTCTCTCCTCAGAGGGAGAGAAGAAAAAATAACTTCACATTGGACTATTACGGATACTAATACTTTTGTCAAAAGCAGAAACACACAGAGATCTTACAAAATACTGTCTAGACACTGGAGCACACTGACTAAAAGAAATCATTTGAATACAAGCTTAATAAGGCAGGGTAAAAAAATCTACCACCTTACAGCTAACAACACTTTGAAAATGAGTCTGCTGTGTGTGATTTCACTGATGTCTGAGGGAGACAAAGCTCGTTATGTTCATGTTTTTCATACTTTCAGTCAAACTGATTGCTGAATAATCATGTTTTCTTACTCTAATGGGTGAGGAAGCTATTATACAGAAGGTGTTTCCATATGTTGCAGTTAATAAAGGCAATTCTTACTAATAAGACTAGGTTGTCTCCACTCAGCTATCTGATAAAAAGCCCTCCTGTTTAGAGGAAAAAGCAGATCCTGTTCCTAGAAGAGACTCCTAGGGCTGCACATTTCAGTGGCCACTGGAAAGTACTGTAGGCAGATGAATCCCAGGTCTTCTCCAGCCGAGTCCGAATCAATGACATTCAA
Source organism: Cnemophilus loriae (assembly GCA_013397755.1). Taxonomy (NCBI): domain Eukaryota; kingdom Metazoa; phylum Chordata; class Aves; order Passeriformes; family Corvidae; genus Cnemophilus; species Cnemophilus loriae. The sequence continues at coordinate 1,320,573 of VZTF01003335.1, forward strand.
TAAACTGTTCAGGGCACTAGCAAGCACTTCATGTCATCAACCTCTCCTTCATATCCACCCTTTTCTTGCTGGTGAAGGACAGTGGACAAGACCTGGATCCATCATTATGGAAAATCATCAGCAAGTCCCTTCAAGAGGTCAGGGTGCTTTCTTCTTTGAAGAAGCATCTGGGTCAGTGTCTTAGGAGCTCAAAATTCTACACGGAGAGTATGGCTAGTTTTAGGCTGAGATCACAGATGCTCTTTCAGACTGAAACAATAAAATGCACTGGGGGAAATAATTTTTGGGGAATCACCCAGAAGTATGAGATGTCACTTACATCTTTGTCTTTCTAACCACAGAGTTGGGTGCATCTCCACAACTGGATGAAAAGCTCACATCTGTACTATACTGTTAGAGCTACCTAGTAACGAGAGAGAAACAAAAGTCTTGAAGCTCATCTCATTTTACTATGACGTGTTCAGTGTCTGACCACATCTTTAAAAGCCATATGGAATCCAAACCTATTGAAGGACAACTTGCCTCAGACCATTGGCATATCCCAGCTAGGTTCACACAGCAGTGCTACACACTGGTTTTCTCTGGATTTCAAAGTAGGGCAGAGATTGTTCACCTGTAAGTACCTGAGTAGAAAAAAAGACCTGCCTCTGTTGCCATTCCCACCTTCAGGGAGACTGACAGTTTCCTACAAGTAGTTTCAAAAGGCACATCATCTCTCCACGGTAAGTATCCACCTGTAGCCTTACATTTATGAACTTCAAAGCATTCTGCAAGACATCTTTTTATCCAGACATATAAAAATGTAGAAATTATTTTGTGGAGAGACATTACTAATAGGAAATAATCTATTTCTTCATGTTTTCTGGGAGTGGTGTTCTGCTGGTTTTCACTATTCAGAATAGGCTTCAAGAAATGCAAAAAATACCCAAAGAAATAGGCAGATGCTTTCAAATACAGAGACAATGGGACCAGTTCCTACACATGCAACTAGTCCAGCTGGATGTCCACTGTCACATACAATACCTTCCAAGATTTTAACCAAAGCTAATATGGCCAACATTTTCAAAACTGGCCACTAATTATGGGCGTTTCCTAATTCAGTCTAAGTTTCAGAACTGCTGAACAATATCTTGTCCTTGTGGACATTCAGTTTAGAAAATCAAATCCAAGGTGACTCAAGCCAATACTGAAAAATATGAACACTCAAAGTTTGCAGTTGTTTTTGAAAATGCAACCCCTCGAGGCTTAATCCCACTTTAAAGACACTGCAATAGTTTTGAAAGCTGCATATTTTTGTTGAGCCACTAGAAGGCATAGACAAATGTGATGGGTAGACTCTGCATCCATGCTCCTTCAGTGGAACCAGTGCAAACAGTCCCTTCCTGACCAGCCAACACTGATGACTGGGATCAGGGGGAATCTGGGATAGGCCTGCACAGTGAACCAGAAGTAGCCCTTGCAGAGATGAGGGAAAACAAGGGCTGCTGTTGGATCCTGCCCAGAACACAGAACCCAGCCACAATATGTCCACACAATGTTTCTGTCTCAAAGATGTGGGAAGTCCTGTTATGTCTGCATTCACAATTAAACATGATTTTGACATTATTATGGTGCTGATGCTGTTATATCTTCAGTGTATGATGGATCCTGGCTCTGTTCGGGCCTGCCTATTGTTCATGAGAGACTTTGTCTTTGCAATGATCGGAGAACAAGGTGTTCTGGAAGCTCTTTTCAGCTGTGATCTGGTGAACTTCTTACGGATTTTTCTGTAAGGGGGGAAGGAGGAAAGGAGGGAAGGAAGAGAGAGACAATAGAAGAGATAAATCTCAGTCTTTAACAGAAGACTGCTCAAGAGCCAATGACAAACACAACAAATACTCTTACCAGAGCAGGAAGGCTAGTTCATGGAAAAGAGACTTGCAGTCAACAAGAGTCAGCCCTGTCCATCAATTGATGATTCACAGTTGTCTGATAATGATTCATCGAAAAGTGAATTGGTGTTAGACAATACTTGAATAATAATATTTAATTACATGAAATCTTGGGCCAGAATGCCCAGGCAGTGAATCCTCACATGTCATATCGATACTAGAATGAAGGACCACAGAAGAAAGGACCGTATTAGCACCCAATGAATGTGCTACCTCTGTAAAAGGGGGAGCAGTTGTTGTTATTTGCACTGTACCACTTCCACAGATAACACATGACCCAGAGCTCTGGGCTTTTTTACTAGTGCCATTCAGGTGCAACACATTCACTTTCATTTTTGACTTTCAGCTGATAAATCAAACATGTTAACTACAGGTGGCCATGTCATTTATATTGTAATCCTAAATATCCAAGGCTAGTTAATTTTGAAGCATAAATCCTTGCTATGCTTCAACTGCTCTGTCTCTTTACTATTATAAATCAATAACTACAATGCTGAGAGTATCCAGGGTACAGTACCAGAAAACACAGAAAAGGTACGCACAGATTATACCAAGAACCATCTTCACTGGCAGAGACCCGAACATTAGACGCTACTGGGAAATGACCTGTTTTCTGAATTCACTCAAGTCAAGAATCCCAGCCTTCATGTAGGTAGTTTCAGAAATTACAGAGATTTTGAGCCTATGGAAATGAATTAAAGCAAACTAGGGCCTCTAATACTTAAGGAGATCAGGTTTTCTGACCCAAGCTTTGCAACTTGAAAATGTGACCTACAAACTACAGGGTGATGAGGTGCCTACCTGCATCAAGGTTCTGGGATGGTAACCCAAGGAGTGGTTTTTCCCTTTCATCTAATGGGCTGTTACCTCTGAAACTGAAAAATGGTGGCACGTGACATTGAAAATACATGATCAGCTGTAAATAAATTCTAGTGAATTCTAAAATAACAATTTGCATATTAAATTTCAAACATTGGTTTGTTACTAGTTAGTTATGGGTTGAGTGTTCCCCAGGGATGTAAGCTTCCATGTTAACTAACTGGGCCACAGAAGAGAACATACGGGGAAAAAAAGCAAAAGAATATACTCTGGGCAAAAAGCAGAAGAATATACTCTGCTGTTAGAGGTTAAAGGGAGCCTGAAAAATACATCTATTTTGGTTAATATATTTTAAAGGTTCAGAGATGTATTCCCTTTTGAAAGAAGGATGTCTCCATTGCCTGGAATACCAAAGTAGGGTTTAGCATCATTCAGCAATAAGCACAACAGAAGAAAAGGAAAGGAATTGCCAGAAAGTTAGGTTTCAGCTTTTCACACAATCCCACTGAGAAAAAAAACTTAATGTTTGAGTATTCGCTTTACATGGTCATATTAAATTAGGCCAAAGAAAATATTAAATTGATTGCAAAGATATTGCATACCTTCCAGAACACTAAGACCATAGAAATGTAATCTCAGACTAGCAGAAATGTGTCTTTCTAAAATAAAGAGACAGCCGGGTTTTATAAATTCACGTGAATAGACAATAGCTATTACCCACACTGATTACTGATGAGATCATCCCCGCAAAACCTTACAGAACTGAATCCTTTTTGACATATTTGTTTGCAAAACTTTGTATTTATTTACAGGAGGAATGTGGTCATTAGTCATTTCAGAAGGCCAGGGTTCAAATAATATCAGATAATTGTCTACTCTTCTGAATTTTTAATAAGTCAACTTCATAAGCGGCCAAGAAGTTCCTGCTTATGAAAGTAATTTGCATCTGACACTACATATAAGGGCAGTAAAGTATTTGAGATTACAATTTATGATTATTTTGTATGGATAGAAACGTAAAAGATATAGTTATTCCCATTAAATACTGGTTCAAAACCAGCACAAAGAAAGGCAGAACAAAAAGGTTGTCACATTATTACATCAAGCAAGCCACAAACAGAGTCAACTGCTCACTGAGTACAAGTGAAAGTAGCTCTATATACTCTGTCAGAAAAAACCAATCTGGTATGTACTCTGAAAAGGCAATCCAGCACTTCTGTTTAAACAGGATTGGGAAAATGCTTCCAGAAATTAGCTTTCTGGGATACAGCCTTTCAGAAATAAAACTGGAAGAATGGAAATTTCCACTGACTACATTAAATGTTATATTTAAACAATCATTTCTCTAAAAGCCAAAACTGTTCTTTTTACTGCAAAAAAAAATATAGAAGATGGAGAGACGAGATTCTTTACACCAAAGAATTTAGCATCTAAATACAGTCTAGCATTTTGAGAGGCATTCATCAGGCTTTGTAATTCTTCAGAGTCTTTTTAACACTTAAACATGCAGGTTGCAATAATAGCTGACAAAAGGCAGGCAGGATATTCAAAGGTAACGCTGTCGTCACCCTTTCACCCAGAGCACTTTGCCCTCCCCCAAAGATACACTGAACTAAGGGCAGAGTCAACTTTAATGCTCAATTTCCTGTCCCTCTTTCAGTTAATACCAGCCATATTTTTAATTATATACAGGTTTTATTTAGCAATGGCAATAAATGGCTTTAATATCTGTATCGTTGGTAACATCCTTTGCAGTTGTTAGGACAGATTAATTGCCATTTCCCCTGGTTTTTTTTTTCCTTTGACTTTTGTACTAGTGCTTGAAGTATGATGCATTACAGACTTGAAATGCAAATTCAAAAGTATTTTAAAGCCTTTGCTTTGTATTTCTAGCCTTCCTGAGACCAAAGGTATGAGAATGATCTAAAATTTAATGGGGGATCAGTATATAAAGCCCACTGTGCTCATTTTTCAGTCAAATGTGATGCACTGGTGTAATGAAGAATAAGACAAATTCTTTATGTCTGCACGACACTTCAATTAGTAACTGCAGATAAAGGTACACAAGACCCTTGGCATCTAGTCAGGGAAATATGGAATTGTACATAAGTCTTACTAGAGGTCTTGATGAAGACCTATTGTCTCTGGGCAAGTGTCATGCACAGACTGGAACCTCATGGGTAGAAACAATAGTTAGGCTGTACAGGGCATTTATGCCATGCTTAAATTTAATCAGGCAAATCATTATAATTAACCAACCCCTTCTCAGGATCCAAGCGTGTTCCATGTAACTCACCATCTGGTGAACTGAAGCACAATCCTATATAGTCTATTATATCCAGATTTCTCAGGAACAGGATAACTGGAAGCAAAATTTCACATTTGTAAAAGCTGACTCAAAGTTCCCTTCTCTAATTCTGCCACGCACTAAATAAGCATCAACTTTTAAACTTGAATAGAATAAAGAGAGATGGCCTCCAATTGTTGTTAGTCAAGAATGTGTTTTCAAGCCTTTTCTGGAAGGACTGGAAGGCATTGCCTGCTTTAGGTTTGCTGATGTCGAGTGTATCTGTGTGCTACTGTGCTATATATAAACTGTTGTGCATCGGTCTTGCCTCCTCTGCTCTGGACTCAGAGTTATGATAACTACACTGACTTCGGTCTTATCAGCTATACTAACAGTACTTTAGAAGCAATATTAAATAAATACAAGTTACAGAAGAAGTTTCTACAGTGAAAGAAATTAATTGCATGCAAAAGCCTGCCGATATTTCAGCAGGTGACAAACCTTGTTTTGAAAGAAACATTTTCCTAGGAAGAGGAATTGCCCCCAGCACACATATACTTGTGAGATGTCCACAACTCTTCTTAAATACCAAGGTCCAGAATTGCTTTTGGTGCTCTGTTTCCACTAAAAATATGTTAATGACCTAATACAAACCTGGCTACAGAGTTTGAAGCTGACGGACAGAGGTTTTTTTTATTCAGTCTCTCTAAATTAGTTTGATATTTTTGCCTGAGTCTTTATTAGACTGATGCCATTTGAGCAACATCCTCATATGTAAGAACTGGTGCTGTGGAAATGTATTGTTATCCAATTGCTGGTAGCACAAAGAACACCCCCAGGTCAGCAGCAGGCATAAGAAAACTGATTTCCTGCATAATCATAGCTGAAATTCCATATAATCTCTCCATTGGGGTGAAGTATTCTGCTATGACTTGCCAAGTGTAAACAGCAACATAAATGTGCTAGATGCATAAATGCTGCCAACACTGGCAGAATTTTGTGTTTTGGCACAAATTGCATGTGAAACTTGCAATCAGTCTAACCATAGAGCCATTCGGAGAGAAAACAAGGCTAAAAAATAAGGAATAAAACCCCCGTATTCTAGAGGAATGTTTGTGAAGTTACTGCTGCTCCAGGGCAACATAAATTTTGTGCAATGTAAATTTTCAGTGCAAATTTAAGGCCATTTAGAAAAAAAAAATATTTGAAAGAATAACCATACTTCCTTGGCAGTTATTAGATGAAATAATCACTTATTTCTCTGAGGGCTTCTTTTATCCAGAGGTGCATTTTAACTATTCAGTGGATTAAATTACAGGAGGGGGCACTATCTTAGAAAGTTGATAGGCTCTGTATTAATTTCAACAGGCTTTTAAACTTCATGAAAGGCCAAAATGTGTGCAGTGCTGCTTGCTCAAAGAGAATTTAACTGGGATGAAGCTGTAGGCACAGATCCTAAGTAACCTGATATGTTCCTGACTGAAGGACTCACAGCACTTCCTACATTTCTACCTGTGTGAAAATGAGAAGTATTTTATTTAACTGTTTGGCTTGCTGCTTTAGACTTTTTTTTTCCCTCAACACTTTTAGGATAAAGCCTTCCCATATTGCATTAAAATTTTAGTCTAACCTCAACATGACAGAAACTAGTTAAAAATAGTTTTGGAAGGCAGAAGTGGGTTGACACTGATACACCTTTTAAAAACAAGGGCCTTAGGAAATGTTGATTTATAAAAACAAAATGGAAGATTTTAATAAGCCTGGGCTACTGGAAAGCTGTTGCCATGAGCCACATAGTTGCATTATAAAACCCATACAGATGGCAGATTGAGTGATATAATCTTTATAAGATTAAAGAGGTGCTGCTGTAGACACATCAACATTATTTAAATGTTTTAAGAGCTTATCTTATTTTTCTCCTCCTAGCAAGGAAATGTTTTCCTTTGCTAGTGTTTATCTTCCAATATTTTATCAATATTTATGGGGCAAGACTGTTCTCTATGAACAATAACTTTTAGACACACCAGTTACAAATTACAGTGTCAGATCTTCCTAAGCAGCTTAAGATAACGTATTTTTTCAAGTACTGCATCACCTTGAGGGCTTCTCTGATGTTTTGTGTTTCAAAGCAACAGCTTATAGCTACTACGTATATATAGAAGGCCATTAATAACTGGGTTAAAGTATTTTCTTAATTGGGAAGAAAAATCCAGGTGAAGTGTTTAAAGCACAGACTTCTATGACTGTGTCATGCCTGACCTATTGTATGGCACAAGCCACCTCTGTCTCTTTCTACCTACTGCTGATTTAAATCAAAATCACCTTGCAGCAGGTACCATCTCTTTACATGCACTTCTAGAGTGCATAGAACAACAGGTCTATCTACCACTGAAACATCTGCTATTGAAATTATTTCTATCCAGTTTAACTGCAAAGAACTATCATGGCTTTTGTAATAATCAACTAGTTAAATGGATTTTTCCATATTTTCATTTCCCCTGAAAATATTTCATTAATATTCTAAAGTGGCTTGGGAGAGAAGGAATTAAAGGAACATAAAGTCCTGCTCTCAGCACCACTATTCATTTTTCAGTTGAATGCTGGAACTGGAAAAAACTTTTAGCCCCTAAAAAACATTATAAAGAGATGCTGTCACACACTGGTCATCGCACGATGAATAAAACTAAATCCCAACAACCAGCAGTGAGATTATCCTCACAGTTCATCTGTGAGCTTGGTAGTTACCACCAAGAGGCTAAGGTTACCTACCGCTGAGACAACAAAGGTTACACATCACTTCTGGTGCAAGGCTGACTTCTCACAGAAGCCAGCAGCACAGAGGCCCTACCAGGGGTACAAAGAGTTAAAAAAACCCTTGATCTAGTTGGTAGGAATGATGGACACCGCAGACTCAACATGGACTCGCCCTGTGTTTTGGGTGGAGCTTTGTGAGCTCAGCAGGGATAGCAGCTTACACTCAGCGGGGACAACACCTCACATACAGCAGTGGTGATGGCAGAGCCATGCACAGAGCTGTGTTCCTCAGACAGTCCTTCCCTCAAGGAAGGGAGAAAAGCCTGTCTTTGAATTGATGGTGTTTCACCAGTATCCAGCTTCGCAGAGTGGCATAGAACTACTAAGTCCTAGCAAAGGAAGCTCAATAGAATGGGTAAAAAAGTAAATTATTCATACTTCCTGAAACAAAACAATGGCTCAGGCTTCAACAGACTTGTAACCTGAGCTACAGGACAGCTGCTCTACACTTTATCTGAAGTTCATTAGCCTCCCCTTAGTTACCTTACACTGCAGAGGCTGCAAGGCAGGAAGTCTGCTTTATCCAATAAAGGGTTGCTTAAACTCTCCTTCCTGGGAAAGAACACACAAGATCACTGCAGATGTGTCAATACACTGGCACCCTGAGAATCCAAGGAGCCAGAAAGCCTTCCACAGCTCACAGGCACAAACACCAGCAGATTTCAAAGCAACTCCTTTATTCTTCTTAACTATATCAGCAGGGTGAGGATGAATTCCTACTCTACACAACTCTATACCAAGAGGAATTTTCAAAACCATCTATTTATTTTGCAGCAGGATGGCCATTCTGTATATTGATTAAATATCACCTGCTATGAGATGAAAAAATTACCCACATGGCAGCACATAAATTTTCCTAAGACAAGCAAGAGATTGAAGAGAAGGTGCATCAGAGCTGGCTAACAGTGGAACACAACGTTGCTTTCAACTATTCCCCAAACACCTTGCACATTAATTCACAATTTCAGTATCATCCCACACTCTAAGATGACAAAAAGGTACAGAAGATAGAACTTCTGTTTCTAGCCTTGGGCTACAAGCATTAAGTGCCATTTCCCCAGAAACATTGAGTATTGCATTGAAAACTTCCAAAAATATTGTGTGAACTAAATATGCTTATTTAAGCCCAAGATAACATAAAACTCCCTTTTATATGCTTCATAGGGGAAGAAAAGACATGCTTTGCTTCTACATTTTTATTAGTATTTTTCTGTCTTTCTTTTCTTACCTTGCTTGATTATTTCAGGGTATGCATCATCTGAAGTTTTTGGCTTGAATGCTGTGCTTTACAATGTTACAGCTTATAATATTACCTGAGGCTAAAAAAGATCGACAGTATGCTTCCTTTTTATCAATTATGCATATACTTTTCCTGGAATAACATATGTACCAATAGAGTATCTTTGGAGGAGGTTCTTGGCATCCTGGATACTTGTTATTAAGCAAGGGCTGAAAAATAAAAATTATTCAGTCTTACCAGAAACAGTTGGAGAGCAAAAGTTCCCTCACAAGCCCATCCCCTGGGGCTCTCCTTCACACCTTCAATCTCTTGTATAATCAGCATTTCTCTACACACAGAAGCTCCACTGAAGAATATGGATTAGAAACCTGTAGTGTGGCATCGATAAAGGAAAGCTTTGCCACAGAATGATTTGATGCTAATTTCTAAGGTCATTTTCATGTCAAAGGTTGAAGATTTTTTTTTTTTTCAAATATTCATGCGACCAAAGGTCTATTCAAGTTCATTTTCTGCCACTCATCCTGCTCTCCACATTTGAGGCCAGCACTTTCCACATCAGAATCTCATAGTGCTTGTTGAACTGCTTAATTAAAAACTGCACAGCATCCTAAAGAGTAGGTGTACACCAATATTATTCAAGATTACAGACAAAATGGTGGAGCTACAGAAAGGTTGAATTAAATCACTTGTCTGGTGTCTCACATCAAGCAATAGAGGCGACTTTGGAATTTTAAAGTTTGGATCTGTGTTTTTTCCACAAGAACAACACTTCGGTAGTATTTTGTCAAGTAAATGTTTTAGCCTCTACCCATAGCACAAGTTACAAAAACAGCCAGTCAAGTCTCCTTAGACGTTTGACAAGAGCTGTTAGTTATCAAGTCTCCTTAGATGTTTGACAAGAGCTGTTAGTTATCTCTGTGACTGACTTTCACAGTCACAGTCAATATGTTCTCCGTGGTATTTTATATTTAAAATGCCTATGTAGTTACTTATGCAAGCTTTTTCACAAAAAGAGACCAACGAACGCTTGTTTTTCCACAGCCTTACCTACATTTATGCCAAAGGGTCATGAGTTTGAAAAAACCCAAATTATCAGGGAAAGTATTAAGAATGAATGATTAAATACATACATGGAAATATGAACTAATTCAGAATTAAATCCTCTATCTGTAATTTGAAATGAAGACTCTGATAGAGGACAACTTATAAATTAAATTTAGTGGGTAGTTCTGTGTGAATTTTAAGACCGTGAGGATCACTGACACCATATTTTTGAACATATTCACCATGGTACAATTTTATAATCTTTTTTGCTATTTAACTTTAGCAACAGTGTGTTCACCACAGGACTTACATAGTTTCCCTGCCAACATGCACATTATCGCTGTGTATTTCTCTGCCTTCAGAGGAAATAATTCTTAACTCTGTGTCCAGCTTCTACAAGTTACTATTGCTCACATAGCACAGAAATCATAAAAAGTGAAAAATATCTCTGAACACTGATATTGCACAGTATTCGAGGATTACAATCATCAGTTTCCAAGATCTAATGTGATAAACCTCCATGGTTTAGGCACAGGAATGGTGAGAGTGGACTAATTTTAGCCCTAAGCTGATGTTACTCTAGCCTCGCTATAAGTAACAAATGTATAATTAATGTTGTCTCTATCTTTTCTTTGAAACTGAAATGTGTTGGTCTGACAAGTTTGCATTTTTTATTGTTGCTTTGTATGTTTCCCAAGGCTTTGACAGAGAAATTGGCTTCCCATACAAAGACGCTTATTTATAGAAAAATTTCTTCTTGTTCAAAACCAAATTGGTTTTAACTCCCACAATAGAAGACGGCCAAATATTACAAGATGACACATTCCCACTGGGCATGTGGATTTAGGAAAAAGCTAAGCAGCAAGCTAACAAAAAGCTAAGCCCTAAGACTTTCAGTTAAAACATTCGATAAAGAGGATTGGGTTCAGCTGCATCAAATCCTCTGTGCAAACACAAAAGACAGCTTCTGAAAAAAAAAACCCTTTTGAAACAGCCAACCATACTGCAGGAAACTCAAAATTTGTCAAGAACCATAAGAAAACAGGTTAAAAGAACTTCATGGCATCCCAATCTAACATCAGACATATAGGGTGTACTGGGGACTACATGATGTACTCTAGCTGACAGGCTGAGCTCAGGAACGGATTTAAGGCCTTTGCTGAATTGGGTCTGGAAGGTCTAACAAAGAAAACAAGGTTTTTGGAAAAGTCAAGTGCTTATACAGGAGCTTCTCCACCAATATCTGTGTTTAAGATAATCCTTAATGCACCTATCAACCCTGTATTTCATGTAAGTTGTTGGGGTTTTCTTTGCCTCCCAAGTTTCCCGAGAAAACAAAATTTTACAAAAAGGCTCATTTTAGAAATTGTATTTCCCTTCTCAAATATAAAATTTTCTGGCTATTTCTGCCCCTACTGTCTGAACGCAAGAGAACATTTGTCAAAGGCGGTGGAGACGATTGCAAGTGGCTGAGTGAGCCTTCTAAATGTGCCTTTGGTTTTCAGCTGAGTCATGTGAATTAACCACGTTCAAGCGCCGACCTAAGATGCAATTATAAAGCAAACTTTGGTATCTAAGCCCCCCTGGAGAGGCAGCATATTTGAATTTCTGCTCACAACAGGGCAGGATCATTTCACAAGAGCCAAAGGTGTGACTTTTCAGGCAGCAGTAACTAGGTCATTTACAGCCATCTGTTCCTAGCTTCAGCTTCCCTGCGGTCATCCCCAAAGCTGTGGGCTAATTAATTTTCACCTGTTAATCAGTGGAGACAGCTCTGAAACTAACAAATCATCCAGTTTCAGTCAACAGCTTCTGGACTCCTGTGGGTGGCATTTCCATGAGACTTTATTACCAATAAAGGTAAAGAGTTTTCTCTGAAAGAAGATCCCCTCTAAGGCTTCCGACCTGCTCTGTGTGGAGCACCCCTCTGGAATAACGAGAATGCTTCATCTGATTCTTCATGCAAAGAACAGGAGCTACCTGTTCTTTTCCTCCAAATCTTCAAGCAAGTACTTAGGCACCGTCTTAATTTTGTGTTTGAGGAGTTAGGTCTATAAACGCTTGGAGATACAGACTTAAAAGACCTGCTTGATGTTTCATGGGAAGTCTGTGAGGAAGCAGGGAACTGAATCATGGTTTTCCAAGTCCTAGGCAAGCGCTCCAAACACTGCAACATCCTTCCACTACCATGAGGCTTTAAACAGGGCAAGTAGCTTACTGCAATGCCACTGAAACTCCATTTAAAACTGTGAGAAGATTAATATATAGCTCCAAACCAGCATGATTGTATTTCATTTGTTCTGAAGACTGATAAAGCAAACCCCGTAACACCATGTGATCTTCAAACCTCCCACCTCTATCCAATGGCACAACTTATACTGAGCCCTGAGGGGGTTTTGTGTACATGTTTTCCTTGCATATAACTATGGTTCCTTAAGTTAAAAAAAAATATTCACATTCTTCAAATGAGTTGTTTTAGTTCCATGGAATGAACCTGCTTTTAAAAAAAAAAAAATTGCATTATCACAATAGTGTTATTTTGATTTAACAGGTACTATAATGTATCCAACAGGAAAAATTCATGTAGGTAAATATTGAAAGAAAATGTCTTTAGAGCCACGAAAGGTCCTCAATGAGAAATGAATGGCAAGAGATTATGATCTAGTTTCTGCGCTGCTGCTCGTGATTCTGTATCACAGTACCTCAGCTGGGGCTCAGAAAAGTATGATTTATAAGGTGCGAACAGTGCGCAGCATTCATAAATAGTCCACACGAAATAAGGTCACAATAACATCTCACAGCACCTATTATGCTCTCTCATAGGCATATAACAGCTTTGAATGGAAGTTAACCAAGTAGGATGGCTCCTAAAGTGTAGCAAGGACAGCTCCTCCCCGAATTCCTCATATGCAGTATCATAGTGACTGGAGAGAGCTGTCAGTTCACCTGGACTCAGATGTGGCCAATCAATAAGATATTTGCAATCCTATCAGCGAGGATTAAACAGAATTCTAAGGGATATATTCTGTAATCCCTGCTTTTCAAGATGTATGACAACTATATAATACAACAGAAGTAAAGGAACCAGAAAATTACATCCTTAGAGGCTGATATGTCTTTTTGTTAGAGATCTGGTGCATCACATTCTCAGGCTTGCAACTGATGCTCCAAGAGTGCAGCCAGGCATCTTCTTGCAGCTGGTTACAGGACTGGGGTCTAAAGGCCATGGTGCCATGCAGGTAAGAAATGAAAATACACTATGCCCAGGATGCAAGTGTGGTGTAGTTCAAAACCAGGATCCCAATTCAAATCACAGTGCCTCATCTTTATAAAAAGCAAGGTCAAAAATAGTTTTTTTTGTTTTGGCACACGAATTTTTTTTGCAGAGTTGGGGCCAACTGGAAAAGAAAGAGTAAACATACCCATGGACATTTGTGTGATAGGAATTGCACATGTGAAGAGGAAGAAGGTGCAGAACAGTTAGCACTGGAGCTCTGGCTCGGATGTAGACCTGCAGCTCTGCACTGTGTATCAGACCCCAGGCACCGAAGCCTCACTCCTCCAGTTTTCCCTTTTCTCCCGGCAACTTAAGCACTGTGCATAACCTTGTCTAAGCGCTGATTAAAACACACGTGGGAGAGAGAAGGGGCAGGGGCAGGTCACCCACGGCTCTCGATTCAGGCTTTGGTTCTCGCAGGTTTTCAGTTTGTGTTTCAAGGTACGGGTTTGGGTTTCCACGGATAAAGCTACACTGCAGAGAGGGCCAGCAGCACGTGCAGGAGCACGAAGGGCGATGAGCGCTAGCACGGCTCTCCCCCACTTCTGCAAGAGAAGCAGACCACTGACAGCACAGCAAGACTCAACATTCTGCAGAAGCTGGTTGTCAGCCTCACATTCTCTTCTTTCTCGACATGCAGCTTTGGTTTTTAAGCTTTTTTGTGTGTGCTATGAGTCATGCATAAATAAAAATGAGTGGTACCGGGTAATTATCACAGCCATTGTGATATCCTTACGTAGCATCTCAACAAATCAAGGGAAGCTTTTTCCTTTCGGAGACAGAACATGAAGTGAGGGATAAGAAAATTGCCTATATAATGCTGCCACAGGGATGCCTCTCAAATCATTTTATCAGCAAAAAAAGGAAGCCATGTCTGCTGGTAACAGCTAAAGATCACGTTCTAATTTTAGCAGTTGCAGTTAACTCATTCCCAATGGAGTTGCACTTACCGTGAGAAGGTTTCTAACTGCTTCAGCACTGAAAGGAAACAAGGATTGAGTCATTCAACTGCAGATCTATATGCAAATATGCTTTTTGGCCCATGAAGGGAAAGCATATAGAATCCGCTGCTATAACGCAGTCAGCCAAACATTTCCACACATTTCTTATAATGCAAACGCTGGAAAAAAAAAATAATTCATTTACCAACCAGTGTTTTAGCTGTCCCTATACAAGTCTGATCATTGGCATGCACATGCACTCTGTTAGGGACAGAGCGTGTGTATAGGAAATATAGGCACACTGCATACCTAGAATTGGTAAGAAAAGTTTTAATCAACAGATATATTCCCCTTGACATTGAATGGTTCAACAGTAATATTATTAATTTTACTCAAAGATTATGTTTATATCTTATATAACTCAAGATCTATTAAGCCGATATATTACATTTTTATTAAACTTCTGAAGACCATAACATGAACTGTTCAATTTTTTCAATTATTAACTCCCAGAATAGCAATTCTGTATAAAGAATTTAGTTCCCCACAATATGGTAATTTTCTCTGTTGACCTCTAATTGGCCCTACAATAGAATGCACATCACAGCTAGTCACCCAAAAAACTTCCTTAGAGCAAAGCTGATTTAGTACAAAGAAATGAATAAAATGCTTTTATAGTTAGGAGGCTTCTGGCTTATCCTAAAGCATGCACTTAGTGCTGGGAGAATCCTAGCAACTAATATATAAGGATATTAAAAAGAAGTAAGGACACTCTTTTGGTGAGCAGTGATAAATGTGAGGCTCTTCAAAGAGTGATTTTTTCAATGAATCGTGTAAACAGATTTGCACTTTAGAATAAAATCTTGAGCAAGTTTTTTCACAGTAGGGAATGAGAATTTCTTTTTCATTCAAAAAGGATACGAATAAACAAAAATACAAAAATATTAAATCCAGTAAAGGTCAACATAAAATTATGATGTAATGTCAAAAAGTAAGTGTTCTTGAACTGCCATGTGGTTTTCTGCCTAGATTAATCCCTGCTGTGAGCCTGGGACTGAACAGAGGTAGGGAAATCCCATGACAGCTGGTCTCACACAGGCATCGGGGAGGTTTTACAACAGAGAGTGCAGCTTGTCACTAGAGATGAAATAGCAGAGCTGGGGACCTCTGTATTTATTGGCAAAATTCACGGAGCATGCTGACAGGCATTCAGAAGGGCATCCACATATACATATAACAAACTTCATGAGGATGAGCCCTTCAAGGCACTAATACGCAGACAGATGGAAAAACTCTGTTTCTTCCTCAATGTGGCCATGGGCTGTAATGACTGGGGCTCAGCACCGTGTTAACGTGCAGCCCAGCTCTGCAGAGGCAATGGGGCTGGGGAAGAGGAAAACACAAATAGGAGTTCTGCTGCCATTTTTCCCCAGATGTGCAGATACTGATGAATAACGGGGGAGGAAATGGCTTTTGAATAGCTACAACTCAAAACAAAACAAAACCAAAGCTGAAATGAATGAGCATGTGCATTACAACTGATATAAAATACATTCCTGTTCTACTCGGAAAGGCAGATTAGCACCTAAAAATATGTTGAACTTCAGATGTAAACTCCAGTCCTTGTGTTTCCATGATACACAAGCTCACACTAATTTCTAAGGATACCTGCAGGCATTGTTGAACTGTGGCCTGACCATAGAGTGAAGGGAACTGCCCTACAATTCTTGGGTAACTCCAAGGGTTGCCCTGGAAAGCTTAGATGATATATAAGTCCCATAGTTATTTTCACTGTTCTTAATATTTCACTCCCTACACATCCATTGCTACAAATATTTCAAATCTGTGAGCAATTAGATACACAAGAGTTAACTTTACAGAAATAATACTGCTGCCTAAATTCAGAGAGGAAAGGGCGATTATTAAAAGTTAATATTATTAAAAATGTCTTCTAAAATTGAGTCATAAATACATACATTCACCTTCTCTATTGATGAATAATAACATTTGGAATGTTTATGTGCATCTTTGGTTTGATTAGCATGAAATAGACTGGTACATCATTTAGTCTAGGAGCAATATTATTACCATTTTTTTTTCTCAGCCAATATTAACAATCTATTACAGCATAGGCTTTTTAAGCTAAATTTCTGTGAAAATTTACCCTCTAGATTCCCTACTTGATGTTTTATAAAAATGTGCATCTTAAACATTAATTCACTAGCCAAAAAAAAGAAATTAGGACAGAGAAATTAAAATTGTTGTGGACTGTTGCGAACAAAACATTATACTGAAAAGTATTTCCATTTTTGCAGGCTTCAATTACACTGAAAAATATTTTTCCTTTTGCTATAATTAGTATGTGTCTCTCTCATATGTATTTTTAATGAAAAATTCACATTATAAAACAGATTGGATCCTGATGGAGCACAAAAAAGTTCCCTAAAGAACAGTTGTGACCTTAAATGGGGTGATTATTTCTGAGCTGAGTGTTCAGAACATGTTCGGAACCTAATGGCTGCTCCCTGGAAGCTCATTCTTATTTGTTTGGTTGGGTTTCTTTCCATTCTGTGTCAGGACTGGGTAAATTGTGTGCTGCTTTTTCAAACATCATCTCCCTGGACAATTATATTGCATCCAACTCTGTCCTGGCAGTGCTGAGCTGTGTGATCTCCTGTCACAGGACAGAGTGGCTGTCAGGAGCTGCTGTCTGCCTCCATCTGCCCTCAAAGAACAGAGCGTTTAACTGTTGTCTTGGACATTAGGGCATTCCCAGCAGCAGAACCACACAGCGCTTCCCACTTGGAGCTCTAAAGGCTGGAGACTTCCAGAGCCCAGAGGAGAACAAGCTACCTCATCTCTAAATAATCTGAGTAAAGGTGAAAGGAATCAAAAGAAAAAATTAGAAAGGAGAAGGCACACCTGAGGGAAGGAGTCAATAGGGCTGGTATGAGGACAGGAAAATACAAAAAAAAGAAAAGAAAGAATGGAAAAGCCCTGTGAAAGACAAGGAACAGATCTCACGTGAAACGGAGTTTCACAGGAGAAAAAGCATCACCTGCTGTGCTGCTCCAGCACCTGCCAGAGTGATGCAACAGCACATGTTCAGGCACCTCCCTGCTTGAGGAGCATCAGTGAGGTCCAGTTTCCATGCGTTCCCCATACCAAGAGGTTTCAAATGTTCTCTTTAAACTGTTCATTATTTGGAGAAGAGCAGCAGACACAGACCCCTGAGGACTAAGACCCTTGTTTGTACCCCACCCTGGCTGCAGAGGCAGAAATAGCTCTGCTTGCTCCCTGGCCTGGGTATGGTGCCTGCAGCCCTGGCAGTGGGGAGGGGGATTTCCTAGGATGGGAACAAGCAGAGCTATCACAGATGAGGGATGTGCAAAGCCAGGACTCATCTCACTACACTTCAACCACCTAAAATTTAAACATCTAGTCCAGGTAAGTTGTCTGGGCTGCCTCTGAGATCAGTGGGGAGATCACTGCCCGTGTAAGACTCTTCTCATCCTTTGACAGGCGCTTCTCTATAACACTGAGAAAAAATTAAAATGAAAATTCTAAAACTTCAAAAGGTAATCAGTCTCATTTTCAGGATCCAATTGCTAGGGATTAGTCTGATATTACTAAGGTCTTTGTATCAAACAGCTTTCAAAATGCCATCAATCTGGGCTGGAATCAGAAGCCTAAGAGCTCATCAGTTCATCATCCTCTTACCACTCTCTCTGAATTGTTGCATTCCTCATTAAAAAAACAAAAAGTGCCATAATCAATTATGTTGAAATAACCACCAAATTATTATGTGCTAGTATATTAACTTTCCTAGCCGAATCTGTCATTAATGGGATTAAACATGCACATTTTCCTTGGTTATCTCTATATTTGCATACGTTCATTTTCTTCCCTCTTTCTATTATTTATATTTTTCTTCAACTACCAGCTTTTCCAGGCTTGTGAAATAACTACAGAAGGGAGGAAGAGTCTGATGTTACTTGCTGTAATTAAGCAAGATATTCAAGGTTTTCAAATAACAGGCCTAGCAAGCACAGTTTACGAAAACAGACTGTAACTTCTTGTCTTAGTCTAAATTAAATCAGGGAAGGGCCAGACAGGGGAAGAAAAGAACAGAACAGAGGAACCCCCAGAAAAATAGTGACTCTTCAGTGATATCAAGCTCTTCTGGGAAAAGCAAAAGCTCATTAAATTTTAGCAATTAATCTGTAAATGAAAGGCAGAAGGAGATTACCATCTCAGTTGCTTTTAAAGGAAATCAACTTCTAGCCTGGAAAAGATGCTATCAGCTGTATATTTCTCCACTGTATGCTGTTTTTCAAGTTCTGAAAATTTTTGAGGATAACCTACACTGTAGATGCATTTATATTTTGCTGAATGATCAGAGATGCCCTAAACCTCATTGTATATGAACTACAATAAGTGAAATTTAAAAGTTTTAATCTTTGCCACAGAGAAGTAGCACTAAATCTTATTAATGAAATGCTGATAATATTAGTAGACAGAAGATGCGAAGTTTGGCACATGCCAAACATTGCTCTTTGCTGTAATGCAACCTCAGATAATCACGTCAAAAACTGTTATTGAAATAGTGGATCCGTAACACGTATGCAGTGAAGCCTCATTCCCTGCCAAGATTCCATTTTTCTTACCTGGTCTCTTCTGTAGCTATAAAGAAACCATCATCTGAAGCATCGAGCCAATTTTGCCTCTGTCTCTTGATCACTGGAATGGTGCTTGTCTTAATGGCACTTGCACTGGCTTGCAAGGCCTTACCGTTAGTCATATGGATATGGGGAGCAGCATGCTGAAATCATAATAAGAGGGAAAGGTGTTTGTCTGAGAATAAGCGTAATTCCATTAACGAACTCTGCTGTAAAGGGCAGCCTACACACGTCTCAAAACCCAGCTCATCTGCCTCAGTCAGTACCTGGGGGTAAATTATCAACCAACCTGTGCCCATTGACATGTTTTATGCATAGGTTTTAAAGCTCTTTAAAACCTAAATTAACTAATTGCTAATGCCATTTTATACAAAAAGATACTGAGGCATGAGTCAATGCTACGGACTAAGCAGTTCAGAAACAGAAACCCATTGATTTTTGGAGAGAATTAACATTTTCTGAGCAAAAAAACTAACGTCCCAAGCAATGAGACACAAGACCTATTTCTTCATCAAAGTATGGCATTAAACTAATTTCAAAAAATTCACACTTCTCACTTTGCAGGTCTTTACTCTGCCTGTCTTTGTTTTTAAATAGAAGTCACTGAATAAGATAAGTGGTTTGGTCCTGCTGAATGGAAGCAGGAAAATAAAGGATATCACATGCTGGTGCCATGGCTCTTAGGTTTACTGCCTGGTCTTTATCTGCTTAGAGCTACCTGCAATACATTTGCATTCATTTCGTAACAGATAACATCAAACAGAAAACAATGCATGAATTAAACTAAACCTTTACCTGGAGTAATTGTGCAATGAGAGCAAGTACTCAGATCTAACAAGAGAAG
The DNA here is from genome assembly GCA_013397755.1 of Cnemophilus loriae. Taxonomy (NCBI): domain Eukaryota; kingdom Metazoa; phylum Chordata; class Aves; order Passeriformes; family Corvidae; genus Cnemophilus; species Cnemophilus loriae. The sequence continues at coordinate 1,340,449 of VZTF01003335.1, forward strand.
CTGCCTTCTGACACATGAGGAGAGAGTGAAAATGCTTTCTGTATCATCTATAGGTAATGTTTTGGAAGAATACACTATGATAAAAATATTAATCTTGGAAATCTTAATCTTATTTCCCACATAATTGATTAGCAGCAGGACTAACAATTGGATAAAACCATTATGACAGAAAACATAATACAAAGATGAAAATTTGCTTACTTCATCTCACATATATTCAACATCACATTTTCTTAGGAAGTACTATTTTCATGGTGAAATAATACCCGTATTCCACATTACTGATAGCATTTTTTTGGAACAATTCTTACAGTCACATTCAAAGCATTATATTCACATTATGACACGACTCTCACCGCACCCCGATCCACACCATTTACTCTCTCCAGTAGGATAAATTTTATGCATTGGACAGAAAATTCCAGTATTCATTATGCTACTGTGAGTAACTGAGCCATCTCCTCTGAGATTCCTTAGATCTCATGTAACAAAACCAAACAAGAAGAGGTGAAACAAGACATCAGATGTGAGTGAGTCACATATAAATCTTTCTTAGAGCTAAACTATTTTCCTTTGTCTTAAAAACAAACTAGATTTATGGTGAATTTAGTTGTTGTTGCACAAAGGGTCATAAATCTATCTTTGTAGTCCTTTTAAATATTTACTTAATTTTTTTCCATTTTTTCACTTAGTGTCTAGACTACAGTTCGGCTTTCGCATAGTTTTTTCATATTGGCTTTGGTGGGGACAAATACCTAAAATACATGCTACTAGAAGTAATTCAGCTGTTATTTAGAATAAATTCAGGATAAAATACATAGGCGCTATGAAATTAGAAATTCATGAAGGTTTTTAACTGTTGATTTCTTCTTGTACTTAGTGGGTGGTGCTCAAAAAGAGAGTAAGAAGTCATGCATGGAAAACATTGACACACATCAGATTTCCCATTAAATATTTGTATCTGGCAATTGCCAGTGCCATACACTACAGGGGAACATTCAAGGGCTCCAGTGGTATATTTTTTGTTGTGCTTCCCTACTCCATAATGGGTTTAAGTTATCTCATATAATGGTTCAGAGCTTTTCCTAGGCTCCTTTCTAATACAGCACCGAATGTTTCCTTTAGTCAAGATAAGAAGTGCAGGCAAAAAATGTTCAGGAAACGTACAAGGTACAAAAAGTGTCTTTCCTATGGCATAAACTCTGAAGAACAGTGAAGCCTGATGGAAAAAGTACTTGTCTTTTCACAACACTTTTTCCTCTGGCAGAGCCAGATATTGCAACTCATTCTGAACTTCTGTTTTTCTGCTTTTGTTAGCCCCTAACCCTTATTCCAGGCAAGAGATAATGGTATAGAAAATGACACAAGGTTTACAATATAATCTCATTTCTGCTGCATCAAATTGGTTAGAATTTTCTCTTTTATTTCCTTTCTATCCCAGCCCTTTCAAGCTATTTGAAGAAATTAATTACATTTCACATAAGGACAAGAGAAAATAAGAACATTGTTCTCCAGTCTGTGCTAGAGACCACGTTAATTTCAATTTAATAAAAACAATTGAAGCTCTTGACCAGGCAATCAGTCCATTAGTTCCTTTCATAAAATATATTCACCAATGTGTATGAAAATGAGCAGTCAATGCCACTGTCACACTAATATCAACACCAAGAGCAAAATGAACTTTCATACAAAGTACTCGTTAAATGCTTTTCTTTGATGATGATGATGATGAATTCAATCTCCCTCCCTCGCACACAGTTATGCCAGTAAGGTTATGAAAGCCTCAGGAATACTCCCTGTGCTACCACAAAAGTCCTTCTCATTTAAAACCCTGCTTGTAGAAAGCTTCGTTAATTTCCTCACAACACTACCGCGTGCAATCAGCTGCTGGTGCTTTGATTTTGACTGTGTATATCACTAATGAGCTGTGCTGTGAGTTTGCAACAGAGCCACTGGTCTGTTAAGGCTCTGCATACCAGGGGCACATCAGAGCAGCACCTGAGCATCAGGAGTTTGCATTTCGGACAAATCTTCCTCCGTGCAGAGTGACTCTTTTTCTCCCAAGTTCTTCATCTCAGTCTGAGCACGTTCATCGAGGTCTCTTGTTTCTCTAAGACAAAATTGTTCCATATTTAAAAGACATCAGGAGTAAAACCTTTGCCTGAATCAGAGCTCCCTTTGTCTTGAGAAGGTTTTCTTTCAAGGGCATTCAAACTTACATCCCGTAAAGAACACAAATATTTAAGTCAGCAGGGGGTTATCTCTGGGAAGAATCTCACCTGTCAAACAGGTGGTGTCCAAGCTGCAGACTGAACACACCCTCAGAGAGCAAAGGCAATCTTGTCAAGGTCTTCAGCAAGGAGGAGTTCACGTAAAGACTGTTTGCTGTACAACTTCACCTGTCACCTGCTGATCCATTTCTCCTCCGCTTGCAAATGCTGCTCATCAAGACTCACCTGGCAGGGGCATGAGTTTCCCATCCGCAGGCATTTCACTGTGGGCAACTGACACCTCCAACTTTCAAGGAATGCAGGAGATCCATTCACGAAGAAGCTACATGTCTTTGTCCCTGTCAAACCTTCCAGAAGCAGCAGCTCTGAGCTACAACTGTAAATGCAGGTCTTTCAACACAAGGTGCACTAGGCATAAGGCTTTGCCGTGTCAGAGCAACCAAGGATTTGACTGCACAGGATCACTATACATATGATATGTGCTGTAGTGGCAGCTACAAGTCCAATGAAGTCTGGATACCATTCCAAAAACACCTTATACTGAAGCGGCAACTTCATATAGCATTTTTATTAAGGAGAGTAGATCTCCTGTCTTCACTGGCTTCCAGAGAAGCACAAGGATACTGAGATGCATGACGGTAAGTCAAGAGAGGAATCCTGTACAAATTCAAAAATGGGACCCAGACCCCAAATCACAGTCGAGGTTCCTGTCTGTAAGTTGCTCAGTCTGTACTGCTATACAAGTGGTCGAGCATTTATTCATTGAGAGCCACTAAAAATTCTGAAAAGACATTCAGGTCTGAAAAGACATTCAGCTTTGAAATAAATACATAACACCCACAGTAAATCATAGTGTAAAAACTAACAGTGAAAATTTGTACTATGGCTGAAGGAATGTTTAACTGGACTACCATAAATTCCTAAGTGGACTTCAATTTATGATTTCTTATTTTTTCCCCATTGTTTCGAAAAGGAAGACATTCCCATTGCCTTAAATTAACATTTTACTTTTTTTTTGCTGCATCTTTAAACAAAAAAAAAAAAAAATCAGTTGAAATCAAGCAGAGCAAAAGAAGCTCTCCACAAGGAGAAAAAAAATCACTAGAAGAAATCAGCTATGCTCAGATGACTGGCAATAACCCATGTTAATTGGTTCCATTTATTTTGCATTGACCTAATTATACGATACATCATTTAAAACAAGTTTAGAATTACCTTAAGTTTAAATCAGGTATTGATTCTCTTTTGCCACACCTGAAGTATTCCTATTTCCAAAGGGATTAGCATTATACCTTTAATAAACACCAAGGTTTGGGGCTGGTTTAGTTATTCATAGAAATGTGAGATGAATGAAATAACTAATACCCAAAGTCTCTACGCAGCATGAAGTCACAAATGTTCATAACAGCATGCAGGCACGCAACCACTTTGGGTATAGAATTTCCTTTAAAAACCCAAAGGCTATTAAAAATGAAAGATTTTCAAACAACAGATCATATAGAAGAAAATAACCAAACAGTCAACACAAGTGTAACTTTGGAACCTCTGGACTTGCCACCAAATGTTCCACAAACACCTACAATAATTGTAATGCTGAAAATCTAAGTCAATGACTTTTCCGTGCAAGGCAAAAAAAAAACACCAAAAAAAACCAGAAGAAACAACCCTCCTAAAAGATGACAGTTGACTTGCCAAAGCATCTGGGCTAAAATACTGTAATGTTTAGAGTCCCTGTTTGTCATATATGGCACACAAAAGCTATATAACTTCTGAATAAATCATGCCTGAGAAGGCACCATTTTGAAGTAAATAGCTATTTATTGAAATCAGTAAATAAGTAATGAAAGATTAAGCTAGGCAACTATCCACAGAATAATGGGAAATTTATTTTATAGTTAAAACATAGACCATGCCCTCCCTCTCCTTCCCTCATCACACAGATGCTTAAAATATTTTCTGGGGTTTTATTTTTATCAACAAGAATCTGAAAAAAAAAATAGGTGGCTATCACTGCATTTAAACACAGAAGAAAAATTCTTGTAATGTCCTCAGAAAAACTGCACTTTGGTTTTTTAGCAGAGTACACTCTATACCTTGCTGGCTTTGACTTCAGCACAAATCTGAATCTTCAGAGACAAGATCAGATTTAATGTCTTACATTATTTCACCACCCATAAATGCAACTTTAAAGAAGTTCAAATACTTCACCTTGGTAAGACAAAAGCTTTTTTACATCAAAGCATCCAAGGCAGTAACACAAATTTGCTGTGATACCTCTCACATTCTGATGACTAAAGGTCATGCTTTAACTTTTTATGTTATAATATAACCATAATCAGTCAGAAAAAGGGGACTTCATTTCAGAGTAACTATTTATTGCAGTAGCCATTATATATTGGCTCTCAGCAGTACTCCTTTACTACATCTGTATTCAATGTATAATCTCATTTCTAATGCAAGCACTAGCATATTTTCTGGTTTTACTGAAGACTTCTACTTTCTCACTGGGGAGTAATAAAATTTGCTTTTACATATTCAGTTACGCTTTAGTTGCAGAGAAGAGCGGACATTGCTATAACGATTTCACACTAAGCAGAATATTTACTTTTATTTCCATTTTTATTTCTTTAAGTGCAAGAACAATTACTGCACACTGACTGCGGAACATTAGTCTGAGGTCTGAGCCACCTGAGTTGTCAGCAGAGAGATCTGGAGAGGTTCACAATACAGGAACCTCAAGAACTCGAGCTATTTAAAAACTTTTTCCTTCTCTCTCTAAAAGTTTGGACACGTTTTGGTGTGAGAAAGGAGTTATATAGGCAAAACCCCTACTCCTTTGGCTCAGTTTTTAGAACTGTTCAGATACATGAATGGAAAAGAGAGACTGAGTATGTTCAGACTACAATTAACAGGACAAAAAGAGTAAAAGTAAAGCAGAGTGCAGGGTTCACCAGCTTCAATACAATTGTCCTGCTCTTTTCCCAACACCAACACAGCATGGAAAAAAAACATTGAAAAGTTATTCAATCCCTTCCAAAATTTTATAACAGAGGAATACACTTGAATAACTAAGCACTTCTTTTGAAATGGGTGTATTTAAAACACATTCATGACCAACAAGGATTACATCACATCCAGTAGAAAACAGAAACATCACTTTTCCAGACATCTCTACTATTTTGAAATGTCGTGATCTGCAGTCCTTACCTATTTATAATTCATTTGCACTGGATTATTAATGACTATTGATGATAAAGGCAATGAACTATATTAACCTTTTATCCCCTGTAGAGTTAAGAAATCCGTGGGGGAATTTACATGTCCCACAAATGCTGTACATAAAGAAGAGGTAACTAAACTTGAACGGACACAGTAAAAACTGTAGGAATGAAAACAAACAAGTTCATGTCATGACTTGCTGGGGTTTATTCTAAAATTTCAACACTCGCCTCAAAAACTCGTCTTTTTCCAAAAGCAAAAAGCCCTTTCCTCAAACACCCACAGGATAGGCATCAATCATTCCCTGTCAGAGAAAGGTTTGCTCTGTGTGAATTGTTGTTCAGCCCTTACCTAACTTTTATTATGAGTTTGAAACAGAAAGAGACTGACAACATTTCTCACTGTATAAAAATGCAAGGTGGACACTAAGTGCATGACATTTTCATAAAACTTTCTAATCTCAATTTTGAAGGTGTATCTGTCCGCTGAAACATTTCCCTCTTTCTGAAACCCAAATTATCAAACTCAAGGTAAAGTCAGAAACTGGCCTCTGAGGAATGTGATGCAAGAAATTACTCAGCTATTTTTCTGAAATGTGTTCTGAACCATGTGATACAGCTAGAATGAAAGAAATTTTATCAACATTAATTTGACATAATAGAAAATCACTTAAACACAGAACATAGAATTGGAATTGGATTTTTCAGCTATTCAAACTGACCTCTTAAGTTCTTCAATCTCTTATTTTTTCACCAAGATTTCTCACGAAATAAAGACAGACTCATTTTATCTCTGCAATTATATTTGACTTCATAAAAAAAAAAAAGCCAGTGGCTTAGGATACTAATATATCTACTTCATTTTTAAAGGAAAAATCATAGCTATAGGCAGATCAATACTGATAATCTCCTCTATACTTACCATTATTGTTCTTGTTGTATGGCTGGATGATTCTGGAAAATAAAAGAACCACAGCATATTAGAATGTTTTCTTTATCCACAAAAGCCCTATTTTCTGATGCTCACCCTGAAGGCTACTGTTCAGTTACAAAAATGAACACATCAAAAATGCAGAGACTGGAAAGATTTCTCACAAAACAAGCACGAGACTCATCATTGGTCCTGAATGTATGTGGCATGCTATAATATGCTGTTAAATGCACTCGTTCTCTTTGCTTAATTATCCTCCTCTGCAAGAAAATATAAAAATGGAACTAATTCATAATTCATGCTTGAAGAAGTCAGGGATTTTTTTCATTTTGCTTTTAACATATGGCATCATGAAGGATTAGCTCTGCAGACAAAAATACAGATAGTATCAACATAATTCCATTACTATTCCCGTTTCAAAAAGAGTTTTATAAAACTAGACAACCCTTTTTCTGAGAATTTTGAGGCGGATGCTCAGTTTGAAACTGACAGAGCATATCAAGAAATGCAACATGCAGAAAAGTTAACTATTCCCTCCTATATGATAAATCAGGAGTCAGTCAACTGAGCTCATGGTTATATTCATATAAATTGCAGAGCAATCACTACTAGGCCAATAATTAACATATCACTTACACAAAGAATTCTTGAGGAATTTTATTATTGTTAAAAATAGTAATTAAGAGATTAAAAGGACATGAGAAAGAACAGCTGCACATCTTTCTGAAAAAAAAGGTAATTACACTCTCAAACTGGCATTTCTTGTTTCGAGGAGTCACCTTAACCAGACTGAAGGCATAGTTCAGTCACTGAGAGGAAAAAGGTAAGCCATTTTAAACATCTGAAACTATTTATAAACTCCAACATTCAACAGAAATTCCTGTATCTAGTTTACATTTACATTTGTACAAGTCTTCATCCTTAATCAATTTTAAATAAGAAATATTTATTTCGCTAAGGTCACATTGACAGAGGTACTGTAATGTGAATACCTACCTAAAGCCAGCAATATTTTAGTTGTGAGCTCCTCTACCAGCCCTCTTTTCCTCTCTTTTTTCACACAAAAGTTATCATACATAAAAATACATTTAGGTCACCAGTCCTCCATGCAATTTTTAAACTGGTAGTATAAGAACTAAATATTGTGACAGTCTACTGCTCCCTGATACTTGAACATATTTGGCATTCTTATAAAGTAAGAGAAGATCACAGTAGAGTGAAGAACTGTATAATTTGTTAAATTTTTATCTTTGCAGTGAAGTAATTTTTGTTATTACAACTTTTTTTTCTTTTTTCTTTTTTTTTTTGACATCCCAGTAAAATAACATTTCAGGACTTGAATGATCTTGAGAAAACCCAGAGACTGTATTCATGGAATAATGAATAATTGAGACAAAGATTCATTCCATTTATAATCCTAAATACCCAGAAAAACAAAACTCCCAAGCAACTTATCTCCAAGAACACAATATTTCCTGAAGAATCCTGAACATAGGCAGAATTAGCTGGTTAAACACAAAGAATGGGGCTTCTTGTCTCTTGAAATACAGAAGAGATACATTACACAGCACTTTCAATCACCCCCAAAATGATCAAAGCCAAAAAACAAAAATCCATACTTTTTATGCTGAGATACTTGAAACTTTCCCTCCTACTCAGAGGTGCTGTGCTTCTGGCATAGCTCTATACGCCAAATCTATAAAAACTATGCTTAGCCATGGTTGTCCCAAAATACTCAGACACACTCTCACTCTTGTCTGTGAAACTGAGAAGATCTCCCTAAAATGAACTGAGGAACAACTGAATTTTCCTGGAAATTGTTAAACAGTGTATTTTTGAAAAGAACCTGACAGACACTGTAAATGCAGTGCCAGCAGCTGTTAATTCCAGGATATTACCATATTGATAACCTAATAATAAAACCCAGCCAAGAAGTGAAAAAAAAGATGTTATTTTTGTAAACATCCCTGTTATATCATGCAATAAAATCATTCTCTTTTTTTTTTGCATATATTTTTTTTGTAGCAAATACTGAAATATCATCTAAGTTGCCAAACGTCAAAGACCTGAGTATATCTATAAATAAAAAGGTAGGAAAAGAACTGTTAAATGAGTAGATATAGTCAAAAGATTCTAGGATCTGGCAGAGACTACTAATTAAGGTGCCATTGTTAGACAATTTTAACTCTTACATACTGTGATACACAAATATTCAGACTTTAGAACTGAGGAGACATCAATTTCTTCCAGAAAATAATTACACCCTGACTTGGCAGGTTCTGAAAAACACTTGTGCATGGGCACACCAGCCAATTTTGTGGAAAACTTTTAATTAAGGCAACTAAGGAGGAAAGCCCTTGCTTAAAAATGCAGTCACACAGCATTCGAAACCTTTATGAAAGGTCTGCGCGCCACTGCAAACTCCAGCGCAGCTTAAGGGCATCAGAGCTTATTTAAAAACCACAAATATCTTGGTGTTGAACAGAACAGAAAACAAAACTTTGGATTTTCAGTTTTATCTGCCAGGTTCTAGAATGCCTTAGGGAATTGATATAATCTGGCTCGAATTTTAGTGAAACTGGCACCAGTGGACACTTGGTTTATAAATGAGTTCTTACAGCAAAGGATTTCGTGCAAGACAATGATCTGTACTTGCACCACTTCTGTAGAAAGGGAACTCCAGGCTAGAGACTGATTCTTCCCTCAAGGCCAATGAAGTGCCAGTGAAGTAGACTGCTCCACTTTAAGCAGAAATGCTCAGACATCATCACCACTAACAAGGGTTTTTAGTGCTGTGATGCAGGTGAATTACAGTAAATGCACCTTCAGTGCTGACAAGATATTTTTAAGTTTATTATTGTGGAGAAATTGATGCACCAACAGCAGAAACTGCCTAAAATGCTCCTATGCCCTTTCTACAACATATTTATTTGAACTCAAATAGAAATGAGTAAGCTGTAGACGAAACTTCCTCACATTATAATGGGCTTTACCAACCATATTGATCAATCAAGCGTTTCTTTCTCCCTGTTTCCAGGCAGTAGGAGACCATAAAATTTCCCACTGTAAAACCATTTAAGGCTAAATCAGGAAAAGTGCACTGCTAAGGGGTTGTGGCAGCTACATAATTATTTCAAGTTTACATATTATTCCTCAGCAACATGTTATTTTTCACTCCCTTGGAAGTTCTTCAGGTCAGGACAGAACCCACATCAGAACACTTTTCTAGCTGTTTCTATGTTATTTTTATTTGTGATATTCTTTATTTCTGCTGATAGAAAACTTAGTTACCTGATTTTTCTCTTTTTTATGTAATGGGATCATTGACAATACTGATGGGTGAAACATGTCCTACTTCCAAAACTTCCACAATAAATATGTTTGAAGATAATGTGATTTTGACATGTGGAAAATAAAGGCAGACTGGCAATAGCAGAGCTGTTTAATCCCAGCAACCTCTCATCTTATGATGGTGCATAAGACTTTAAAGGTTATTTTCACCCAGGATGGACCACCTTATGAAATATGCTGAGGAAGGAAGACTGCTTCATTGTTTCTCTTCCATTTAGGTTACGAATGTTTTGAGTAGCCAAACATAACTGGTTTTTTTCCTTCCAGTTTGCAGCAACTGAATAAGTGACATCATTAATTCAAAAGTATTACTAAAAATAAATACATATATATGTCTGATACTAAGAATGATTTTTGAGGAAGGCCCTTATTCTCCCAAGACTGAAATTTTAAACACTGGAGAAAGAATATACAGACAAAAAAAATGCAAAACCACACAAAATTTTCACAGAGCAGACACAGGATCTTTCCAGTTCCACTGCCTGAGCACTTTGTGAAGGTGCTTTCCCTATTGCATTATGTAGTAAAATTGTTGAGAACTATTGCTCTGCAATCACAGCTTACAAAAAATAACCAACCTACTTGACAGTAATCATACACAGAAGCACTTTGAGTATGAACTCCAGATCTTGAATCCAGAACACATAATTCAGGAGGTAATATGCTGCTAATCCTGTTATCCAACAGACAGGATTCTCCTTCTGCGACTGTAATTCTTTAACATAATACTAGGGGAAAGAAGTGATTCTAGGAATTAAGCTCTGGCTATCTGCATTGTGGTTTAAATGTTAACTTAATTACAGTGTTGTTTGCTGTTTGAAGAACCGATTCATTCTGCCAATTAGAAAAGCCAGGGCTACTGCAGTTTCATGTCTACAAGTTACCTGTATATTAAAACAAGAAACACTGATTCAACAGCAGAAATGGGGCACTTTACCATGAAATGCCCTTTCCTCCACCTGCAATCCCACATGCCTTGCTCTTTCTGATCCCTGCTGTCACCAGTGTCACCAGAAACACCTGCTGCACTGGTGAGTTCAGGGATGTAACACGCCAGTCTTTTCACAAGCGTTCATTTCCTTGGCACAACAAAAGCAAAGTGATCTATGGCACACTCAAAGTAGTGCTTTAAAGCATGAACGTGATTCTAGTTTTGTGCTTTTTTTGTGAATCAATTGTAGGCAAAGAAGCCTTACAGAACCAAAGATACATTCTTGAAAGAAAGGAATAAATGCAGAAGGAATTAATAATAGTCCCTTATTCAATTTCTAATGTATTTTCACCCTGGGAAATAATTCACGTTTCTCAAGATACAGTAAACCTGAGCATTTCAGTTAAATGGAAATTGTATTTTGACTTCGGCATAACAAAAGTAATCGCTGTCTGTATTTTTAAAAATACACAACATGCTTAGGAATAGATCTTTCTCAGAGGAAATCCAAGGAAACCTGGGTATGCAGAAATGCTTTTGCTCCTCCTAAGCACTCCTGTGGCCAAATTACACTGCTTACCTTTTCTCACTGAAAAATACCCTGCAGTTTAAGCAGTCATCAGACAGAGAAGGGAAGATTGTCCTTTTATTTTTAATCAAAGGAGCTCAAGTACTTGGAAGATAAATGTGTACATTGAATTTACATTGCAGTTATCATTGTGAGACAATAAATAATTTTCTCAATTTTAAGGAATTCTAGGGGGAAAATATATTTATCTTCTGTTTTTTTAGACAAAAATATTTTCCTACTACTTGGTTATTTTTCATGTTAAGTCACAATTTCATTTGCATCACTGGGGTTGGAGGAATGAAGACTGAGGAGGAAAGTGGGGAAACATAAACTCACTCTTTAATAATATAAAAATTTAAATAGGGAAAAAAAATTACTTGAGACATGCAAACATGAGATGCAGTAGTTTAGCTCTACAAATGACTGACAATGTCAGCAGTAACATCCTGGGGTAATTAAGGCCTGTGTCATTTTCCAGGCACATTATTTGGGCTCTGGAAGTTGTCAGTACTTCATCATCTTCAGTATCGTCACTTGTATCTGTGCAAAAACAAGTGAATTTACTGACCACAGAAATGTAAGCTTTAGAGCATTTTAGTTTCCTAATAAATATTTAAAATGATTGCTTCCAATTACACAGTGAAAATAGAAAGAAACTGGCTACTCTTGTGCAAGTTGCAAAATTTAAAGGTAAAAAGGTTGTTAGGTCAATCTCCTGAGGGTCAGAGATGGTTTTAATGACTTTGTATAGAAAGGCAGGACAAAGCTCTTAAGTATTTCCTATAATGATATAAGCATAAAAGCAATATATTTGGGGAAGTAACTAAGAGCCATAAACACATTTTCATAGTCCTTTCCTTCCCCAGTAAATGACAGTAACACAGCATCATTTTTTCTGAGAGATCTATTTTCCACGTTCACATTTCCATCAATACCAGCATACACATTTGACTGAGAAATCTGTAGCTGAATATTTTAAAGCGTTTTCTGGCTATACCAAAGACCAAAGCTAGAACACACGTGTCCTAAGCAAACTTCAGAGGGAAAATTGACTGTGGAGCAATATATAACTTTTGTCTCTCACTTTTGGGAAGAGTGAGTATACACAATCCAGCATTAATCATACCTTATGTTTCAGCATGGAAGAAATGGCAAAAGTGGATTCACATCGCAGCTTGTTTGTCGCAACTCATTTCTTCTCTTTCAGTTGGAAATCACTGGTGTGTTAAATGAGGTTTACAACAATTTTCATAGATTTATAGTTTATTGATGTGTAAAAGAAAATTTAAGGTTTTCTCTTTTAAAGTAACAGAGTGCCAGATGTTTTTTGATGTGCAATCTGTGCTGCTCCTCTGCCACCACAGCAGAACATCTCCACCTCTACCGAAAGACACTATCGTGTAAACATCCACCAGACACCTCTGAGAAAAAACAACTCACTCACTGCTGAAAAATTCCACCCTAGAGTGAAAGCTCCTTCCCTTTAATGTACTTTCACATGAGGTTATGTGAACTTAATTATAATGAAGCACACATCATAATTGTTTTCTCTGTTTCAAGAAAATTTGGGACAGGAAAGGCTTCAGTCTCCCTGCTCGCCAGTTAGGCTGCTTATGTTTTCATCTGTTTGTCAAAGGAAAGTCATAAATTCCCCATGGAAAAATAGGATTGAAAACTAAGCCTTTCTTCCTTGCTCATCTCCTGAATAGCCAATAGTATCTGTCACAGGCATAGAGAGAGGGATTGACCAAAACAGCACCTAAGAGAGAAGGTACATTTTTTGAGGTCTTTCTCTGTTTGCCAGTTTCTCGTGTCACCTTCTCATCCTGCTGGGCCAGAGATGTGTGGGTTCCTAGGAAAACAGACCCCAAAATTGTTGCCTCATTTCTAGATATTTCATGTATCTGCTGCACACTTCAGTACATTCCAGAAATTTGGCTGTTGAAAGAATCCTCTTGAAGGCAGCAGGACATCTCAGCCTGAAATACAGCACTAAAGATATGGGCAGGAGTGAGAGGAGGAGGATTAGGGCTGTTAATGTGAGTCTCTTCAGCTATGAAAAATTGGTTCTTTTATTTTTGTCCACAACTCATGAAAATGGTATCAACAGGCACAGACTGATTTCTGTACCTCATTAGTGACGCTGTGCCTTGGGCACCCTGTGGAGATTCTGGTTCTCATGCATGAAAGGTCAGGAAATATGTGCCAGATGACAGAGATTATTCTTGTGTAAAATACCTCTACCTGATGTTTCCAAATACTATAAGCGAAATTATCATTACTCACCCTGCCAAAACAATAGGCTGATGTGAAACTTGACTACCTGGACACACTGTTGCTCACAGTTAAGCAGCTTGTGGTAGAAAGTAATTGCTTGGAATAATTTCAGACACTGTAATTTAAAGATCAGATTCAAAATATCTAAAGCACTTTACAGTCACACCTAAATCTTCCCATCATCTACTCCAGTCACAAAATTGGATACATGTAACCTTCTGCAACATCGTGATTTTCTGAAGATGGAATTTTCCCACTTGAAAGAGGCTATCTTCACTGCAGAGAACCACTTAAATGTCTTACGCTGACTTTAATTTCAGCAGCAATTGAAATGCTGCATCTCAGAGTAGTTAAAAGCTCCAGCACACATATTACACAAAAACTTCTCAAAATACTGTGACTTCTTTTCCCAGAACAGCAAAATGCCAGTTTACTGTCATTTTTCATTACATCTTACGAAGTGCAAGATTTGCTGTTTGAAAATGAAATGAAAAACACTTTTCTAAGACCATCCAGCAAAAGTCTTCCTCCTAAAATAAGTGACACAAAAACCTACAATATCCTCTCTCTAGCTACAATACACAGTGCTTAAGCAGTGCAGTTTCACTCGTGTCCATGCCTTACACCCATGACTGACAATAACAAGCTATCAGGGCACAACATCCCCACCTATAAAGAGATAAATGAGCTTCTTCATCATTCTCAACAATGATCGAGCAAAATCAGTCAAAAATGCCAGACTTCCTCACCCCTATCAATTGCACCAGACCCCTTCTGGAGGTGCATCCATGAAAAACTGAAAGGGAATCTTGTGCTGCACTGGCTAAAAGCAAAACTCAAGCCAATGTAAGACTTGTATAAGAAATGCTAATCATATTCTTGTTTACTACTCTTAAAAGCATTTAACTAAATATTAATGATGTTTCTCATAATCTTCCCCCATTTCCCCACAGAAGCATAAAAAAGTGCCATTTCCATAATGTACTGCTATATTCAAAGCAAATAATCATTAATTTGCTTAATAACAAATTCTGCCGAAATAAGGCACTCATCTAGGCAGTAAGATTGACTTAAATTATGCTAATCTAAATATATATTTGCACAAGCCTAAGCAAAATTTACTCGAATGCTGTGAAATATTGTACATCTTAAGTAAACATATTTATGTGGCTTTCTCACAACAAACGTCTAATACCGTTGGAAAAAAGGTAAACTCGAAAATGCAGACATTTCTATGTCAATAACATTAAGATTATGAAAATAGCAAATGAGATTTAATATAAGTCCCCCGTGCTCCTTTCTGTTTGCTCATTTCATCAAAGCATGCACTGAAAGGCAGAATCTGTCATCATCTCCATAGCAGGCTTTCTGGATACTGTTAATTGATACAACACAATAAATCCAGCAGCAATCGATAGTGTTTTGGAACCAAAAAAGTTTTTTAGTGTATTTATAGTCACACAAAAACTCTGGGGGCTGGCAAAACCTTTCACTGCACAAATAGTACACTGCGGTCAGGGAAATGACACAGAAACCACCACTTCCCAAGTTGATCTGGTACTGAAGAGACGCTGGATAAAACACAAGCAAAAAAAAAAAAAAAATTATATTTACCAATAACCTGAGGAGGAGGTAAATGGTAAATATTGAAGGTAATCACCTCTAAGTCAGAAGAAATAGAATCTGTGCTGTCGAGAATCATTACTACTGGCTTGTTACTTTTTCACTGCATTTTATTTACACTTTTCCACATTTTAATTAAAGAGAACAGCAAGAATAATAACTAAAATAGCCATTTTTGACATTAAGATAGTAATTTTTGGACTAAAAAAAATACAGATTTTACTTATTTAGGATACATGGTTTCCAGTAAGTTGTTTTCATGGAAAACAGATAAGCAGAAATATTTCCTACAGCAACAACTTGCAGTTCTCAATACTAATTTTTCAGATTAGATGTTATTCTGTGCAAATTGCCTTAACACAGTTAGCTGACTGTTTGATACAAACTAATCACTGTAGCTAATGACTGGTTTTACACACTCTTTATTTTGAAGAGAACATCTATACTAAATAGAAGAAAAATTTTACAGATTTCCAAGCATTCCTCCTTACAGAGACATAAGGAGGGGCTTTATCATAATAATTACCTTGAACTTATTGCTACAGCCTTCTCTGCTGGAGAAACATGCAAGTTGTAGCAAGATGGGGGTCGGTCTCTTCTCACAGATAAAAAGTGGTAGGAGGAGAGGAAACAGCTTCAAGTGATGCCAGAGAAGGTTTAATTTGGATATTAGGGAAAACTACTTCACTGAAAGGGTTGTCAAGCACTGGAACAGGCTGCCCAGGGAAGCAGTTGAGCCACCATCCCTGGAGGGATTTAAAAGTTGTGGCATGTAGGGTTTAGTGGTGGGCTTAGCAGTGATGAGTTAAGGGTTGGACTTGATCTTTGAGGTCTTTTCCAATGGAAAGGATTCTATGATCATCTTTATGTCCAGGGGAAAGTAATTCACCACTCAAAGCTTACATGGAGAGTCCAGTCTAATGGCCAGCATTGGTGGAGGGGGGAGGCCTTTGTTCACATTCTCATGCAGCAACTACTGAATTATCCATGCAGAACTTCACCCTCAAAGACTGCAGTGGAAATTCAGCATTTATGGCTCTGCCTACTAATGCAGATATCATATTTTCTTCCAGCTGCAAGTCCCCTGGTGTCACCTTGGTCCCCCAAAGAGCCTGTGCTGCCATGCATGCTGTCTGTCTGTGGTGCAATAGCTGCATGCTGAGCAGAGGTGCAAGCAATCCTCTCTTCTGCGTATTCTCAATAACCAC
Organism: Cnemophilus loriae; assembly: GCA_013397755.1. Classification (NCBI taxonomy): domain Eukaryota; kingdom Metazoa; phylum Chordata; class Aves; order Passeriformes; family Corvidae; genus Cnemophilus; species Cnemophilus loriae. The sequence continues at coordinate 1,356,790 of VZTF01003335.1, forward strand.
TTCCTGTCAAAGGACGTCATGATTCCTATATAGATGTTATTAAATGTACAGTAGGTGTTTTCACTGCAATATACAAATAGTGTTTGCAATGACAGAAAAACACAGTTATGGGGAAGATGACAGATAATGAATCAAGTTTTTCTCCTTTTATTTGGAATACTACTTCTATGAGCTTGTCTGAAAGGCATTCCCTCTCCTTTCTACCTTGACCTATTCTGTGAAGCATGAAAGCAGATAGACACCTCTTTTGTGCACATCATCTCCTGAACAGTCTGTTTGAGAGCCCAACGTCTGACAGATTTCTACCCTCAATAACCTTATTCAATTACAGAACAAATAAGCTAATGGCTTACAGAATTTATATCTCACAAAGAGATATCAGGAATGCAGGCATGCATTTTCTTTTAGTGCAAACAATATATCCTGCTGAACTCTCCTCTTATTTGGACGAGGTAAAACTGTTTACAGTTACAGTTGAAAGATCTTTCTGTTTGGTAATGACAAAAAAAAAAAAATCAGTAATGCGCAGTCACTTTTCAGGATGAAAAATAAAGATTATTTCAGAAAAGTTAGTCTTACCCACAATTTTCCATCCTTTTTTTGTCGTTTTTTTTTGTTTGTTGGTTGGTTGGTTTTTTTTGTTTTTTTTTTTTTTTTCCACACAGCTTCACTCCTGCTCTCAAGTTTGCACCAAGGTGTAATGAAGTGACTGGATACACCAGGCCTAAACATCACCTCTGGCACTGCACAGTGTACAGAAAAAGCCTCTCCTGCACATCTGTGACACACCTTTTGCTTGCTCCTCTACAGGGACAGTGGCTTTCTAGGGTGCAATGTAAAAAGCCAAAATAAAACATGCTGCATCTCTACCTTCACCAAATTGTTTAATTCTTTTCTCATTCTTTTTTTTTTAATCAAGATCAGTAAGAAAAATGGTAAAGGGAGTTTTTGTAAGAGACAGCATTAATACATCCTTGTTCCATAAAAAAGCACTACCATTCATTGCACTGATGTAAACCCATCCATGTCTTACATTTTTCTAAGTCTGTACCCTCTCATTTAATGTCATCTCAGGTTCACAGAAAGTTTTGCAATTCAGAGACTTAAAGAATATTTCTTTTATATTCATTCACATACCATCAAGCCCGTTATGATGGCTGTAGTTTCTTTTTCCCAAAATACTTAATGAAGAGTGATTGGAGGGTGCAAGCAGTCGTTTTGCACTTGGACTTTGAAGGCTTGGTGTTGACCTGATTACATTGGGTTTCACGGCAGGATGTATCTCTGTTTGAGACAAAAGAGAGAGAAATGATATCTACTTGATTTTAAAATAAATCAAATTATCTATTCCACATATAAAAATTAATTTTGATTTTCAGCGAAAAGAAAGTTCCTTCTGCACTTCTGCAGAAATCTGTCAGTTCTGTGTGTTTACAGGCCCTTGACAACACTTCAAACACGAGTCCTCATACCCACAGGTCCTCCTAAGTAAGAAAAATCTATTTCACTTTAGATTACCCAAGTTCAATTGCATAGTCCAGCTACGTAAGGATTTGAGTTTGAAGAGCTAATAAATACAAAACAATCTGAAATGGGTATGTTTATATTTTTCCCACCCTTTCAAGGTTTGTATTGAAGCTACACGCCCACAGGTTTTAGCAAGCTAATAAAAGCATTTTACTGTAGTGAAACCACCTCAAGCTATTCAGTATTTTCTGTCACAATAATAAGCTTTAAGGGATCTTCTCACACACAAGTCACAAGGTGCAGGAGTCAGGGGGCCAGACAGTGTAAGGCTCTGCAGCTAAGACCACCCCAAAACTGCAGCGGGAACACTTCCATACAGAGTCATTACTGGGGAGCTTCAAACATCCCAGACTATCTGTTTCATGGAGCAAGATTATTTTGGAGAAGGAGGAATAAAGAGGGTAAGAGGCACCGAAGCACACCTGGCCAGCACATTTCAGGGTGGCAGCTGCTGTGCTTGCCAGGAGCTGATACAGCTGCATTGAAATTTCTCAGTTATCTGCCAGATAAAAGTGGTGAAAGGAAGCCTCGGTTGAGTCTGCTTGTCCCTCACCAGGAATTTGCTGAAGCAATTAATTAATCCTCATCACACATTTGGGTTCAAAATGCCACCACCATGTCCAACCTTGGGTGGATCCAAATTTGTGTGGGAAGTCAGCTGCCCGAGGGCAGGTCCTGACCCTCTGACACAGCCACAGGGCACCAGCTGCCAGCATTGTGCAGGCTAAAAGGCGCTTGCAGCCCAATTACAGCAGCCTCCCACGACCCCAGGCAGCAGAAGAGACTGAGAAGGTGAGGACAGAGGGGCTGCGAGTCAGATTAACAGAGTCAGCTGTCCAAGGCAAGTGAGATCAGTGCACAAAAATGAAGTACTTTCTCATTTGCAGCACAGGTTTACACCTCCTGGAAAGTGCTTCTTGTTTATCAAATGGAACACAGAAGCTGGGAAGATGCAAAATTTGCAGTGAGGCCAGGTACCCAAGGAGGAGCCTCTCCAGCCTCCGCCACCCATGGCTATCATTCAGGAGAAAGAGAAACCATTGCATAAAGTCAAAGCCCACTGCAACAGCACATTTTTCTTCCTTCAGGAATGCCCGAAGTCTGACATCCAAGTGCTCGCCTTCCCTTCCTGGAGCTCTTGGTCTCACGGCCTTGCCCAGGCTGTACTGGAACAGCGTGCCAGGAGGAGACAATGACAACAGTTTTCACACTGGAAAAGACTTTTTTTAATTGTTCACCACTGGTTTGGTTGGGGCTTGCAATCACACACTCCAAGCATGAACGCCCTCCCACAGGAAGCTTCAGGAGGGCCAGGTAAGAAACAATAGAGCAGAGAAATACAGAGGCAAGTATTAGAAGAGCAGAGAGGGAAGGCACGGGTCACCAGTCACTTCAGGGCATACCTGAAGGCTTGATGTCACCAAATTTCCCACCACTTAATTAGATGAGAGCTTTTTACTGCCGTTCACTGCAGTATTCATTTGCTTTTCATACAGAAAAGATTTCATGGCATGTCCTGTTTTTCTTGCTGTAGGGAACAAGCATCTCATGTTTTGCTTTTTTACTAAAATGAGAACAGAGGCATGCTTAATGTTATGAACATCACTGATTGCTAAGGCAAAACTTTAAACTGAAATAGAAACACTTGCACCATTTGCTGAAGGTAATTGGAATTTGCATTCTAAAATGTTCATTTAGCAATCTTTTCCGATTTTCTGAAGGAAATGGTAGATTTCCAGGGCTAACAACACTAAAATATTATTTTATTTGCCAAAGAGCTCCAGCAGCAACCACAATAATCCCAGCAGTTGCATCAACATATGAGAACTCCATCTCCTTTCATCTACAACATATACGAGAGGCAATTTTATATTTTCAGGGTGAGCAAACAGTTGAGGAAGGAAGCATTTCCTTCCTTCGACATGTCTTCAGTTCAGAAGTCACTAATCCTCCATTAGTTTACCACAAAGGCTGTCTTTTCTCTTTCTGCAGTAGAGGAAGGTAGAAAGAACAAGCTCAACTTTTAAGTTCTAGAAAGGAACTCAATTTAACAGCCAGGACCACTTCCCAATGGACTGAGTCCTCCCTGTGGGGGCCTTTACATCTTGCTTCACTCCTCCTCTACATAGAGACTTGCTTCAAATATTTTCATGCTTCAGATCAGCACTTTCTAACCAGCTGCCTCATCACATCCTAGCGGAGTAATGAGGCATTTCAGGGGGTTTGCCTATTATCTCTTCATATTATTGTATTATGGAATAATAGTAATTAAAATCTTTTCATTCCTGCTGCTCTTATCCTTGATCTATTGCCTAGCACTTCACTGAAAATCTTCTAGCCACCTGCACCTTGTTCTAACTCAGAGAACTCACTATAGCATTCAAATTATCCCATTACCCACGCAACAAGTAACCACTCAGCCACATTCTGAAATAAAAATAAAATAGGAGTAAGAAATAATGTTTCAAAAACATATTAGGAACCCATTTTATAGGACCAGATTGCAGCCTCAAGCAAGCAAATAATAATAAAAACCTTAAAAACTTCTCCCTTTTCCACTATGTCATTTGGGTAAAAAAAATTAAAAAAACAAAGTAAACAAAGAGATGCTGAAGTCTTCTACAGAATATCCCAATAAACATCCTGGATTCCAGAGGAACTTAGGCAGCTGCACCTTTCTCTCACCTCATCTCCTCAACACGTATCCCAGATGGAGTGTTAGGCTGTTTTCCTCATAACTAGGAGGTAATATAGGACATTTAATTAGCCAGGGATTCACCTTAGGGGCTTTGTTTTAGGGAGCACAGTGATGACTGATGAAATTACCGGGGATTAGCCCCAGCTCTCGAGAGGACAGGGCCTAATTTTAATGCTTGTCCTACCTCACCTGTGGAACCTGCAGCCAAGACGCAGAACAGGGATAAAGGGAAGTGATGACCCAGGATATGCAGGACACTGAAATCCTCTCTGCCTTACCAGAAAGTTTGAAAACAGTAATGCCCCGAGACACACTGTTAATCACATGCCAATAAATATCTGTGAGAATGGCACAGCATGAATTTAAAAAGAAAAGAAATGTCTCCTATACAAGCTTTGACATGATATTTAATACTATTTTTTATGAGAAAAATAATGCAAGATTTACTTATTTACTGAAACATACAAAAATCCCAAAAAAACAAAGATCACAAACAAACTAAACTAAAAAAATCCCACCAAGCTACATGGCAAACAAAAAGCCATTTTCTAGCCATCCCTATAAAGCTCATTCAGATGCATGCATTCAACTGCACTGGGTACATTTCATATCCCCATAATGCACATTATTTTCCTCAGCTCTAGTGAGATACCTTTACTTCCCATACAAATACTAAACAGACTCTACAGATACCTGGCATATTTTAGCACTGTTCATCTTCTCCCAGACCTTCATGTAAGTACACAAAATGCTGCCTGACACTCTTCATCCACTTACTCCCATTGAACCTACAGACTCCCAGAGGGATCCACACAGCTCCTCAAAGGCTACATAACACGGCACTAAAAACATGTGGTGTCTTCTAAGTTTACCCATGTTACCATTTCCTCTTTAGATGTACAGATGGGTCAGCTGGATGAACCATCCCCTGTTCAGCTGCCCCCCTCACAACCACAACTCCACCAAGTCAGCCAAAGTAGTCCTTTCAACACACCATACACACAGCTGGGGTGTCTGTAGGAAATTATCATTGGCTTCTTTCTTAAACTCTGGGGCAGGAGGAATCAAAATTCAGTGAGAATGGCATTAATTCCTCATTACCCACATTCTTGGAGTCACTATTTTGACAAAACTGATGTCCTAGAAGAACAGTTCACATTAATAGCTGATTTCTATTTCAGTAAGGCAAGAGACTTACTGTTTACTTTGATCTAGCCCAAAAAAAAACCTCCTGGTGATTGAAATTACGAGCAAAACATCTAGACTGAGCTCTACACTCAGCTTCACTTCTATAGAACAGGATTAATACACAGCAGAATTATTCACTGCTTCTCTGATCAATGGATTGATTTCTATATTCGAGGATTAACAGCCTCTGGGTTACCACAATTCTTATGTGACTGTGCAAATGTTTAATAGTCAGTGAAGGTTACTTGCAAGGAATCACTATTACTAGAATTTTTCCTCTCCCCATCAACTTATGGGTTCATTGTCCTCTCGGCTGTGAACTCAGTACACATTTCATTGCACCTTTTAAACTTAGGTCATCAAATTACAAGGTCTGTGTCTTAGTGTGGCTGACGTCTCCTTCTTTTAAGTGAAAAGTAGTGCAAATGGATTCAAAGGGCACAGTAGAGCAGCCCTGAGCATACTGAGTGTCTCCACTTTGAGCAGTTATTATTTTTATTTTGACAGCCAGACTATTTGTCACATTCTAAATTACATCAGGTTTCACTCTGACACTTTAAACCAGTATCAGGAGGACTTCTGCTTATACCCTGCAAGTTCAACCATGCAGTTTTGCAACTGATAGTGGACCACCATTATTATTAATTTATGAACTTCAGAGTTTTTTCTTGTTACTGAAAGCATAAATCTCTCTTTCTGTGCATACCAGATGATGAAGCTTCAGTACACACTGAATGTTTGTTTGGGTTGTTATTCTCTGGAGGCAGATACGCACCTAAATACCCAATGATACATGACAGTGGTTTTCTGGTGCTTTTTATCTTCAGAGGATTCCCAGCAAGTTCACAATGTCGATCTGCATCTGAGAATTTTAAAGAATAAAACTCAGTTTAAATATTTTACCATTACAAATAGATTTAGGACACACCAACCAGTTTCTGACTTGCATTTTTAACATAAATTTCTTTTTTTCTGTTATCCCACCTTCTAGATACTCCTTTTTTTTATCAATACTTCTAATAATGGATATTTAAAGGCAGGACATGTCCTCACTCATGCATGTGATGCTATGATTTTTTTTAGGTTAATGTAAGTTTTAACACCAGTTTGATCGTATTTTTTGCTCAAAAAGTCTTTCTGGAGATAGACAACCAGGCAAATGAAACACAGATGAAAACATGAGTACTAAAAGAAATGCAGTTTTGGCTATTAAAAATAATTTACTTTGAATTTTTTTTTGTTTTCTATAAGCTTCTCTGTCTCTAAATTGGGTAATACAGAGGTAAGGATTTAAAGCCAGGACCACTGATTTTTGTCATACAACCCTTCACTGTAAACTTTTGAACTAAATGGTCAGTTGTAACTAAGTATTACAGAGCTCAGAGGTCTCAAAGATTGTAACTTTCCGCTAAGTACATGAAAACTAGCCGTGCAGCAACTGCCTGAAATTTCCTGCTGCTACTGTGAACACACCAGCAGAGATTCCATCCACTTGTCCCAAACACAAAGTGTTAACATAAAGAGGTTCATGCTCAGACAATGAAGTCAGTCAACTTAAGGCAAAAATTCACAAGGCACTAGGTTTCAGTAAATAATTTCAAGATGACTGGAAATATACCATATCTTTTTTCTTTTTAATTATTCAAAATGATTGGGTTATCTGTCTTCCGAGAGCACATAAAAATTCCCGTATAGAGCTTCCAGTATCCCTAGAACATGGGTATTCTGTTCTGGACAAAATTGCATTCATACAGTGATTGTAGAGATCGGGAGCTCTCTCAAATAGAATTACTTCCCACAAATACCTACCTACAAGCTTTACAGGAGGGACACATTATAAATAGATTATAATTGCAACTCCTCCCTGTGTTTCACCAAACTCTTCCTGTTTGCTTCATTCCAGCACGAGACAGAGTAAATTTTAACAGGAAGAGGATAAGACACCGTATGGAACAATTTACAGCCCCTTTATCTATTCTAATCTAGATCTGTGCAAAAATCATGAAGATCATCAATGCACAGCAATGACTGGAATAAGTATTTCAGATGTTCAAGAAGTTGTTTTCAGTGCAGCAGACAAAGCACAACTTACTTTAATAGATTAAGGAATCTACCTGAAATTCTGGAAACACTAATGGGTTTCAAAGGTTCCAGAGCCCTAATGCTGAGTCCATGAAGTATTTCATTATTTTTACTTAATCACAAAATATACCATGTTCAGGAATAAAAAAGAAGCACAAACCTGGTGCCTGGAATATTTTTAATATTCCACAACATCTGAAATATTTTAAGTGGTGGAGCAGAATGATGTGTCTCCACTGACTCTCTCAGTAAAACGAGCACAGGCTATACAGTATTTTATCGTTACTTTGAGGACAGCAAAGCATCGCCTAAGAAATAATTAGCAAGAAAATTTTCCATCTAGGTGTCTTCACTGTAAAAAAGAGATATTGAATCATAGAGTGGTATTAATATGCTGGCTTGGAATACATACTGCAAGGAAAGCACAATTTCCATGCTTGAGATAAAGCATGTTCACCAAAGGTGAGTATTCCAAAGCACGCCTATGTAAAATATGTTTAACAGCAGCAAATTTTGATCCACAATAAGGTGCTCCCATAAAAAGTATAATAATGTTTACGGTCTTTATGCAGAACACAGAGAAAAACACAGAAGTTGGATTGTGCATCACTCTCAAGTGTAAAACCAGAGAATAAAATTTGGGTAGGAAGTTATCAAAACTCTAAAAATTTAAAGCAAGTCCTAAAATCAAATATGAGCTTTTATATGAGCAATAAAATTCTTAGTAAGATCAGTGAAATAGTGGAAGCTATGAGAAAAAATACATTTATAACAAGAAGGACACACATATTTTAGCATATTTTTCAAACATAGCAAAAGCAGAAAGTGTGCTGGTGTCTGTAGCAAAAGATTATGAAGGTGTGAGGAAAAAAACCAAGAAAGATAAAGGCACAGCAGAAAAGCTGAATGCATTCCTTACATCAGTGTTCACTGCAGAAGCACTTAAAGAAGCTCACTTCCAAAATACTTTTATGAGGAAAGTATGAGAACTGCGTCACATTAATGTGTCCACAGGAAATATTTCAAAACAAACTAGTTAATGAGTAAAACCAAGCTACCAGGACCAGGTGGAATTCATCCAAACTGCTGAGCAGACACACTGCTGGTGTTTAATGAATGCTTAAATAGTCTCGGTTCAAGAGAACAAAAACAGGGCAAACGTGATAACATCCTCCAGTTAAGTAGGTCTGCAGAGTGGCAAAAGGTTGCATTATTAATAGAGGCACACGGATAAATCTGGAAACATCAAGGGAGCCAACAAAGACCTTGGAAGGGAAAACAAGTTTAATGTGTTCTCGTTACTCAGTGGTGTGTCCTTGCAGCAGGAAGGACGATGGGGTTCCGGGCCTCACGAGCGCACGCGCGCCCGGCAGGGCGGGGGAGGGAGGTCACCTCTTCCCTCGGTCCATGGGAAACAACGGCCAGACCTCGTGTTCAGCTCTGGGATCCCCACCATGGAAGAGACACTGGAGCACGGCCAGCTGATGGAGACTCACCAAGCTGATTGGGTGTTTGAGTACAGAACACGCAGGGTCTGGGCAGCCTTGAGACAAGAAGGACAAGGTGACACCTGGTTGCCACCCGCTGCCTCCCAGTAGCAGAGCACAGAGACACCGAGCCAGACCCTTCTCAGAGGAACACAGGGACAGGGCAACACACCATTCCTGTCTGTGGCAACGGCCAGGCTGGGAGGCAGGAAATTGTTAGATATAAGGATAAGATTATTTACTCTGAGGTTGATCAAACACTGGAGCAGGTGCCCAGAGAAGTCGTGCAGTCCCCATCCTTGGCGATACAAAAAGCTCATCCGGACAAAAGGCCCATGAGCACACGAACCTTATGCAAGAGGTGGGATCAGAGACCTCCAGGGTTCCTTCCTACTTATGTCCTATAAACCAGTAACCTGCCAGCCTCATAGGCCTGCCAGGATCCTCTGAGGGGACCATGACGTGTCCACATGCAGCTGATCTGGCATCCAATTTGGCATTTCAGAGAGCTTTCACCAAACTGTGTCACCAAAGAGCTCTGCTGTCCAGCTGTTATAGGGTAAAAGAGGCTTTTTCACGAATTAGCACCTTATTGAAATTAACTGTCTGTGTAATCCCCAAATGATCTGTGCTGTTCAACATATAAAAGGGCAGGAAAAGAGGTGATTAGAGAGCTAAAATTTCCTGATAAGAGATTTCTGAGAATAATCAAAACTAAAACTGATAGCAAAGAATAGGAGCAGTATAAAGCAATGAATGTAAATTAATTCTTTAGGAGTAAAATAACCATAATATACAGATACAATGATGGCTTCTACACCATCACAAAGCAGAAGGGTATTCATGGAGTCAGCATCAACAGCTTTCTAAAAATATCTAGACAATACTAAAAAGAAATCCAAATTAGAATGTTAGAAATTGTGATGATAGGAAAATAGAAAACATGTGACTTTCTAAAATTATGGGAAACCTGTATCTTGAAGTGCACATAATTTGGGGCACCATAACCCTGAAGAGGGTACAGCACAACTAGAAAAATTCTAGGAAATTACATGACAAAGCCGAGTATAAAACACATTTTTCTATGAGGCTTTAAACATGCCAAGCATGATGACTGATGTGGGTCTTACAGAGGTGAATGAAATCAGTAATGCCAAGAAGAGGATAACAAATGAGGCTGTGCATTTAGACATGGAAGTATTTTCTAATTATTCCCTTTTTATAAAAACTAGATTTGTAGGTCTCTTAAGCTTAGAGAGACTCTCATTAGCAAGTTATTTCTCTCTGACATTCCATCATATCTCTGTTAAAATGCAGATACTCTAATGAATGTACTGTGCTCTATGTATTCCCCAAATTATATTCTTAGAAACTTTGGAAAAAAATAGAATGCTCTGTCAATTATTTTGCTGGCTATTAAAATCTGGCACAAATTGTATTCAAAGATAACAACAGAGAAAATATCTTCATCCTAGATACAGCTAAAAGCTCTTCCATAGCTATCAAAATCAAGGATGCAAAACAGTTTGTGAACCAATACCCATAAATGTTACTCAGTTCAGATGAATGGGTGGTATTCTGTCAGTAAAATACAAACTCTATGCTTATGAAGACAAATCAGTAACATTTTGCATATTCTACTGTTTTCACTTGTCTTTGTTTCATCAAACTAGATCACTAGCAAGTACCGTGTACCACATTTGTTAATAAATCTGATAATTTGAATGTGTGATCAATTTTGATCATGATCAGTACACCATTTCCAGATAACTATACATTCATTATACAAATAATATATTACCATGCACTGAAAACATTTTGACAATCATGTCTACACAGACAGTATGTAGTTATCCAGATCTAAATTACTATAATTAATATATATAGTTATAGTGATAAAGCTATATCCAAGGAGTGGGAAAAAAAGTCCCTCAAAAGTCTCCTTGTGCTGAAGTAATAATGTTTACAGACGCATGGCTCACTGCCAGGCATTTATCAACCTGCCTGTGAGCTGCAAACAGATCCAAGCTTGTCAGTGACTGCTGAGAAGAATGCTCACTTTGCTTTTCTCTAATTAAGAGACCTTCCTCATACAGGATGGTCTTGCTTAACTTTCTAAAAAAACATGCAATATATTCCAACTAAAAAGGAGGTAGTGCATGAGATTTAGACCATGAGAATTTCACCTTACCAAAGCAGTTCACCAATTCTAATTATTCCTGAAAAACCATCAGACAAGTTTATTGTCACGAACCACAGTGAGTCTATTAAGTTCAGGCAGAACAAAGTTTGAGCTTTCCATGATGGGCTGTGCTCCCAGCAGGAGGTTCTGTGCCTTCTCAACCTCCAGGTGGCCATCTCGAGATTGAACTGGGATGTAAATGCATCATCTCCACTACCTCCTGCTGGCATCTGAGCAGGGGTCATGCTATAGGCTTCATTAATGAGGAAAATCTAATTTTCTGCACTATCTGAAGGAATAAAGAACACAGAATAGGACCTTGTTTTCTGCCAGTGGATATAATGGACCGAGGGAGACAATGTGGGTGGAAGTACAATAACAGAAAATGCTCTGTTAAAACCCAGTTTCAGCTAAAAGATGCTTGGGCCTTAAGTTATCGTTCTCAGAGGCTTCCATGCTCCTCCGAGATAACAGAAGTACCTGCTGATGCGTTCAGGTACACAGGTGGAATGCAAAAACCAATTTATTTTATGAGTGGGCTCCGACACACTTGCTCAGACAGTCTTTCTCAGATCTGGGAATCAGTTTCATTTACAACCTGGCACTTCAACAAATTGCACAAGACTAAGAGGGCATAAAACCTGGTACACAGCTGGGATAAGCGCCCTACTAAACCTTCTGTCTTCAGATTTTATGGTCTCTGAGTGTTGTTATGGTGCCTGATGCAATATAGTTGGGAAATGCAGTTACATTTTCAAGAACTCATTTGGCACACACAGAGTCAGGTGAGTCTGACAAAGCATCTAAGCAGCCATTAGATTCAAGTTTCAGCACACCAACATGGAAAAACAAATTCCAAATCAGTTCTTGGGCATTGTAACCATCTCATGCCATATCACATCATGGGTGACCTGGTACTCTGGCCAGGTTATTAGCTAAGCATGACTGCAACATTTCTAGCACCAACACAGATATTCATTCAATACTGTAATTACTCAGTGGATCCAGCATAGGAAATCATTGCTGCTAATTAAGTATCTTGTTTGAAAATCTGAAAAATTATTTGCTTCAAGATAACCTTACAAAAGGATTCAGGGCATACTCAGGGAAAGAGAGACTATTCAGTTATAACATTAAAATCTACAGAGGGCACTGAGAACAGGTCACCAGATGTTAGTACAGGAATATAACTACAAAACATTTTTTTTCTTTACTTACTTTTTTGTCTTTACTCAAGCAAGAATAAGACAATGACAACGCAAGTAAGAGCACTGTAATGATTCCACAGAAAGAGAGATTGCCAGAAACAGAACACAGATTGTGGATACGTGTGTGTGTACAAAGAAACATGAGGTAAATTTGCGGAGGTATAATTTGGTTTCCACCATTAGAACATTATTTTAATGCTGTGTTCAAAAACCATTAACAATTGCGACTTTTTTTTCTTCAACCTATGTTAGGTCTAATCAGGAAGCACCAGAATTCAAAGAGACAAAATCGCAAGGTCCAAAATTTGCTTTGAGCAAAAACAATGAAAGACAGACACTACAGGGGAAAAAAGAAAAAGTCTTTCTACTCTTGCTGTTAATCTGATGTAGAACTCTTTCACTCAAAGAAGCAAAGCGAAAACACTCATAGCACTGCCAGTCTGAAGCAAGAACGACTATTTCCCGCTGAAAAGCTCAGCTTTTCACTCTTGTCTTTTAAGGCTGAACACATGTTCTAGGATGATGATTAACAGTTGGATGAAACTTTTTTCTTCTGTTTTTTCTTTTTCTTTTCCTTAAACAAAAGTCTCATCTTTTGAATTTTTTTACTGCAGTGAGTTAGAAGAAACAGGGATATGGATAAAAGGATACAACATTCAAGTGAACTTCTAAATTTTCCTGCATGATTCATCAGAAACATAAATTTAAAGGTACAATACCTTTCTCTCAGAAGGTAACTTTTATTTTAGATTGAGGACTAAAAATATAATCCTAATTCAAGCTTAAGACATACTTCTTCCCTGAAGAACAACTCGTTTGATTCACACAGTGGATACATGGTTTCCTGAAATCTGAAAGTTGCTCCTGACTTGCATAGATTTAGAAGAAGAAAGAAAATGGCCAAAAGAACAACAAAAATTGGACAAGGACAAGGAACAGAAATATTCAGGAAGTTTTGGAGTACTGCAGAAGTAAGTGAAGAGTTTGCACATGTGTAATGGCTGGTCTTAGAGTACATAAAGGGAAAATAATTACTTAAAATCAGATTTTAAGCCTCCATGGAGTAAATTTCCTATAAACAACGCAGACATCATCTGCATCCCAGATAAGTATGCTGGGAAAACATTTAGTGTTAATCTAGTGAACATGGTTACAAACCCCACATCTAATAATCTTAAAAGTTCTCTTCAATTCTAATACAATTGACAGTACAATGAGCCAGCATGGCTCATCCTGGAATACCGGGCATCTGCTCCAAGAACTGTATCTATGGAAGACTGGGAATCATAGCCAGACAGTGTGAACAGTAAAACAATGTGCTCAGTGCAGATACAAAAGCTGTTGAAATATTCGGTGACTCTGCAGCAGAATTTACACGCATATTCAGGTAAAGAAACTTACTGATGCTACCTACAAAAACTCATAGCCTTTTGTCATACTACTAGAAATTCATCAGGTCTTTATATTTTGGCTATAAAAAGAACAAGCATAACACGGAATTTTATTTAGAACTAAAATTTAAAACTGGAACAGAGAAAACCAAAATGATGCAACTATGATGCAATAATAAACATGGCTATCACCATCATGTGATTGTCACAGTGACAAAGGACTGTATTGCACACCACATTTAAATTATTATGAATCCCCAGCTCCTGATTCTTTGACCAACCCCACTGAAAAAAAGTACAGCATGTACAGATCTATAAGTTCTGCTCAGCAAAAGAAGACAAAAACAGCATAAAGGCACACTTCTTTCATGCTGCCTGGTAGGAAGCATGTATGTCACGGCATTGATTTTCCCTTCCTGCCCCCCATTTTTGTTAATGTCAATTTTTGAAAGTGAATGAGGTAATAGTTATCCCCTCTTTAATTAATTTGAAATGTTTCCACAGCCTAAGATCTGTTCAAGGCAACCAGACTTTATCCAATGTGTCGGTGATATGCTGGACAAATGAAAAAAAAAAAATGAAAAGCAAAAGCGTATAGACAAGAAATGTTTATTGAAAAAGAAAATAAAATTAAAAGACAAAAATGGGTGGGAAGCACAGCACACAGAACTAAGAATTAAAAAAACATCTTACATTCTGCCTTAATGGCAGCACAGTTAATAGGGACAAAGGGACGTCGCGCTGCCTGCCGCAGCCGGAGGGTATTTTTGCAGACCTGACGGGCCAGTTTTGTCCAACACGTGGTGTGGAGAAAGAAAGCCTGCCGTGTTTTCACCGCCGACTTGGGACTGCCAGTGTTACGGACTGGGGTGCCCTGCGTGGCCTGCCGGGACAGGTGAGTTCGGACGTGCGCTTCCTACGGGAAGGAACAAAGAGAGCAGAACACACGTCTGAGTCGCAGCGCTCAAACATCCCCAAGCTGGAGAAACTCACAAGAATAATGCGATACTGTGTCTAAGCACTAGACAAAAAACGGGCCTATGTAGGAAGCTGTAAGCCACAGAGTAGAGAACTTTATTGAAAATGGATATATAATGCCACTCCAAATGAGATATCGTATAGTCAATTTAACATTTCACAGATAAGACACCATTTGACTGACAAAATGACATTTGTACACCAAAAATGCAGGAAGCAGACGTTTATTTATCCAGGAAGTAGTCAAATAAAGATATGGCAAGGCCTGAGCACTGTACTGATCTACTTAACACAGAAAAGGGATTAATAAATTGAGTTTTGTAATACTAAAGTTGAATACATACATAAAACCCCATTCCATTAAACAATCAAATCACAGCAGTCTTGTGAAAGCACCACGTTTTGTTTTAGAAAAGTTTATCTACACAATCCTACCTCTGTAGGTTGGCTGGAAGACAGCTTATCTTCATCTGTCTGCGTGGGCATTTTCAGGCCACCGTATTTCTTCCAATAAATCCAGCAAGATGCACACAACCTACACTGCATATTAGGAGGGCCCCAAGAGTACCATTGGTGAGACTGTGGAGCTAAGGAGGAAAAAACAGCACAGGTGAACTGGTGCAGGCCACATTCACTACAGTAAATCCAGATGCTGTAATAGAAGGCCACATATGGCCAAAATATATGGCAATATAAGAGCATTGTATGGATAAATATTTAATATATTTGACACAGAAAGTAAGAAATTGAATTGTTAGTTACTTTACTTTTTTACAAAAGCACCACAGAAATCAACTCCAATTCTAAAAGCATTTTGGAAATGCTTTTATAATGAACTTCGAACTAGAGACTTTGCATCACTGAGATTTTCTCCTAGGGGACTACCAGAAAAAAAAAGACAAACCCACTAATTCTAATCTCTCTCTTATTAAGTTAGATTTTATATCTACTGTCATGTAACCTCTGTTGAGGGTTGCTATTTCAAGAAGTCCAACAAAAATTATCACAAACACACAAAATACTAGAAAGAAACAATAGTTTGTTCCATGTTCCCCAACAACAACAAAGGGAGGAAAAACACCCCAAAATCATTCAGACAGAAAAAAAACAGCTCAAAACCCTGCAGCCTTAAAGGAAAACCAAAAATAAATTTGAATCTAGCATTTTGAAGGTAAAGGAATAATATATCAATGCCGGATATTATACTACTTAAACTTTCTGTACTTTATGAATTGTTAAAAACAAATCCTAAAATATTTTGAATATTGACATTTAATTAATATATATTATATAATATACACATAATATAGAGGCAGCTCTAACTTTAAAGTTATTTCTGCCATGCAAGTAATTGAAAATTTTCTTCTGCCACATGCAAACAAAAGTACATATGCCAAACTCTTGAGTCATTAAAAAAAATACATTTACTTACTATAGCAGCTTTCACAAGCCCGACCTATTACTGTGGCTTGTGCCTGGTAAGAGGCTCCCATTGCTCCATTGACTGCAGCAGGTTTCCCATTGTTGCTGGATATTTGATTGGGATTTGGTTTATTGCTTTAAATAAATTTTTTAGAAAGTTGGAAAAAAAAGAAAAAGGTGGTTTTACTGACTGGTTAGTCAACATGAACACAAACAATCTAATTCTGGAATTCTGATGTGTGCTGACAACAACTATAAAATCTTCTCTAGACAACAAAACTAATTTTTGTACTCCTCTGTTATTTTCAGCATTGTATCAATCATTCTTGTAATTATTGTAACTACTAATACTTCAGTGAAGTAGGACTTTACAGGTCAGTTAATTCAGAGAGCATTAATACACTCCTCACTAGGTTAAGTGCAGTATTTCCAGAGTTTCAACTTTGTGAGTGTTAATTATCCTCAATACAACACAAGGCTGGATACATTGATTCCTAAGATGATTATTTGTCACTTTAGGTAGCATAAAATATATTCAAGAAAAGTTAAAATGACAATGGAAGAAACCTGTGCTGTATCTAGTCTCTATTTCAAATGCCAACAAGTCTGTCTCCTGCCCTTTTCCTTTTTCACTATATTCAGCAAGAGACAATTTCACAATTTCCACATATTCTTCATCTTGGGCTCAAGGTACAAGAGAAGGGATTGAGAGACAATTAAGTCTTCCACATTATGATCTGTTGCTTAGTTACCTTCCAGAAAAGCCATGAATTGAAAGGGACTCTCTGGTATTAAGGACAGAACCTTGCATTTACAGGAAATACCTAATGATTCAGCTCAAAAAGGTATTCAGGTCTGAGAATCAATTCTATTCAGATTTCAAATGCAATAAATTAGTCTTGAAGCAGATCATTTAGCAATCCACTTCTCCATGACCACCCCAGATTGGACAGATATCAAAGACTTGAGAAGTCCTACCAAGATCTTACTGTTGACTAGGGATTTTGTCTTGAAACGGAGGCAAAAGACAGGCAGTAAGACAAAAATGCAAAAATCCCACATTTTGAAACACATTTTGTCATCCAATACAGCTGGTCCCTACTGTGAACATATTGAAAATCTGGACTTGTCCACATGGACCAAGGAAATTAAATTGAAAAAGCATAATGTAAAGACTGAGTACCTCATGGTTTTCCTAAAGCAGCCACTTCTCTGAGGTTAGGGAACACTCATACTAGAGTTTTTAGCTTTTTTTAAAACAGTGTGACTTATTAGAGATGTAAGCTTCAAAACTCACAAAATTTGTTCTGAGATAAGATTAAAATAATTAATTTAACAGTCTGCTGCTTTCATTGTTACATCTGTTTAAGAGAGAAAAGTCAGTATGAAATATGTAAATGAAACTCTCTTGTATGTAATTTATACAAGTCATCAAAAATCTTTGCAAAGTACTTCCTTTGGTATTATATTCTTCAGTTATACAAACACTCACAACAATGGAAAGTTCATGTATATGTAAACTGAATATTCCCACAGAAAGCTTAGAAAAAAAGTGATTTGTAATTCTTTCTCTTGTCATAATATTGAGGAAATTATGAATATGTAGGAGGGATTATATTTTTTTTTCTGTAAACCACATGTTAACAGAAGCAGATATAGTATCCAGTTTAAATCTAAAAGAAACACAGATCAAAAACCCCTCAGAAGAAAACAAGATTGCATTAATAGGACTTGGTCAAAGATAGAAGATCTGGGGCTGTGTGCTACCTTTAATTTACAGGCAGAACATCTCTTGTCTCTAGATGAAGAACTGATTTTATCAGCCAGATAAAACTGTAATGGGAAATTATCTGATTTTATTTTATGTAACTATATTAACAACTGCTTCTATTTTGAAATATTGCTTTTACGTAAATATGAAGTGTTGTGCTACAGGGATTTGGAAGAGATTATTTTGGAAAAACTGCCTTTTTAAATAATAAGGCTCTCCTTGCATGTGAACAATCCACAGATAGCACTTGATCACCTTCTGTAAAACTTCTCATTCCAGACAAAAAGATTGCAGGTCAAAGACAAAGGCATAAGTAAAGAAAGAAGGTTTCACATAAGACAAGAGTTTCTAGCATTTTCTGATTATATCTCTGCACATAATAAATCCTGTGAAAGTAACCATTAAAAAGATGACTAGGAAAATACCATGCATGTAACTGCATGTTACTGTTTCAATTTTACCTGTATATTACTCAAAAAAATGACTTTGTTGTTATACTCACTAGGTGGGGATGTATACTTGCTTCAATTTACTTTCTGCTTCAGCTGCTTTCAGACGTTTCTAGTTGAAAAATTAACACATTAAAACACTTTATTATATAAAGTCATGAGATTTCATAAAACTGCACACAGTCCATCTTTAAATTATTTCTATTTTGTGATTTCACAAGAGCCTCCAAAACAAGTGTTGAAATCTTCAATATGAAAACCATGAAAAACAAGTTCTTTATTTATAATATTAGTTTGAAATCATAATATACTGTCCTACACAGTAAAACTTTCAGGTCTCACATATGACAACAAAACTGTAAAAATGACAATTGCAGTTTACATAAATTACATCTATATAAAGATGTATGACATAGTGGCTACCCCTCATTGCAGAATTAAGTAGAAACTAAATGAATGAAATTGCGTTCCTCATCAGTCACATAACAAAACTCGTGTGCTCTGTTCAGACTGAGGCTTATAACACAGCACAAGGAACAGTCAAGTCCATTGACTGTTAGAAATAACTAAACACCTACTAGCATTTAATACCATTAGAACTGTGACTTGGGAACATCACAGTAACAGGATAGCTAAACTACTGCCAGTATAGTCTGTTGAGAAGTTCCAGTTATTGCTATATATTATACTGGTAACTAAGATGACAGCTTTTTCAGTGGTGGCACAAGAAATACAGACTTCAGATGTCTACAGGTCAGCCAAAACTTTTGTATGCAAAAGATGAACAAAAAGCATTATTTGCCTGCAATTTCTGTACTCAAGACATTACTTCTGTTCACTTGAGAGAAAAAAAGAAAAAGACAAGAGTTAGAAAAGGATTTGAAACATGGTCAATTTCATTACAGAGGATGAAAAAAATGAGGGGACACATTTATATCCAGCAGTAATAAATCAGTACTACCTGTCTATGAGGTATTAAAATTCAGTCCTTCATTTCTCCTACAAGAGCCAATTCTCCTCTCTGCTATACTCCTATTTTTTGATATCCAACTTTTGCAAGGCTTATAATTCAGGAAAATACTTCCTACCTTGAGAAAACTATCATTAGACTCTGCTCTGAGAGTCCCTTGCCTGAGTCATGAGGTGAGTTACAGAGTTATTCAGCTTTACTGGCCCAGCAGTCTGAGTAAACCTCCTGGTGTAAACTGCTGTTCTCTTCCATTTCATAAAGTCGCCTCTGTGTTGTCCATTTATAAAACTCTCACTTATAAAAATTGCATCTTTAAGGAGTAATGTATGACAAATAGACTTCTAATCAGTTCATGCCACCATTAATTAATTCCCATGCAATATGAGAGCTCTTTTCCATTTATCTCCAAAACAGGCTTTTTCTCCTTACAGTTTTTTGCTGTTCATAGATGCCCAGTTATGTTTGGAGCTACAGAAGTGAATCCCATTGACACTGCTGGTACAGTTGTAATCCTTCCCCAGTGCCAGGCTTGGCAACACTGCTCTTCTACAGGCCCATAGAAAAAAGCAAACATGGTCTGCTCTGCGTGCTTGGGTCAGTTTTTACAAGAGCGAGGAAAAAGAATAGCAGCAGCACCATGCTCCAAGTCTCATAAACTAGTAGTTTTTAATCTGAGAACATTTCACAGCCCCAGCGGAGGAGCTCTCAATGGTGAACTCCCTCTGCTTAATAGCACGACACAGGTTTTCCACAACTGTCTCTCTTTCCTTTCCACATTATATCCAACAACATAGAATTTTTCAGCCTGAAAAAAGCATGTGAAACTGCCAGTCAACAGGTTCCTCAGAGCTTCCTAACAAACTGGCTCCATTCTACAAAAACAACGAGTAAATCTTGCTGCACACCTACCACGAGCAAAAGAGAAAATACAATAAGGGGCAAGAAATGAGGAAAGCAGCCCTGAAGCACTGTCAGAATGTAAAGGCATGTGTAGGAAGCTGTATTAAGCCCTGATGGCAGTGTCAATGAGAAGTGACTATATACACATTAATTACATTTTAACATACTTTTAGTACTGGCATGGGGGTTTTAAGGAATGCAGTTTTACAATTGCTTTCCTCCTCTATTTACTAAAGTGAATGATATACTGCCTTCTAAAAAAATAACCATGGAAAGCCATTTCAGTATAAGCTATATTTTTATACATTAAAACTTCGGCTAACGTTGCTCTCTAAAAGCAACAGAACATGTCACAGCTTGAATTCACACTGGCATACCAAATTTTAAGTACTGAGAGAGAGGAAAGGATGCAGAAAGAAAACTACCAATAGCTGCAGTTTCTGAGATGAAACCTCTGCCTGTTGAAATCTAGAGACAGAACTGGTAAAAGGTGGAAGTGGAAACTGAAAATATTTAGACAAGAAACAAAGCACCAGTTTGTAACAAATCCCTGGAGCAATGTAATAAATTACTGCAGCGATGTAAAAAAGAGAGCCGATGCTTTACTTGAAAAAAAAATTTACATCCTAAACAGTATTTCAAACAGGTCTTACAGACTGCATTGCAGGGGAGGTCAAACTACACTAACCCAGTTTTTCACCTGGGGTCTACTGCTTTTAATGAACTAGTATTGAAACTGAATGTTTGTGGGTTTTAAGAACTTTTGTTATGAATATCAACTTAGAAATATCCCAAGAAATGACCACTTCCCTAAATTAGTACTGTTTTCAACAGTGGAAATAAATAAATGAGAGGCAAATGTAATATATTGTTGCAGTAGAGCAATTTGTCTATCATTTCATATGTTCTCTCTTTTCCTCTTACGAAGTCTCAGTAAAGTCTTTTTGCATTGAATCAGACTTTCAAGGAGCATACCCCAAATAAGTTTTCATTCAGCAGAATCAATCAATCAAAACCTGGCCTTCCTCAAACACTATATATAATGTAGTGGTCATGGGAAGTGACCTATCACCAGGAATGATTACCCAAGGCTGAATTAGTTTTGCTAGACAAATTCAGAGAACTTTAAAATATCTTCCCGTCACTTTGACTTGAAGGGAAGATGCTCTCAAAGCAAGGTGGTAGCAGTACCTCCACTGCCATTAAATCACCACATTTATAACCTAGCAAAAATAACACTTAGTAACAATTATGATAAAGAAACCTTTCTTATGTCTGATACAATGTATCCAATTCACACAAAGAAATAAAGATAATTAAAAGCAAATTGTCCTCTTAAATCACACCAGTCTAGAACTCAGAGAATGTATTTTAAGATTCAAGTATGTGCATTGACCTTTTTCATCTTCCCATTCCCACCAGTCCCCCTGTCCCTCAAGAATGAGATTTAGAGAAGAGTGAGTCTGAAATTGCCACTTTATTACTGAATGCATTTTCTCCCTGAAATGCATTCAATTATCACTTCTTGATCTTTTCGTGAAAAAATAAAAACAAAACCCTACAGATAGTGTATTTACTGAACTGTATTAATTTTTACCATTCCACAAAAAACTAAACAAGGACATTATGAAGTTCTGATCCCTTCTTAGGAAGGATAACAGAAATGTTAACCTGGATAAAAACTGGGCATTTGACCTACACTGGTTTTGTTATTGATGATCACACATGTGTCCCTGAAAGAACATGTCTAAAGCATTCTACCCTGAGTGTATTGCCAAGGTCTGAATAGGATGTTGTAAGTTTATCTAGTTACAAGTAAAACACAGGCATCTACAAGGGCATTCAAGTTGCAGATAATCATAAAGCCTATGTGTTTTTCTTGTAAAAACCCTAGTCCTGTGAAAGGATATGCAATCTTAACACATACACCTTGATTGTTGTAGCAACAGAATCATAATAGAGCTCTAGAGAACTACAAAAGGAATCTTAGTCTTTCAACAACCACTCTAGAGCAAGTATTGCAGAAAAAAGTCACATTTTCATTTGATTTTTAAAGATAATCTTGCCCAATCATTAAGCATTGGCAAGATGCACAGCAAATCTCTGCTGGCAGCACCTTTGTAGGATAAAAATTAACAGTGAAAAAAAAAGTGTTAAAAGCAAAATGAATGGTGACAAACCTAGAAAAACATGCCTTTATATAGAACTTATTATATTCTATTTGTATTATGCATAGAACTAAAAGGTCCTAGTGATAGTCCAAGATTCTATTATGTGTTAAAAGACCTTTCCTTTACTTTCCATACCCCAACAAGATGATGTAGAAACAATTTCAAATAAACCAGGACAACCTAAAGCAATCATCCTTCTAATACATTTAATCTGAAACAAGTCCAAAGATCCATCTAACAATACAGATGTAGTTATTACAGCATAAAAATTATTTTCAATACGCTGTTCATAACATCACCACTAATTATACAGTAAGTAAAGGAGCTACAAGCTTAAACATTAAATCAGAAATTAAAATGGAGTATTTTAAAGCATTTTATGTCTAAACCAAGGAGTAAATATATAAAGAGTACAGTATATAAAAAGCACTAACACTGACATTTTGCCTAAACCTGCTAAAAATATCCCAGTATTGGTACCTAATATAATCTTAACACGTTTTTGCTCCAGAGCAACCCAAACAAGTCAATCAGAAGGATGAACGCCAGAAGGGTCTCAATTTAGAAATGCTGGTAATGCCAAAGTAATGTTTTGTCTAGGAGGACCAATAAGAGGTTCATAACACCAGCAGCCACTTTAACACCATGTATTTTCATGTTTCCTTCAGTCCCATGGCACAGCTTCACAGCCTAAAGCATTTGCTCTGCAGCCCATTTCCATCTGATCCCCTACTGAAGTAGGAACCATGAATCCCATTGCTTCAAACCAGCATACAATACAAATGGCTTAAAAAGCTCTTCACAGCTATGGGATGTCCAGCAGGCATCAGAGGATTTGACAATGCAGCCTGTAACAGCACAGAACCACTGGTCTATACCCCAAAATATTACCTTAGGCCTCCCATTGTATATCTTTTCAAGAAGACAAACAGATTCTTATGCTTTAACAAGACCACATTTTTTTAAGAATATCTCAGACTGGTTCATTCTGAAATAGTCATTAAATTACCTGCTGCACATATCTGTCAGTGGTTTTCCACATGTAGTAATACTCAATGATGCTAGTCAGTGACTTCCAAGGGAGCTGAAAAACATTTGTTACAAGTTGTAGTGGTTCCAAGAAGTTGCAATGTCCACTTCTTGTTAAACACATGTTAAAATCAAGTATAGTTGAGACAAATACTAAAACCTGAATGCATTAAATTACATTAGAATTCATATGCAAACAAACACAAATTGTAATTAATAATACACAACCTTTCCTTATAGTTAACAAGTATGCAGAATTACAATATCACACATCCAAATCTAAATGTAATTTATTCTGTTTAAGCCATATGGTTAAACAAAATGATCACAACAGAATGCAGATTTCCTTCAGGAAACACAGAATGTAGTATCTCTATTATAAAGTGTGTCAGAAGGAGAATAACATTAGGACTAAAAGAAATCATCTTGACAAGACTGTGCTCGAGTCTCATGATAATTTTACTCTTCAAAAATACAAAGGATACCATACTTAGTTCACAGATTTTTCATGACCCATAACAACTCAGCTGCTCCATTACATTACCACTAGTTTTGCATAAACTCCCACATGCTCTCAACCATTATCAAGAAACAAAAGGATGAGAGGGACAAATGTTACCCTGAGCAACAAGAGTGATACTGACAATAAACGTTTCACAAAAATCTCTGTACAAACAAGGTACATTTGATAATGACAATTATTTTGGGTGCCTACATTCATTGGTAAAATAAAAATGTATTAACCTGAGTGTAGGGGAGAAAACTAAGTAATCATTTTTAATTAACACAAAATAATCTCTTTAACTCCACAAGGTCTTTCTGTAATTTAAATTAGTATGTCTCATCCAAAATTCATGCAATTTTTTTCATAACTTGGACATGTTACTAATTTGTGCGTTATATTTTCTAGAGGCATGCATTAATGCAAATATTATCTGCTTTCTAGAAATGAGAATGATGTTTAGGAGGTTCCAGAAAATACAGGTGTGGAAACTGACCTTTCCAACCTTACTGACCCCACTAGGCAGCTTTCTGCATGTCTTAAGCCAAAATAATAGTTTCCTGCACCTTTAGTTAAATTCCTAAAACACCAGAGAAACACCTTCTCAAACTGCCTCTCCCTGCATGCAGGAGCTCACTAGTTTTTCAAGCTCCTTGATTCAGGTCCAGAGTCAGAAGTGTACCACAGTGTGTAAATGCCTGAGCATTCACATTTGATTCAAAAGTAGCAGTGTATGAAATGCGTATGCTGATGTCCCAATAAGTAGTAACACAATTCAGGTTCCTAAAATCCTTTTGCTTTCTCAGGTAAATTGTGACCTGAGAGAAATCTTTCCCCAAAAAGGCCCGTAACAAGAAGATGTGTCTGGTGTGAGGTGACAGATGAAATGATTCTCAGTCTCCAGGTCCACATTCCTCCTGGCATCCAGGTGAAATGCTGTCACCCCAACCACCTGCCATTGTCAGTTAGTACATTTTAGCATATCCATATTTATCTTCCTTCCTGAATACTTATTAACACATTCATGCTACAAATGTTTGCCATTTCTCTAGAAAATACTTTAATCTGTGACTTTAATCTATGACTGTGACACCAGAATGTTCATTCACTCAGTAGGCATCTACACTTAAAGGAAGACAATTAAGATTTTTGGGCCGAATACCTGTAATCCTATTACATTTTGATTCAAAACTTGGAAAACCTGTTTGACAGACCGAGTATGGATAACCTGTATTCCATTTACCTATGCACTTAATGCTCTGAATTGCCAGTGAAGCTGTGAACAGCCATAAAATAATGACCAAATTCTGTTCTTGAAAGAAGTAAATATGCTCACCTGCATAACATTTTTGCAGGAGAAAACTAGCAAAAGCTATCAGCTCTACAAAAACAGAGACAGGGGAATTTTAAGTTTCTTTAATTTCTCCAGGGTAGAAATAGGCCAATCGAATCAGATCAGCAAGAAAAATTTAGGATTATAAGGAATCCTAAAATGAGCATGGTAATTTTAAGGCAGGTTTTCACAAGTCTCCAAAGCCGGAAAACAGTTGCTCCTGCTTTCTATAAACAGTTCCAGTTCTTGATTACCAAAGCCCTTCCTGCCATATCTGAGATGTAATAGTTATAAATTTCTGAAAACTTTTGATAATGAAAAACTAAGAATTAACAAGTATAACATCTTTGTCTTACTGTTAGGAAAATAGTTACATTTGGAGAACATAAAGTATTCATTCTTTTTCCATTCTACTACCCTGGGATGTGAAATAATTGAAGCACATCAAGTAAATTGAATTAGCTTATAAGGTTTAGGTTGATTAGGATTCACACAGAGTCTTAAAGATAGAAGAACCTCTCCTACAGGAGTCGGTGAGTCAACAGTTGATGAAAATTATTATTCAAATACAAGACTGATAACTTGATTATAAATGAGCATCTCCTATCTGTGGAAAAAAAAGGTAAACTCCTTTACACCATTTAATTTATAACAATCTTGTTTACTAATATTTAGTGTTTGCAGCTTAATACTTGAGCTGCACATTGAACATCAAACAGTAGCAGTTCATAGTAATTGCTGGAAAAGTAAATGAATCCGCCCTTTACAGAACTATCATATAAAGGCTGCAATTGCAGCTGCTGTGCCTTGCAAATCTGGGCCGACTCAGAAAAGGCAACTCCTCTGGGATGTAATGACTCAGGCAAGTACTACATCACCCTTCTGCTTCAGGAGACTGCTACCAATCCTTCTCTGCCATGCAACGTGACTTTCTTGCCTGTCCTGGGGCACCACTGTGTGACTGCTGAGGTTGGAGTTTAACTTCAGGCACTGCAGACTTTAATTTTATCATTCGATCCTACGTGAAGACTCAAACAATTTCATACATATATTATCAGTTCGTTATCTCTTTCTCTTACAACACATCTAAGAGTCCTTAAACTTATCAATGGCTCGCCACTGAAGAGAGGGATGATAATAGAGAAAAGTATTATCGTGGAAAATCACTGCTTACATGCTACATATTTATACCTACCTCACCTTGCAGCAACTTTTCACATACCCATGATCTAAATCTCGAAGGACTATTTTTGATGATTACTTAAAAAGCAAATGTGTGTTTTCAACTCCCTGTACTTTTAGAATGCTACATAGGAAGTGAGAACACATAAATTTTACACTAGAGAAATTAAGAGATCCCAAGACTACACAATGATTAACATAATTGAAAGATTTCAAATTACACAGAATTAAATAAACACTGTGCACTGTTATTAGTACCATATAAATTGAGATAAAATAGATGTTCTTCTAACGATGTTTTTTTAAATTACACTTTTCCAAAGATTAAAAAAAAAGTGACAAAGAATGGATAATATCCCTGTTCTAACTAAATGAAGCTATAATTAATTAGTGCCCCACATCCATTTGTGCTGCACTCTGACTCATGGTTAAGGTGCCCTCAGTAGGCTATGCAGTGCTATCACCAGATCTGTGTGTGTCTCCTGCTTTGGGAGGAGACCAGAGGAAAATAGCTGCACTTTGGGAAGGAAGAAAGTGAAAGAGGGAGGGTATCAGGAATCTATCTGAGACAAAATCTGAACATTTTAAGCAGCTTCTAGTAGAATCTCTCAAATATCTAAATATTACAAATGCAGAGGCAATTCTTGCGACACATTACTACACTGCTTTACTTTAATGGAGTAGTAGGTAACACAGAAAATATACAGAAAATAAAAACACTACATAAATACCAGAGACAAGCCTTCTGCATGCTTGCTCACAAATTGTGTTAGGACACAACTTGTAAACAGCCAATAAAATGTGTTATATGCTTAAGGAATTTTCAAAAGCCAAATATTATATATTAGGAACCATTTAATTAGAAGACATAGCTCCTGAATTACTGTACAATTACAGCTGGGAACCATTTGTCTATATGGGAAATAATATGGAATGTAGTTTACATTAAGATTTGTGTTCTAAAACATCTATAAAATGTTATTTTTTAATAATATTTTCTTGAACTTAAAAGAGCTGTTTCATCCGTGATGCAACTTTCAACCTTATGTCATGAAAGCAGTGAACATTTTCTCTCTTAGGAATTTCAAAATTAAGCATCCAGATATAATACACCTATTAAAATGTCAGTTCTTTAGAAAAACAATAGCCTTCCCTTCCCACCTTCATTCAATTACCTGTTCCATTTCAAATCTGTGAAAACGAAGGAAAGACAGCTTAGCTCATTGCCAAGCCTCCACCCACTGTCCCTCACTCTGTCGTGGAAGGACTTCTACATTTACCATACAGTACCTTTTTTCCCCCCTCACAAAGATTATTAATAAACTTCTGCAAAGAAAATTCAAAAATCTGAGCTCTCAGAGTCAAGCAGAATGAGATTGGTGTGAAAAATGTTTCAGTCAACTTCAGTCTTAAATAATGGAATTCCTTTGGTTCAAATCTTAACCTTTTCATGAAGCCCAACTTGAACATGGTACAACAGACGAAATCTTTTTCCTTGAAAGAAAAAGGCTCTCCATAAAATGGGAAAAAAAATTTGCAGCAAACTACTAGCAATTCCAGCAATCAGTGTTAGAATCCATTTAATTTCATTACTCCGCATCAGAATTAGCAAATTAAGGGTTTACTGCTGTATAGTCTGATACTTCAGTACCAAACCCATTGTAGCTGGAACATATTGGAAAACATTTTTTTTTACTTTTCATAACTGCGAAAACATCTAATATGTCAAAATAACTCCCCGTAGTACATTTTAAAACCTATCTGAATACAAATTTCTCTCTGCTAACCATAGCAGGAAACCCCAGCTTTCCAAAAACACCCAGGGGAGTCAGCCATGTAGCTGCTAATGAATTTCACTGAAAATCGTGGAAATGCTCTGCAAAGTTCCTGGACCTTTTTCAGATGCTTGTAAAATCCTTATCAGAACATCTCAGCATGAGACATCCTACCTAGTATTAAACCACTAAACATATTATCTTCTGTCCCCATCTTTCCAAACAACAGCAGTGAACAGGAAAGCATATTGACCCCCAGCCAGATAAAATGTATACACATGTTAATCACACAAAACAGCTACACTCATTTCTCCCCTAGCTAAACCTTCCAAACCTACAGAAAGCAGCTATGCTCAACCATGGCAAAACATAGCTACAGGAAAGGGCATTACTTTCATACTTACAAAGTCTTGTCGAATGTCATTGAAGTCCTTGCCATACTTTTCCAAAGCCTCTTCAAATAAACTAGCTTCTGATGCTGACCACTCTTCCATTTCATCTCTACACAAGACAGGCCCTCCCAGTGGCACTAGAACACTGATGGCACTGCTCAGATCATAGTTGTGTTTATGCAGTGTGTCCATTGCATGAAACTGGCAGGGACAAGGAGAGAATAAAGATGTGTTTAAATAGGCAGTAATCCATTTCAGTTAATGCAAATTCAATACATTATTCTCTAAAAGCCAAACGAGGAGCCTCAATTAATGCTAAATTTAGAATCTATCTTGATATCACAGTTTTCTGCTGTGGAGTATGAGGAAAATAAATGGTTTATTACTTAATCTGAGAAAGGAAATAACTTGATAAAATGTTTACCAAAAATTATATTCATTTATTAGTTCCTGCAAATTACTAGCAAACATTTCTAAAGACTCTTTAGTTGGTAGGAATTGGTTCCAACAAACCCAATAAAGACAGTAGTTTATATTGACTGCGGGGCCATTTTCAACTAACAGAAGCTCTAAATAGTAACTAAACAGCTGCTCAGATATCTATGAGCTCAATATTCTCATTGCTGGAGAAGGAATACATTTATTGTTTCCACTATCATCATACTGAATGAACAGCAAGATTTTTGTCCCTTGCTAAACCCTGTTGTCACAGGCCAGTAAACAAGGTTTCTTTGGTTGATTCCCTTTCTGTTATAAAAGAGACAAACAGAAAACAAATAAATTAAAACAATCTTCCCACTGCAGGTAACACTGAACACTCTCATTGCTAACCAATGATGGGAAATATGAAAAGTAAACAAATCCACCCGTCAGGTGGAGCAGCAAACAAGAAGCATTTCTGACTCAGCATCCCAGAAGACCCCATCAGCACAATAAAACTGGCTGTGCTGAAGTAGGTATCAGAGTTGTAAGTGCACTCATGTTTGTGACTGTATCAGTCTCCTTCCCTCCACCACAGCGCTGAGCTCCAAGTGTAGCGTGCAAACTCTCACACGGCCACAAACCCAGCTATGAGAAAACCTTGCAAGGAAGGAACACTCCTGCATCATGTGTCAGTATAGCAATTCCAGCTGAGCTTCTGCATACAAATCTACTGCAAATAATGGATCTTTCTGATCTTTTGCCATCTTCTATGAATGACTATTGTCTTTCTCTAGTGTTTACTATAAGTCTTTGAGTGCTATCAAGCACAAGATTCTGGAACTGTTTTGTCTGCAAGAAGCAATGTCACTATTATACTGCAATATATCATTTTACTTATGGTTCAATCAAATTCACCAGCCTGGAGAAAAGCCATTGTTAAAATCAAGTATTCTAATATGGAAATATATAACATAATGTCTAAAATCCATCAGCTTCGTATTAGAGAATGTACATTGAACTCATTGGTTTATTGCTTACCATTCAGGCAATGAGTAAACCAGGTCTAAAGATTGAACTCTTACAGTAGATGTGTTATTGAGGTTTAAATATTTGTTTAAATTGCAGCCCTCGTATAAAAGCAAAATACACAGGGCATCTTTCAAGCAGCTGCTGAATCCAGATCTATTCACTGATACCAACTCTCTTAAAAATGACAACAGAAGTCAATAAATGGGAATCTTGCTCTTGCTTTACGTTTCTTTTTCATCTATAACAAACCTCTGACTCCATAAAAATTTTTTGTTGTTACTAAAGAAAAGATTCATACTGAACTCTGTGGATAAGTGCTGTCTTCACTGAGCTGTCCTGTGACAGAAGACCACTGACAAGTTCTTCGATAACAACTCTGCCTTCTACAGAGAGAGAAGCCCTCACCTGCATCAAATTTCCACACTGCAGTGCAAATTGTGGTAGCAAAAGCAAGAGAAGCCTGAAGGCATTCATAGAGGCTGAGGGAAAAAGTCCTGGAGTATCTTCTTCTTATCTGCTTTGCCCTAAGAAGGAGGAGGCTGGGAGACCTGGCATTGCCTCACCCGAACAGGAGCCTGAAGGACAGGGTAAGAACCACCCTTCCCTAAGACCTCTTGCCCAGAGCATGCTGTCCAGCACAGACAAGGGGGCCCAGCAGAGGAAAAGTGTTAGCCATGCAGGTAAGAGGCAACTTCAAGTCCAAATACAAGCAGGCAAAGGAAGAAACTTTCCACCAAAACCTAAGGAAGGGCTGCATGGCACTGGAAGAAAGTGCATGAGAGGGCATGCTGCAAACAAGCCACACAACACAGCTCCCAAACCAGCTGCAATTTCAGACTGAACTGCCTCCAACAAAGCACTCAAACTGGAAACTGAGTGTGGATTCTCCAATTCAATCACATTTTAAGTGTGTTTATCTTAGGAGCCACATATATGGAAGTCTAATAAAAATCATTAAAAAGACACCATTCAAAATGCTAAGGAAAAGACTGTTCATACTTTTCATTTTGAAGAGACATCCAATATCAGATTTAAATCCCTACAGTAAAGTCACACAAGCTCTTCTGAACAAACCCGCCACAAGGACCAAGTGATGCCATCAACCTGCTTTGCTTCAAATGCCTCTAATGGTCAGTATATGCACTATGAAATATTTAGGAATCTGAAACAGAAGATCTTCCCACTCTCTTTCTCTTCTTAGAGATCAATTTTCACTATAAAACACTGCCTTTGAGAAGGACAGAAATGCAAGTTTTAGTTGGTTGTCTCACAAGTTTTTACCACTGCAAGAGAAGCACATTTATTATCAACTAAGAAGGTAAACACACATTGTTTCATGTATTCAGCAGGCTTTTCTAAAAGCAGGGAGTTTCCTATCTTGTCTCATTACCTTCCCTATGTTTTCAAAATACAGAAGCCTGAAAGCAGCCTCTCAGTTGTTATTCGTCTGCAAGAAATGTGTACATCAACCCTGAATTTATCCATGTTTATAATCTAGGCTTTTTTTTTTTAATGTCAGTCTGTTTACAGTTATCTCTGATTAAAACTAATTAGGATTAAAACCTAATTAGGAATACTGGAAAGCCACAGGTGTAGTGTACAGAAATCCCATTAATAGCACCTCAGGTGCAAGGGTTATCTGCCTTGCATTAAGAAGATAGATGGTATAATTTTCTTAGTGTTATGCACCTATATCTAAAGTATAAACGAGATATACCACAAGTTCTGCAAATGTCTCTACTAACTTTAACTGCTGCTGAAAATATGCTCCCAATTAACTTGGAAATGCCTGAAAAAGTAACTATTATAATGACAAATACGTCTTTTCCTAACTTAGAAGGAAGTATGTTGCCAAAAAGCAAAAAAGTAGGGTTTTAAAAAGCTGAGGGGGTAGGAGAATGAGAAGAGACAGACACAATAATTAAGCCTAGGGCGGCTCCTTTGATGCCTCATTATCAGATATGCCTTTCATTAAGTGTAATGTAACTTAATGGATCATTTGCAATGGAGAAAAATTAACATGGCACTCAAACAAAGTATCCCTTTAATAGCAGCATTGCACATGTACTTTCAAATGAGAAACTGCCATAAGGATAAATCCATTCTATTAATCACTGAATAAAGTATGCAAATAAAGAAGGGATATGCAACATGTGAAATTTATTAAAAATTCTTAATCCAATGAAATATGAATAAAATGAAAACTGTTAAAGAACTATTTTGATGAACAAAATAAAGTATTTAATGTGAACAGAATTGTTTGTAAAAGTCACATTAGCAATTGTGAAACAGAAAATTAATTTTATTACTAAAACAAATTCTATTTTGCCCCTGCCTTTACAATACTATCATAGTCCAGACTAAATCAGTTTCCTGTTCGATAGCCTTTGAGTACACTGCAAAAGCTAATAAATTAAATATTTTTGTCATCATAATAACGAATTTATTTTATCTGGAATACAAGAATTGTCCACTGAATCAGACCAATCACCCATCTAACTAAGCATTGTGACTCTTAGGAGTAGCACCAAGGAATGTTAGCTAAACTATTCAGGAAAGTCTAACCCCAGTCTGAGGTCAATTCCCATTTAATTGACCAGCATCTACAAAGCTTGAGAATGAGGACGTTTAGGAGGCACACCTTTCCCTATTCTCCTCAGTACTAATTTATGGCCTAGGGTACATAATTTTTCTAACCTTTTTTTAACCTGCTGGTATTGCCCATTCCCACAAAATTTTGTGCAACTGAATTCCAGGGGCTCTCTATCCACTTTTTAAGTCAGCACCTTAACTATTTCAAACTGATCTTTTTTATTGAGTTTCCTCTAATTCTAATACTCCAGTATCTGGTAAATAGCAGGTCTTCTTTGTGGTAGTGTTTAGGTACAAAAATACCTAAAATAATAAAACAACAGTTGATGTCTTTGGAAATCTAAGTCAAACTTGATTCCCTGAAACAGTAATGTTTTTGGTCTCACATAGCATACTTTATTTACTGTAGCACACCTTCTCATCTCAGCTAGTATGATTATACAGAAACAAACCTGTAATCAATGTATTTTTCACTTTCTCTAAAAGATGCAGGTGCTTACATTAACAGTGAACAGCATACTGAGGAAACATAGTAAGAATATGCTAATTAAAATGTTTTTAAAAAATATGCTTACAAAGTCAGATTGTTTAACCTTTAGAAAATTTGATGACATACATCCAGTGGGTAGAAAATATTATCCACACAATTTTCAATCAGCTTTATTACCACATACTTTAAATGACACTGTTGTTGAACTGCACCAAATGAATCTCTATACAACATGTATTACCCATTCTGCTGTGGGTATCCATGGTATCCATTGGCTGTGGATGATCCACAGCTAAAGCCAAGTGTTGTACAGTGTGATTACAAGGGCAGCACTGAGAAGCTTAGAGAAAACACACAGGATTTTCTAACACACACACGCACCCTGCATGCAGGTATCTAGAGGACAACAGGCAGAGAATGGGGACACTGGAGTACCAGATAGTGTTGAACTCATGGGTATAGAAGCTGTAGGATGTTTAAGACGCCACCTACCAGTGTGATGTCTCGGGAAGCAGCAGCTGCACTCATGTGTAAACTGGGTTGCCTGACAGAACTACTGCAGTCCAAAGCTCGAGCAAACGTGCCAACCGCACTGCAACAGAGGAACAGGAGCAACAGTGAATACACAGAAAGATGTAATCTCTTATATCAGACTGTGTCATATCTATTAAAGTGTCCTTTCACACGTGGAAGTCACATACTGTTACTGTTAAGATCTCAGATCTTCGCCAACAAAGAACAACAGCTTGATAAAGACAAATCTCTAAACACTGCAGCAAAAATTCTGACCTTCTGCCCTCAAAAGTAACAACGTACATGTAAGAACAGCAGCTTGGAAACAAAGGTTACTCAGAGAATTCTCATGTACCAACCTCTTAATGTATCGATTTTTCAATTAATTATGAAGTCAAAGGTTCTCCACAGTGTGGGGTTTACAATCAGGACTATTATTTCTAAAATTACAAGGCTATAATAGTGCTTAAAAATTATAATTCAAATTTAAAAGGGGGTTCACCATGTTCCCGTGAGGAAATTAAAAACATTTTATCCACTTCAGTAGTACATGTCTACTATTTCCATTAGTAAGCCAAAAAAAGCATATTAGCTTAGTCTAAGGTACCTCCAAAATCCTGGTTTTCTCACAGGTTTTAAGTAAAAATGAAATAAATGGAACACTCAACCTACTTAATAAAAGCATTCCATTATTAAAATGGACATGTTTTTTCCAAAACTTTATTTTTTTTCTACTTTTGTTGATGAATTGTACATGGCATCTATTATACTTAGACTGTTCTAAAGTGCAAACATCTCTTGGAGAACAGTAAACATTTCTTGGAAGTACATCTTTATATCATGCACAGTGAAGGAAAAGATGCATAGAGAATTTGACTGGGCCCAGCATATCATACAGGAAATGAGCAAAGACGCAGTGACACAAAAGATTATCAATTAACAGATCAGAAGTTTCTCCAGTACCTGGAGTTGTATAATGACTCTTGAGGTGCATTGTGTCACACTGATACCAGAAAAAACCCATTTGTTGCAATTATGCAACAAATAAATTCAAAGACCCAGTTACATAACAGATGTAATGCAGAGCAATCCTCTGGCGTAGGGACTCAAGCCTCACTCAGCAATTACACCCCACACAACTTACAAGTGCAGAATTATACCAATAGTGAATGCCACTGACAGATCAACACACATTACTGTACCCTATAAATCTGATATTCAACAATAAAATAACATGCACCAAGACTTAAACTCACTGAAGTTATAAACGATCATGGAGACGCTGATAATGTATGTTACTGCAATTTTACCTTGAATCTCAAAAAATTCAATACTGAATGCATGTTTCAGTACTTGCTGCCAGTCTTACAAGTTAAGATTCAACAGCAGTGATTCAGACCCCTGATATTAACTGCTAAGATCTCTAAAGGCTGCGGAATAAATAAGTGATATTCAAACGTTTTTCCACAACCTTTGCTCCTTCTTTGTGGAGATGGCAAATATGCAACAAGAACACACAGACACATTCTATTTTCTTTTCTTTTTTTTTTTTTTTTTTTTTTTTTTTTTTTTTTTAAAGCTTGGCAGTACATACAACAGTATTTGTCCACAAATCACTCCCAAGAATAAGGCTCTATTGTGAACACATTTCCTGATAGTCAGTCAACCGCTTTCAACATGTCAGCATTGATAAGGGTTGTAGCTAAGCAGTCTTTCCTGTGATCCTTCTGTCCCTGCTGTTCAAACCAGTGAATGTGGCATGACTGCATTTCCCTTCTGCTGCTACCTGCTAGCTTCTTACCTTCCTTTTGCATAATTAAAATGATTTTCTTTTGACCACATTTCTAAAATAAAGTCTGAGTATGCTATGAACATTACAAAGAACGTTCTCACAGTCACTCTCTGGCAGATCAGACTTCTGAGGCTGACTTCAGAGCCCAAGAGTATCACATTGCCCAGAATGTAAAGTCTAAATTAAGAGACAATATAAAGGTTTATTCTGAATAAGTGATAAAGAGGTAAGAACTGATGCACCAGTGGACATTGCTTCCAGTGCTGTACTGAGTAGGAGAGGATGGCAACCATCAGAAGAGTGCTGTGTGGGAGTTTGGAGTATGTGAGTGCAAAACAGATTAATAATACATAAAACACATAAAGAGAAAATAAAAGAATAAAAACAATAGAATAAAAGATATTAAAAACAGCATAAAATATAATGGAACAAATATGATAATAACAATATGAACAAATAAATAATATATAATAAAATGCAGGCAGTGTACCATTTGTGGTGTCAATGGGGACAGGACAAGGAATGGGGATGGTACAGGACACAAATGCAGGGGGTGTGGAGGTGTGAGGTGTGCGCATGTCTGTGGCTCTCCTGAAATCAAACTAACTTCCAGTTCTCCTTTCCATAGAAACTTGTGAAAAACAGTGGATTTCCAAATAAGTGTAGAAATTCTAGAGCATTTGACTGTTAAATAGTAATTAGGTTGAAAACTAAAGAGTGATACCCAGTATAGATATAGTATAATCTAGCTATACAATTCAGATCCAAATTCAATATTAATTTTAGAAATCATTAAAATACCTTAATTTTTATGTTTTCCAGTTAAAGATACAGACATAAGGAACATATTGATGAAAAGGTCAAAAACTACCTTTGTCATTTTTCCTTGCATGATTTTTTGCTAATTCCACTATTCAAGAATTGTTTTGGAAAAGGAACAAAATAAATAACTAACCAATGCCATTTCCAGAAGACACAGTATTGTCTTCACCTACCTAAAATAAAACTCAGTATTAAGCCAACACAAGCTGAGCAGTCACACTCTAACCAGTCATTTTTCTTAACAAACTTTCAATATTAATGTCTTGTTAAGCTTGTAGAATTCAAAGAATAATTGTAAACAGTTAACTGAAATTATAGTTAATTTAATAATAACAATAATAAACTGACAACCCAAAAAACTCTGCTCAGCAAGCTACTTACAAATTATTCAACATGTAATTAAAATACTTGGACTTCAAACAAAAACCAACACTCCCCACATTTTCCAAAATAAGCTAAAGCCAAAAGTCACACAGACAGTGAATTACACAGGTGGCAGAGAGATGGACAAGACAAACAATTGGTATTATCAGCAGGGAAATCACTCTCTGCACAGCCTGCAATCAGCAAGCAGCTATAAGAGCTTTAAGGGTTAGACCAAAGGATCCAGTGTTACCTTAATTAGGTTTTCCTTGGTTTAATTATCTTAAAGAGCAGAACCAAGAACGTTCTCTCAAGGATTTATAACAGATTGCAGCTGACAACCATACAAACAAAACAAATGGATATAGTTCTGTGCCAGGATCTAGGATTATTGAATAAATCCACAAATTCAGCAAAACTCAACAAGGTCTATGTCTAAAAAACCTGAGAGAGATTGCTGCAGCTGCTATGCCTGTGCACCCTACATTTAAGCAAAATTTCAGATTAGATTTAGAGCACGGAAAATACATTGCTCCAAATTTCTTATAGCTCAAGTCTAAGACATTAAAGGAAATAATTGTTCAAATTTTTGCATAAGATTAATATTAGTGGTAGCCAAAGAAATTAAAAAGCAGCAAACACAAGAAACTGTTCCAACAAGCTTCCAAAGATTCAGTGGCTCATCGGTAGCTAGTTCTGAAAAGGGCTGTTATTTACCAAAGAAAATCTGGAACAACTGCAATTATACATCACGATAAAAACAGCCTCTGCTTCTCTCAATAGGTAGCAACAGCAGTCCGGCATCAAATCAGATCCAGAAAGTTCTGGATCCAGACCAGTAACTATCAATTTTCCTCTACCTTGTATTCTTGAAAATCCAGCTGAGACATACATCCTTCTCAATCTGAGGATGTTTATTTCGAAACTGTTCACTTTTCTACACCATTTGTCTGTTTCAGTGATACCAGACAAGTAGTGGGTGTACCTTGGACAAAGCTGTTTGAAGTGAACCACATCTGTGCATACATGAATCTGCAAATCCACAATTCTCCCCAGATACCTGGAAACTAATGAATGGGACCTATGCCTCCCTTCTGAGCTAACATTTTTGAGGAAAAGAATCAAGTGATCTTTGGTGGTTTTCGACATATTAGGAACCCTCTTGTTTTCCTTCTTTTTATTCCAATGTTCCTCTTCACAGTGAATTGGAAACAGTCCTAAAAGTTGACCTCTTAGACTGCTCTGAACTTTACAAACAGCAAATTAATATCTAGTTGCTTTTTAAGAGAGTGTTGTGATACTTAAAATATTGGAAAGAAGAAAAAAATATGTATCTTCAGTGAAGACACATGTAAACAACCAAATATTAATTTTAAACTGAAAATAGACCTGAGATTTTTACTGGTAGATTTTGCAAAATCTGACCTGAGGAACATATTCAAAGTAAATGATGCTGTTACAAAAGACACATTTCCTTTGCATGTCTAAGCAACTGCCTGTACAGTGCTATGCTTCACTATTATCACTGCAGGTATTTGCAGCACAAAGGGATGTGACACGATAAACATGAAAAGTCACCTGCCACTACTCTTTTGCTGAAGGACTCTCAAAGTTAGAGTAAGTGTGGCATGATATATAAATATATGCTATGACCAACCTTCACTTTCATTACTATATGAATAGAAATGAAATGTATGTGAAATTTCTCTTATTCAACAGAAATAGAATCTAGATAGATAAAACTAGTGTAATTCACAGGATGTTATTTAAGGCATCATCTGTACGCCATCCCGCAATTTCACAGTCACAGAGGAGGAGATGTACAGCCCCCTAAAAGCAGGTCCATGAAAACTCTGCAATGGAAATATATTCTTTATATTGCAATAGATCAAAGTTCATTTAAAAAAAAAAAAAAGAAGACACAAAAAGAAATTCAACTCCAAGTCTAAATCAGTTCTTTTCAAATGAATTTGGGTCAAGAAGTACAGTAATACAAAATGCACAAAGGAATAAACATAATACTAGCCAGGCATGACAGACAGGCAGAAATACAGAATTTGTGATATGCCTGGTAAACTTGATGTGAACATATTTTTCCTTTTTATTGCCAAAGCATCTGCCTACCATTAGATGCTGTAATTCATCTTGCTAGCAAACACCCAGTTTAGTGAGTGCAGCATTGGCATCAAGATTTTTCACCATTTTTGCTGCACAATTTTATGTAGCAAATTCTGCCATTAAATTTAATTACCTCTTTAATGAACTTCAATTCCTTTTACTTCTCACCATCTCCAGAGAATCCAGAAGCATAGTAATACTGAAGCCTTCAAACCAATGTCTTTTATGTATTTATTTTCATTTATGAGCTTTAGGAATCTTGTCTACTGCCACTGACTACAGTGAATTATTTCCCAAGAACAGAGCATTACTGTGTGATTGCATCTCAGTAAATGTTTTTACTTATGGTTCTCAGTTAATGAGTGTATTATTTTCCTCAGTATAATGAAAGACACCTTGCCAGTTGAAGCTGCATTGTGTTCCCTTCCTCACTGTAAGATAAATTAATGTAACAATCATAGAACATCCCCAAATACACCAACATACTGAGCACTTATAACATAGTAACCAACAGAAAATGAATATAACCAGTCCTAGAGCAAATGGAAAAGTGGGAACAACACAGGAAGGATCAAGCTCTAATTTAAAAGGACTAACAAGTAATCTTCCATTCTTCTATGATTTTACATCAAAAAATAAGCAGGCATTCAAATGAAGAGAAATATGTCAGATAGAGGTATGTAATGCCCTTTTAATATCACAGAAATCAAAGTACAAGATTTTAAGGTAGAGATGCAATGCTTCAAGGCTATTTTAATTAGATTTCAAAATCTGGTTTAGTTGGAAATAAGCTGGGACCACAAATGTCTGTAAAATAGCTTCATTTAGAGATATATTCCTTCCAGAAGACTATGTTGATAATGTAGTTAGATGAAGCAGAATAAAAGAACCACGGTCTTAATGGTTTCACTGAATCATAAAGCACATAAACAGAACTAGAATGTACCAAAAATGTATCATGCAATGAATTATAGACCAAATTAGCAGATAGAAAGAAAATTAATTAAAAAAAAAAAAAAAAAAAAGGGTCATTTCTTGAGCTCTCAGCATCTGTCCACACCAGAGCCTACATCCCCTATTGCATTTGAGACTGGGCAGGATAATTTTTGACTCTGAAAAACTGGGGAAAAAAGACAACACTATTATGTTATACAGACAATAGAACAGCTTTTATTTCCTAACACTGTGTAATTTGGGACAGAATTAGAAAAAGAACATACGATGAAATGAAGTATTCCTTGTATATTAGAAATTATAAGAGACTGATGACTGGAAGAAACGGGGTGTATCTATATCTGTTCAAATTAGGAATGGAGTTTCAAAGCCCCTGTCCCAAGCGTTTTTATCTACTGCATTTTAACCAACAACAAAAAGTATCTCATAGCATACAAACTGGGGTTCTGTTAAAAGTAGTTCCACGTACTCATAGATATTTAGTCCAAAGGACCTGATTAAAGTTATGACTAAAAATAAAACTGCTCAAAATGCCTAGTGTGGACACTAGGCCCTCAGCACCAACCATTTCCATTCTACAAATCCATTTCTACTGTATTGAAATATTTGCTGCTGTGGGCAGATCTAAACGGCTGTTGCAGCTTCTCAAACTCCTGTCCTTTGAAGCTGGTAGACACAGAAGAAACATTGCCAATATATAGGACAGAAATAAAACTGGTTGATGAAGTTGTATCTTATTCGAACGGAGTAAAAAATGCTGTTGGACTTTTCACTGCCACAGCACAAACGTTACCCAAAAGACAACTCAAACCCCAGAATACATTAGTCTGATGGCGGCCTCAAGCTTCTCCTAACAGATGCTTTTGCTAGTTCGAGTAAGAGTCCTCACCCAAATTATGCTTCAGTAGCAGCAATAAGGTACTTTCAAGATTTGTATGGCAAGCAAGACTATTTGGGGAGGCCAAGGTTATGGATCCTTATGCTTTTTTCCAAATCTCCACCAATTTTTTGGCACTATTACCTCTAATTTCTGCACAGGACAGGCATATTCTTCTACCTTTCTACCCAGGAAATTATTGCATGCCAGGGCTTAGTGAGAGGCCCAGACTGACCAGGCATATAAATCTAGAAAAAAAGGCTTCTCATTCCTGAGACAGTAAACAAACCTTGAAAGATTGGGAAAGGTATGTGTCCAAGCTAAAAATATAAATATACTTGCAAATGGGCAACACAAATAAAAAGAGTATTTAAACACCTTCTAAAAAAACAACAAAGCTGCTTGTGTGATTGAAACAGCTAAAGCATTTAAGGACAAAAGCAACTCTTCTTTCAACCAGATCAGACTGGAAAAAAAAAATGAGAATATTCAATTCCTTCAGTGCAGCATCTAAAAAGGATCACTTGAAAATGCTTTTAAAATGTCAAACACAATAGCATACACATACTTAACGAAAATCACACCTGGGAAGGTATTTACGAAAAAATTCTTCTTGTCATATTTTCAAATTTGCAGAACAAAACATAACCAGAGAAAGACCATTCCAACTGGAAATCCAGCAGGCACAGCCAATGCCTAGTGAACCGCAGTCAGGCCATGGCAGAGCTGTCTGTGAGCACTGTTCACCACATCATAATACCAGCTCTCCCCTGTTACTCAAGCAGCTTTTAATGGTCCTACATAATGGTCCACTATAAATCCTGCAAGCGCACAACACACTGAATTGAAAGCTGCCATCAAATCATCACAGAATTTTTCCAGAAATTCGTAAAAATCTGTCTCAGAAGCCACTCGGTGCATCCTGTGAATACAAGTATATAGGAGCTTGGAAACAGTTTCTGTCAGTCAAAAAGCAACTTACAAAGATGAATGGAGGGAGTTCTGTGGAAGAACATCCACAAAGTCACACCTGAATAACACCTGATTACAGATGACCATTCACCAACCACAAGACCTTGGATAGTTACAATTAATCACCATGATCCACCATAACAGAAACCATCTTTACAAAAATGTATCAACTTTACAAAAAAATGCAGTCTTTGGTCAGGGCACAGTATTGCAAAGGATGTCTTAAATAACAGGAAGAGAGAAGGATATTCTTCTTTACTTATTTAATTATTCTCGGTTACTTCCCAGCAGGCTGCTAACTGCTACACTCCTCTGGGAACATTTTGGGCTCCACAGAATATTACTTCAGCTCCCCAGAGTGGCTGAAAAATAGTGAGTAGAGGAATTTAAAAGCAATGAATGAACTCTTCCAAAATTCACAATCTTCACGCAGTTGTGTTTTTAGGGCACACCATAATAGTCTGGCCATACATCTCCAGGTATTATATTCTTGGTGAAAAAGTAGTTCAGATTCCTGGTTTCTATGGAACATCTACCAGACATTGTGATGTTCTGAACACCTGTTAACACCTTAACCCCACCGTCTTGCTTGAAAATTTAACAAAGGCAGGCAAAAAAAAAAAAAGTTTCAGTAGTGTGTAGAAAGGATACAACATTCCAAGTGGAAGACGAAGAAAAAAACCAAGTGGATCACCACCTGAGCTGTAAACCAGTAAACTGGCATCCCATATCACCATACACATAAGCTGGAAAATATAGAGCATCTTTTTTTCTTTTTTCCTTCCTGAAATGTTTTGTTCAAAAGGGAGAAAGAAAAAAAACCCCAAAACTAGAAACCATGTAAAAGGATTATTTGCCCAAGAAGATTTGAGACTACACTCTGCAAGCAGGTTACAGAAAATACATGAGATGGATTTATTCAGGATAAATCCATATGTGACCTGTGTTCTCTGTTATCATTAGAACAATACCTTTGTAAGTATGAACTAGAGGACAGGCAAAACCTGTTGTATCCTATGAACGCAGGAATGTAGAATGTCTTTCAGTAAGAAACCTACAAATTTTTGAAGGGTTTTTTTTTAAAGTAGAGAAATCATTTTTAAAGGTATTTAATAATCCAAAGGACTCTGATGTTTCCTTCCTAAATCTGCATAATCATGTTAATTTATAAAATCGAACTGACCTGATTTTTTTCACTAATGAAATACACGACTTCAAAACTTTATTTCAGTATTCATCCAAAATAATTGCACTGTATATTATTCAGCTTTCATGTATATATAGCAAGTTCTGCACCCATTTCACTTGTTAACATTTTCTTTATTTCTACTCTTAACTTCTATTGTACACCATGAAACTCCAAGTACTGTAAAACACAAGACTGAATTATTATTAGCACTGAAATCATTTACTCTGAGGGGAAAGCAAACTGATGTCTACATTCAAAGTATCAAATTCTATTATAACCTGAAATACGGGAAGTATA
Source organism: Cnemophilus loriae (assembly GCA_013397755.1). Lineage (NCBI taxonomy): Eukaryota > Metazoa > Chordata > Aves > Passeriformes > Corvidae > Cnemophilus > Cnemophilus loriae. The sequence continues at coordinate 1,399,858 of VZTF01003335.1, forward strand.
GCATTATTCCAAAACTCATTTTCTTTTTCTCTCTCCTGTATTGGTAGCTTCAATAAATACACAAAGGGTCGTAGTCTGATTTTCTCTTTGAGCTAACTCTAGGAAAGAGAAGGGCTCACAAAATGGCAAACAGGATGAGTAACACGATATAGGGGAATAAATAGTCAGTAGAAAAACGAAAAGGATTTTTTTATGAGAGGATTTTAATCTTACCGTGCTACAACTAAAAACTGGTCAATCTGACGGTCAGTAAGGGGGCTATCTGGATCCCATACTTTTACTTCCAGCTTTGCCTGTTCTCTGTCATCTAATTCTCCTGTCAAAAGGCAGATGGGACAAAACACTTATTACTCACAATGTTTTCCTTTTTGTAGTTCTTGCACTATGTTTAAAAGAGACATTGTACATTTTTAAACATATACACATACACACATGCACAGAGTACTTAACAATCAGCAGTTATCCAGTTAAATTCCATAATGCAGCATCACCAAAATAAATATCTTCCCTTCCCTTAACATCAGCATTTCAATTTAAGGAGACATTCTTAAGAGGTGGAATATCAATGAAACTTAATAAAATGTTATTATAAAGTTGAAACCATAACCTAAGTAACCAGCGGTTTCTTTAAATTGCTTGTCTACTATATCAAAGCTACTGTTTCACTTAAGTCATACGAAAATTAATTTTACACTTAACCACCTTTAGCAATTAAATTCTATCCAATTTGTATTCTATGCCCCCAAAACACAAATCATTATGCAAAAATGCTGTCTACTATATTTAAGCATTTTTTACCTCTTCAGCCATTACATTATCTGTATTGTTAATATAAATCATACTATTAAAATTGCTGTGTACATTGACTCGTTCTATCCTCTTATAAACTAATACATAAGGCTGCACCACAAGAAAGTCACTATATCCTACATCCTCATTCCCCAACTTCATTTGTGTGAACAGAACAATTTGTGTACACGCACACGGCTGAAACAATTGGGGTGGTTTCCAAAATTTAATTTCCCCTATATCCATTGTTACAAGAGTATGGCATTTGTACTGCACAGAAGAACAGTGAAGTGTGAATTTGGTACAAGGATTCACATTCAGAAGAAAGCCTTGATCTTGTCTTGCCTACTACACCAATATTTCTCCTGTAAAATAAGAAATATTTCAGAGGCTGATGGAGGAAGCGCCACATATTCTACCAGTACAAGAAGATTTACCTGTGGGATGTAGCTAACACCTTTGTGGCCACAAGAGCTGACAGCAGGAAAGCCAGAATCATTGTCTTTGCGTGTTGTTTTAGGAGTGCGTGAACACACTCAGCAAACGTGAAAACCACTAATGTTTAGCTGGTTGCCAGTACTTGCCTGAGACTTTTACAAGCTACTACACGAATGAAAACCTGTTGTCAGATACAGCCATTCCACTCCCTTTGAAAATCTAGGTTGTGTAGGTACCTCTCTGATCACAGAGAAGATCACTTCAGTCTGTGCTATTTCTTATGACTTAATGAAAACAGCCAGTCTAAACATGCACCGTATCATCAGGACATGAAATAACCTGCTCGCTTAAGAGTCTGGAAGCAGACTGCAAACCAAGCACTGGCTCTTCTGAAATCACATCATATATGGTGAGTTCTCTAGCACATTGATTTTGGAAGGAAATTAAAATGTGGTATATATTTATCTCTAGCAAACATACAAGTTAGAACCGCACCATGCTGTCTGGCTGTTTTCAGGAACAAATTTCACAGTCGCATTCTCAGAAAAACACAGTAAATTACTTTCTTCCAATACACAGGCAATAAAGAATTGGCTGCCTAGTGGGACTTCAGCTTCCGTTCAAGTTAATTCACAACCAGTACTGGAGACAAACTGTTAATTTCTGGCATCTTGGAAAGGACTTTAGGTCTATAAACTTATTCTATCGATTGCACACTTGTCAATACATTCATTTCTTCCATCTGTGACAGACACATTGTGGGTGATGTTCTACATTTTAGAAATATTCTCTGAGCACTTCATTTCCATCTGTTAATATATAGTTTTTAAATATCTTTAATGTTAGTTAACCATTTCAGGACATCATATGCTGGAGATTATAACATTACTCAGGTAGATTATACTTCTCACAAAGAGAAAACGTCATACAAACACAGCACCAGTATTCAATCAAAACATGTCACTCTCCTGAATCAAGTTTGCAAAAAGAACAAAAATATTGCAATAGTACAATTCTTACTTCAGTTAAAGGTAATTAAACAAACACTACTATAAAGTGTTGTAACTCTTGATAAAGGTGAATCTGAAATATCGCCAAGCAGTTCTTTGTAATGGCAGTAGACATAAATAGGATACAAACAGTGGAAAATCTTTACCAAAATACTCTGAACACATAAAATAATCGTAATATTAAATATCACTGCAAGAATGGTAGACAGAGGTTTCCAGAAGACAGGTGGAGTCTGCCAAGCTGTGCTTTACAAAGCTTCTTAATTCCAAATTTTCCACTTACACGACAGGATATAATCACCTAAAGAGGGAAAGTAACCTAAATAGACCAAACCATGGAGGCAGTCAAGCAGTGTTGTAGAAATCTCTGAAAAGTTCATTTCAGGAATAAGTATTTTGTTAACTTCCTTTGCCTGTGCTGAAAGCATCAGCATAGGAAGATCACATAAGATAAACAGGTCTTTCAAAATAATAATTATCAACCCTCTGTGTTTTACTTGAGTCATCGCTCCTTAGCTGATCACACCTGTACCACATCCTATAGGATTTTTAACGTAGCAAACCACTTTAAGATGCAATTTCTCTGTTAGCATATCAACATTTATCTTCTACATTGTTGAATTAGACACCAAAGTATAAGACATTCAAACTGAACAGATGACAAAGTTGCCATAGTATTAATTCATTATATTGCAAAACCCAGGTCACAAAGGAATGGAGGAGTTTTATTTTCAACATTTTCAGTCCATCTTAGAAGTTCAGTTTTAAAAGTGTCACCTTCCTTTACCACCAGCAGCATACCAATTACAGCTTCTGAGAAGTGCTAGGCAATTTTTTTGAATAGCTGGTATGACATACCAGTACATCCAACTTATTTTAATCACTGCTTATAATTTTATTATAGCCAGTCTAATCCTGATGACTAATTTAATTGGAAAACATTAGCAGATAGTCAGAAATACATCTCGTTTACTCTTCATCAATCATTCAATTCCTTATTTCTCATGGCTGTCTTCTAATAAAAAGTAAGATTTTTTCCTTTAAAAAAAAAGTTTATAAAGTTTTGAATTTCAGTTCGTCATTTTAAACAAATGAAAGCATGATACGCCCCTCTAAAAAAAGGAAGAAAAAATTTACAAAACAAAAGTAAACCAAATGCATTTAAGATGAGGTACAAGAAATTAAAGATCTACTTAGTCTTTTAGATTTCATTTCCTGCAGATAAATACCCCAAAGATAACTAGTACATCAGATTCAGCATGATTCTATGTTATTCTTGTATCCAACTAAAAGAAAATAACTTGCAATGTAAACAGCTTCTTAGAATACAATTCTTTGAATTTAATAAAAAATATAATACTGCAATACCATATGCTATTAAGAAACTGAAATATGATTCTATAACTTAGGGTTTATTTTAAAAATGGTTTTCAGTGCAAATATAAATTCCAGTTCTAATGACAAACAGTTGATGAGGTATCTGATTTTAAAGACACTTGTGACATCTAAAGTCTGATTGTGACATCTAAAGTCTGAGTTTTGTATTTTGCATGATTTGCACTATTTTTCAAGATACCTTTTTGCTCTCCTTCTCAAAAAGTAATTTAGCTGTCAATTCAATCCAAACATGCAAACTAAACACCTGCAGTGCTCAGCTTTCTGAATTAATCCACCTTTCAGGACATGCAAAACAGAGGAGCCAGCTGCTGGATCCTTAATTCCATGGGACAGAAAATCTGTAGCTGTGGGGTTTTGATCATAGTAAGGCTGTAGATGTATCCATGGACAGAACTGGACACCAACGAAGAGTTTCAACCACAGAGTTCCTCCTAGTAAGCAAATTAATTTGTTCATACGACCTCGTGAAATCAGCCAGTTTTGATGTGTGTGTTAATTCCTCAGACTCACCAGACATCTAAGCAGATAAACATGAAGGCATTTGTAAAGGCTCATACTCTTAATGCTTAGCATATATCTGAGAAGTCAGCTCAGTGTCTTCATCCCTGTGTGTCAGTTTGGTACTTGTGGAACAGGAACAACTTTTAGCTAACATTGCAAGGATGTGGATGAGAGGTATTTGTTGGTTCTTATCCTCCCCTAGATGAGTTCAGCATGCAACACAATGAAATTTCTTTCACTGAAATATGGGTTCAGATTTAGCAGATAAAGCATTTAGCAGGTTTTTCCCTGAACTCTTTGGAAGCATACTATCTGCAGGTTATCCTAAATGGTTTTTTGAACATAGTTTCATGTGCTGTTTGTGTGCCATCACTGTAAAAAATAGGCAACTAAGCAGTGAAAATGAGGTTTCAGTTCATGAACCACATTCTCATGCTGCTATTTAGACAGTCTGCAAACATTTTCTCTAACTTGCAGAGGAGAAAAATAGAATCACACCGAATTTTCTTGTACTGTATATGAATAAAGTTCCAGACATTAAGCCTGTCTTGAGCTTTCTCCTTGGATGAAAAGTACATTAGCTCCTCACTAAAACAGTCAGCATATTAATCTGGCATAAAATTCTTATTACTCATTTTTATTTAATATTTTTTATCATTTGCAATTCTCACCAGTACAGTTAACCAAAAAAAATCCAGAAGAAAACTTCAAAAATTTACACTTCTCTCTTCAAAAAATATAATGGAGTTATGTGCAAATAACTTCTCTGATCAAAGTAACATGAAAAAGCTTAGACGTAAAGTGTAGGCAAAAGAAAAATTATTTGTTTACCTTCCAATTTCAAAACAATCGCCCCTCTGCCTTAGCTTGCCTGACAGAGGTATATTCAGATTTCAATTATTCGGATCAGGAGTTATATATTCACACAAATCTCATGGTAAAAATTTCTGAATGTAAGACATGTAAAAGGACTAGAAATGAAAAAGAGGCTACATATAGAGACTATAAATGAAAGATATCATGTGATAAAGGCCTGTTACTTGTCTACAAGCATTTAAACTGTTACTGGGCATTTTTAAAGCAAATAAAACATACATAGTCCAATCACCAGCTATCCTCTAGAGCTTGAGTTTATAAAAAACATTTAATCATTCTTCACTTGAAAAATCCCTTTTGAAATAGAACTGCCTTCTAGGACCTTAAAGTTCTCTCAGTGTACAGCTTTACAGTACTTATAAATTAATCACTGATGATCAAAAGACAAGAGCTCACAAAACACTCAAAAGAGCTTTAATTCATCGTATTCTAAATTCCTAGAAACTAACAGAAAGAATTACACTTGAGCTCAGAATAAACTGAACTGCAACTACGCATTAATGACCAACTTCTACATAATGCTGCATCAAGAATGGCTGGCTTATGGAAATGCCCAGTGCCGGAAGGAAGGAACAAATGAGGCTGCCTCTTTCTCAAAACCCTGTAGAACTGTTTTCAGTTTTCCTGAAATTCCTGAAATAACAACACACGAGGTAATAGAGTTTTCAGGGAAGCACGGTGAAAATTATTCTGAGTGTAAATAATAACAGTACTGTGCTACATATGAGTTTTAATAGTATTTAAAATACTTGCTTTTGAAGAAGGGATACCACAACGCAGAGACATTGTATTCTCAAAAAAAAAAAAAATTATTAAAAAAAAGAAAAAAAGAGGAAAAAAAAAAAAAAAAAAAAAAAAAAACAAANAAAAAAAAAGAAAAAAGAAAGAACCAACATCAAAACCAATCCCTGACTAAATTAAAATGGAATCTGTGGTCCTGCAGTTTTGGGTTGGTTTGGTTTTTTCAAAAAACCTTAATGTTACAAATATGCAAATTCCCTGTGACTTAAGCATTCCAAAGAGAAATAACACTTTTTGTGTGAATAAATGTAAACAAAACAATTTAGAGAAGAACTTTTTATTTAGGATGAAATGTATTTTGATTTATTCAAATGTAAAAAACCACATTTCATCTGCATCTGCTATCTGTTTTTCATCTTCTACAGAATTAACTTAGAAGAAAAATCAGACTTGCAATAAAACAGCAAAGAAACAAAAATCTGAACTTACAATGAGCCCTTTTAGATGAAGTTACTGAGGTAGAAAATACCAGCAAAGTCAATTAAACACTAAGACGTTGCTGCTTGAAAAGTGATTTGAGTGCTCACGGGGATAATAAGCACATACACAGCACTCAATAAATAACTGTATCCTTCGTAAGACTGACAACCTGGCAGAACTCATTTAGTATTTGAACAATCTCATCCAAGGCTCCGCAGCTATTATTAGCAACAAAATCTTTCTGACAGCAATCATGCACAACCTTCCACACCAACAATGCAGCACAGACCATTCATGCTGCACTGCAACCAGACTGCCAAAATAAGATGAGTACTTTAACCATTTCCTTCAAGCTGTAGAAAAATAGTAGGTTCATAACAAACAGAACACTGATAACAGAAGCCTAAGTCTCCTCAAAGAGCTAAAGACAGCAGGGCATCATGGCTGTTTTTCTACAAAGACCGAAAACTCAACTGACTTCACCTCAAGCATAAATCAAACTTGAGAAAGGCAGACATGCTTTCACAATTCGGGGCAACCAACAAATAAGAAACCAAACAAGCACAAAAAAAACCCACTCCAACTATCCCCAAGCAGGACAACCTCCATAACTCACCTCAACTGTTGAACAGCTTTTATAAAATCTAATTGATAAACAGCACAATTTCCAGCACTTCTATACTATCCTCGACTGTTAACATAGAAGTTGTGAATGATCTGAGAACTGAAGCTCAGAAATTTCCATGACTATATTTGATCAAAATTATACATGCACTTAATACCTCAACCAATTGGACCAGAGGGCAACAAGTATTTTTAAATAATATCACTAAAAACACTTCATAAAACACTATGGCTTATAATGCAAAGCTTCAAATATCTAATTGAGCTTCTGTAGTACATGTGGCCACAGCCCTAAACTACAAATTTTCCTTGCAAATGCACGATCAGGCAGACGTAAAGTCTTTCCTGAAAACAGGCACCAAGAGGTCATTTACATGTGTTTTGTTTCATTTCTAGTAAAACCGATAAAATTCTATAAGCATGTTTTTAATTGCCCAGCACAAAAATCACTAACTCAGCTCCCTAAAAGTCAGATTGGCAAAAGTGATGTAAAGGGTATTACAATCCTATTAAAATTTGACATGAACAACATTGTAAAGTGTACTCTACTGTTTGTGATTATCAAGCATTTGACAGTTAATTATATAAAATTTACAGTATGAGCTTAATAACAAAAAAAATCTTCAAATCTGATGCGGGACTACCATGTTTAAATTGGCTAACCGTCAAGAAACAGATCAAACTTCTAGAAGGTATTATAGAAAAAATTTCATGTTAAGTCAAAGTCAAAAGTGCAACCAACAGAAACCCCATCTGAGAACAAAATATATTTGAACATATTATAACTAGGAATTTTATTATTTGTTGAGATTCAGCTCATCTAAATATCTGATCCATTTTACATATCCATTTTCAGCTGAGATGAATCAAGTCTCAGCAACGTCCTTCTATTCTGACCATAAAAGTTAAGTCTTCCTGGGTTAGCACCATCACACCTGTTATGTCTGGTGTTCTACTGCAGCTTCCACAAATAGGAACTCCTAAATCTGCTTGTTATATCTTTTGTTCTATGCATTCCATCTGAAAAATCCATTGAAATAGAAAGTCGCCATCTTACAGTTGAACCAAGATTGCTCTGCTTCTGGCATATTCTAACCAATATTTTAAAGTTATCATTTATTTTGCTGCTAATTTACCACATCTTCTGTCAAATATAAAATTTCAATGCATTTCACACTGAACTTGGTTGAAATCAATTTCTACAAGGTTCCTAGGCATCTAGAGCAAACCTGAGTTCAGCATAACCATCTCCTTTCGTACTTGCCCCTAAAGGTATTTTTTATTTCAGACTTTGAGCTTTGCTTTCTGCTCTGTGGATCCCATAAGGTCATCTCGAACTGACAGGAAACCTGGTTTTAGACACTGACGATGAACTCCCAAATTGCTGTATGTAGAACAAGGGAGGTATGTGAGCGAGCCGACACACTAGTTCCTCAACCCCATCCAAAAATAAGTTTACGGTTGACAGCTTTTTCCACAAAAATCTTTCCCTCACATACTGCTCATGGAAAAGCCTAAAGGTGCTGCTGTTGTCACCTTCTGCGTGTGCATAAGAAAAGCAACTCTTCCTTTGATCGTACCTAAGCAACTGGGTTTACTCTAAATCCACTAATTTATTCCTGTAATGGCACTTTGCTCCACTCACAAAGGAAACACTAACATGGCCTCAAAATCATCAGCCCTCATGATTTTCTAAAGCCAGTAAAGACAAAAGGTTGACAGACAATATTTGCGAAACATTGAACTCAGGAAAAAAGAGAGGCAATATTTTCTGAATTTTATTTTCTAAGAACTACTTACTGTATTAATGTGTCCAATTCATATCCAGCAATTGTCAAAAAAGTGATCACTTAGCACAAATTACAGACCATATTTTCTGGAAATTGATAGCACACGACGACACAATATTTGTTTATCCTGTCAGATATTTCTCACAGACACACATTATCTGTCTTCAGAGTATCTGGCTGTCCAATTTTTAACTGAAATATTTGAATACATATCCTTCTAAAAATATTTCATATCAACGGTTTTTAAAAAGGACTGATTATTGCCTTCTCACAACAGAACTAAATCATTGCAACTACATCAACACTAACAGAAATAATCCAGCACACAGACCTTTGACAAGAGAATCAGATGCACCGTTCAAATTTCTGCTGCAGGTCTCTGGCTGTATGAGTGCTTTTCAAATCAGCAGTGGTTCATATAATAAATGGGAGCATTATGTACCACAAAGTAAGAGAACAGATCCCTCCTCATGAGACTACAGCTAAGTTTCACTATTGTAAGGTATATTTTTCATTTATTAAATGAAAAAAAAAGATTTAGTTACATGGGAAGTATTTATAGAACCAGAAAATACAATACACCAAGTCTAATCACCCTGAACTTTCATGATATTAAAAATCTAAACAGATTGTAGATGAGTTTCTCATCTTTCTCTTTACTTATAACCATGTTTAAACTTAAAATCCTGAAATTCCAATATTCCCAAACATTAAAAGGCTTGAACTCTGAGTTTAATAGTTTCCATTTGGTATGTCTGGCCTATTAAAAACAACATGCTCTTACAACTGAGTTGCAGTAAGAAGCACAAAAACAATGAAGACTTTAGAAACCATCCTTAAAGGAATTAATTTATTCTTTCTCAGAAAAATTTTAGAAACTTTGAATAGTTTCTCTGTACATCATCAAAAATTTGCACCTTAAATTTGTCCAACTACTACCCTTCTTCCTATTAAGCTCTCAATTACTTGAACTGCATTAATTCTAAAATGCCTTGGCTTCAAAAATGAAATCAACTGCACAGGAAGTGTTGTTTCCAGGCACTCACTGGGTATTTTCAGGTGTGCAAGAGGGACTCCAGCTTTTAGTTTACAATTTTATTTACTAGAAGAAAAAAAAGCTTTGAGCAGAACATCTTTCCTACAGGCTGCTTCTTCCTCCATTTCAGAGACTCTAATTCCTCTTCTGTATGTCTTAGTAGGAGGTACTCCACACTCTTTGTATTGCTTTAAACGGTCAGAGAGAATCCTACTGTGTCAAATCCCTGCTCCATAAAGAATTCTCTAGGGCCTTCTTTTAAACCCAGATGACTGGAACAGGACTGCAGCTGGGAGGGGACCATTAGCATGTGACTCTAAGATCATCCCTCCAGGCTATTAAAACAGGAACTTGCAATCAGTCTGGCATTGCTGGTAGTAGCACTCAATTAGGACTAGCAGCCAGTTGTCCAGATAAACCCTTAAACGGAATCATTCCATACCATACCTGTCAATCTCTTGATGCTTGTCTCCTTCCATATGCCTCTGCATGGAAACTGAAAACTCACTTCCCAAATCAACTCTAACCCCTCCTGCATCCATTATCCCAGGTCTCTCTCTGACACACCTCCACTGTGCCTGGTGAAGTCTGGCTCTACCTGACTTGCTCTGCACTCAGAGTCCTTAGAGCAGGCAGGATGAGCAGAGCCGGATGACCTGAAAGGAGCTGCTGCCCGCAGGCAATTAACTCAGTAAACAGTCTTAGCAGACACTTCCCCTGCTCAGATAACCATGTGACACCTCTGGTTGGGGACAGCTGCAGCTGGGATGCTGCCCAGGACAGGATAACACAAGAGCCCACTGCTAGCTAGCATCCCCTCGCTGCCTGCCAGCACCACAGGGCCTTTCTCGAAGAGCTGCTCCTCTCAGACCCTTCATACCCAAAGAAATTTCACGCATTTGTGAAATATATCAGTAAAGGTACCTTCATACACTGTAATTTTCCCCTCAGCCAGAAAAAAAATTAAGGGCATCTCTCACCATAGAGGGAGAAAACTGTCCATATGATTGAGACATTACTAGATGTGGGGTTAATTTTTTTTCTTGTCACTCTTCTTTTATCCTCCTATTTGCTACAACATTGTCCAAATTTCAGAGGGCATTAAAATGACTGAAGTCTTCTCATACCATCCATAGAGTCAAAAGGTCTATAAACTACCAAAGAGTCCAAGACTTTGACAATGTGATCTATTTAAAGAGGAAGCAAATAAGAGAAATTCAAATTATTGTTGGAAGAGAAATCAAATTAATTTTCTGCATTTGTGATGACAGAAGTGGAGAGGTTCACATGCATCATGAGAAACCTAAAAGATACACCTTAAAACAAAGCATCTGTAGGAGAGGTTACAGAACAATTATACACCATGACCAGTGACAAGCTACTTGAGTTTGGACAAGAATCCTCTTCAGATTTCTACAGGATCTCAGGAATATAACAGCTACTAATAGAAACACATGAGCTCAAATCCAGTTGTGTTATCCTAGGGTGTGAAAGAGGGAATGTGAGCTAACAACTTTGCATAGTCAAGTATGCATAGTCAAGGCTCACTAGCCAAATCAGTCAAAACTGCAACTAAGACACAGTGGTCAACAGGCCTTTTATAAAGAAAAATCCCACTTCACATAACCCCTGAAGCCTTGCAAAAAAATCATAGAGTTTCATAAGGAAGCTCAAGGTGACAGCCTATTGGATTTCTAATAGGCTTTAAACAAATTTTAAGAAAACTAAGAAATCACAAGTGACAAGATCTCCCGCATGGATAAACAGCTGATTCAGCATGGTCCTGCCTACAGTGCTGGGCTGTTTTCTTGAAAATGCTGATTTCAACACTAAAACATGTTTCATTGCCTAGCACCGCACTGTTCTACCAGATGCTGGTACACGAAATCAAATGGAACATCAGAAAATTTGATAAATTGATAAATTACTTTAAAAAAATAATAGGAAATTGTTATTCCAAACTGTAATAATTTTCTTGAAAATACAATTGTTTGGTTTGGATATTTTTTGCCAGAGAATTACTGTAGATAGTTTCACTAGACTTACATATCATGCCCAGAATGCAGTCATGATAAATTTTTTTGTTTGATTTGTTTAGAAAATATCCTTTGCTTCAGAAATTTTAATAGAGCTTTGACAGACAGAAGAACAATTATCGACCTTTTTTGACTTGGTTGCATCCTTTCCACTTGATTCACAACACCATGAATGAATGAAAGCAAGCATTACTTAAGAAATTACTGATTTGGCCAATGAGATTACTGTAAACAATTGGCTTCCCTATTTGCAACATGACTTCAATTGTATTTGTTTAGCTAAGCTGTCATGCATTTTACTTTGTGCAAATGCATTTACACTGTGTGACAGGGCTATGATGGCACACATGAGGCAGAAAGAGCCGTGTAGGCATGTGACAGGAACAATAATGCATTAGATGAACTCCTACAGAGCAAAAAAGTTTCCAGTTTCTCCCATTCTTAAGCATCATCCTACTTCATGAACTATACCCCTAATGCCATGCTAGCACTTTTCTCTCTCTCATTCTCTGCTTTTTTAGCCAGCCATGTAAAACAAGCTGTCACTGCATCAGTTGTTCCACTGCCTGAGACACACTGGTTGAAATGCCAGAATTTAAAAACATTTGGATTTTAAAGCTGTGAGACAAGCAAGAATCAATGTTATATAAAAGTCTACTAAGAATCTAAACTAGTTTGCCTGGGTGCAATCTCCCTGTACACAAAACATGACTAAACAAAATCTGTTAGTTAAAGGTGACAACAAGTTGATCCTATTCAGAACAATTTATAAAAATATGCCTTGTAACCAAGTAACAGTAATAATAATAATGACTTGCCCAAACCAACACTGTATAGGGTTTTGTTCTTGCTTGTTTAGGGTCCTTAGCTTTGTTTATTGAAGTTACTAGTCACATATTTTACAAGCTGTTGATCAAATACTATAGGAGGATGCACTGGACAGCAGCTTCTGGCCATCACACGCAGAGAACCAGATACCTCGTTCCTGTACTGTGGAGCAGGGATGCTCGAAACAAGATACTCCTTGTCCAAATTCATGCTCTTGATTCTCAGAGATAAACATTTTTATTCTTGCTTTGCACAGAGGAAAAGAATGTTACCCCACGCTGGATACAGATGTGAAAATAAACTGCTACATCCACAGAATAAGCCATTGGAGAATGCATTGTTAAAACAAAGAACCTTCTTGAGTATCCTACTAGCCAAAATTTGACCCAATGCTTTAGAAGTCTCCTCTCTTCCAGCATATTAAAAGCAACTATAAAGACTCTAAAAATCTCCAAACTAGAGTGTAGACAGACTGTAACACTTGGCACTGGGGGGAAGAAAGACTTCACACAACCATAACATCATTCAAATCTGACAACTTTTACTCCCAAGTTTTACTCCCAAGAATGGTGACAACAAAAGTCGGAAAAGACTGTGGAAAGAAGTCTGCTCTGGTCTTTCTCCAAAGCTACAGTCTTCACTAAATGTGCGACTCTAAGCAATTTAGCTACACCATTACAAACAAAAGTGGCATAGATTTACTAGGCTTATGCATTTTCCACCAAATTTAAACTTTGTTTGCATTTGTTTACTGCAATTGTGTAAAGGATTTATGATTCAATTTATCCTAAAGTGGAAAAACAGAAAACAGTTGAATCTGGAATACTTTATCATGCATCTTGATTTTAATAAACCTTTTAGTCTTTTGAAAGTAGATGTTCTTTTCACTTCAAAAATTAAAGAGAAGTATAAATTTATCCAATATGCCCCTGGGGCAGGGGGAAGCAGGTATGCTGCGTTATCCAAAGTTTGACCTAAACACCTGGGTTTGCAGTACATTTTACTCAAGGATGCAAAAATCGCAACATAAACCGCAAGGAAAAGAAAATATATCCCTAAAAAAACCCCCACATAATTCTCCAATAAACTTCAAAAAATCCAAACCAAAAACACTGTAGTCTATTCAGATAGAACATAAGTTATCCCAGTACGGAGAAAGTGCAAGCAACTTGAATTTCTAATCTACTAGAATTCATCAGTGTATTTATATCAAATTAATTTCATGTTTATAGAGCATCTTCTTACTTTTCAGCCATGTTGTGGCTGGTCTTCTGAAAGCTAATCTGAACTGTCTTTGGTCAACTGAATTGGATTTATATGCCAGTAACTTCGAAAATAAAACAACTGACGGTGTGTGAATCTTTGATTTGTCCAATTTTTTTTTTATGGTTTTGGGCATTTTCTGCAAATATAAAATAAGACTACCAACCACCTTCAAAATGGTATTCTTCCTTTAGATTACAGGACAAGTTTTATGTGTGAACAAATTCAGCAATGCTTTTTATTTTATTTTTATTTTATATCATCTAATAATACTGTTATTAGATGATATAAAATCTGATTTTTCCGAACTGACAAGATGTTGTCTAAATTCTCTCTTTTAATTTCAGGTGATGGCTCTAGATTTTTAAAGAGTTACACAGTAGAGCATAATAATTTGGAGATAGAGATCACCAGCCACTTGTAACAATACAGGCTGAAAAATATACATAAAGATTAAAAATCTTAACAGAATCCTGTAGTTTCCAAATATAACTATTCCATTCTATTAATTTTAAATATTGTTTAGATTTGTTTTCATGAAAGAAAAGGCTTGACAGTGAATGGATTAACTTCCATGCTGTCAGCTTACATAAAGACACAGCAACAGCTGAATCATCTTTTGTTTTTTCTTGGAGGTCAGAGGGCTATGGAAACATTTAGAAAAAAAATCAGTCCAAACTACCATAATTCAGATATTTTTATTCTCCCAAAACCAAACTCTTTTTTCCACCAGCCACTTGAAATAAGTGCAGATTAATCCAACTAAATTGCTCGAGTGCTCCATGTACCAACAGATCCTTGTTTTGTGGGCAGCTTCGTGCTTCTCAGCTCTGATGGATTATTATTTCTTACTAAATGCAGCAAGAAGACTGCACCACTTATTACGTTTTGGGGGTTAGTGGGGTGTGAGAAAAAGAAGACAGAAACACACAGTGAAATCCTATCTTCATGATGTAAGAGCGAGATCATCAACTCATTTAAACTAAATCAAGGATTTAACTCAGAATGTTAAGTTCCAGAAGAACTTGGTAACTTTAGGTTAAATGAATATGGAATTTGACTTTAGAAGAAATCAAATTAGTAAAATTTGAAGAGGAAAAAAAAAAATCTTTTATATGTAATATTCGCTATTTCATAATTAGCCTCTGTCTTTAGTAATTTAAGTAAGAAGAATTGAGTAGGAAAAGACTTCCTGCCTGGCAGACAACCCCAGCTTATCCTGAAAACCCTACAGTTCAACCAGGTACTTGGGAATCAGATCAGTACTTCCCAGTTGCCTCTCACACACATTGAGACAGCCATTTTCATACTAGCCCTCTGGCAAGCTTTCCTCTTGAGCATATGAACATTTACAGGGCTATTTTTTCCCTATGGCAGGTACATTTTACAGCAAGAATAGCAGTGCATCACAGTCTATTCATAAACCTGTTCTGAAACAAGTCTGTACACCTTATAAACAAACCTGGAAGTGACTTCCCTATAGTTTATTTCTGGTCATTAAAAGAAAAGTCAGAATAATAATGCAGGTGATCTATTAAACAACATTCATTGCAAAATAATATGACACTTGCCAGAAATCAAATTATTCTTGTTTTATACATTTATTAAATAAACTCTGTAGAAATTAGGAATAATGGGGGGTTTTGTGCAAAAGAAAAAGTATAATAGCAAAAAAAAGCAGATCACGATAAATGGAAAACACAGCATTTAAGGTTACAAATATATACATTTTGGGCATTCAGAACTCCTTGGACTTACTGCAAGTGATGTTCTTCTCACATAATCCTTTCTTTTTAAAGAGTAAATACCATGATTCTTGAAAACAGTATCTACATGTAGATACTTCTGAGGAAACTTTTTCCTTTTTTTTAAGTTTAATGAGCAAATATAATTGCAAACATAACAAGACACAGCTACTCATACTTCTTAAATATCATCCAAACATTAAATAAATATTTTACTTGAAATTTTGTTTAAAAGAATAGTTTTATGTAGCAAAAGACTAAGGCATAGGTAGTTGTGCTAGACTGTAAATAAATAAAATAAAATTTTAAAAATATCAGTGTTTTTAAAGCTAGGCCAAGGCTAGAAACAGTTGTTTCAATCCTGCTACAAAACAGACAAGATGCTTTAAAGAAAGACAGTATTTTTAAATAACAAGACATTAAATCTTAAAATATTAAAACAATAAAACAAAGACATGCATTCTCTATGCATAATTTATTTTAAAAGAGAAAGAAGAAGTACATTTTTCACTTGTTTTACTACAGTGTTATTGTTCTACAAAATAGGTTGGTCTTTAACATCTTCTCTCAATGCAGTCTATATTAAATAACTAACCAGACCACATAATTAAATAAACAAATATCGAATGCCTATGCACAGACTGGAAATGGACATTTTTCAACAGCTATTCAATTATCCTTTCTTTCTTTCTTCATATGATCTACCAGTGTTCATAAATTTTCTTAGACCTATCATCTTACTTTGTCTGACTCTATGTATTAGTTTAGTTCAGAAAGTCAGCATGAGCAATAAAGCAATATGAGGACTTTTTGTTTTTCCCCACTAATCAAAGACCATATATTTACCTTCCACAAGCATGTCTGGCACATCTGCTTGATATCTAGGCCCCACTCTGATTTCTCCCTTGTCTGCTAAAAGCGTTTTCAATGATGGATCATACACCAATGAATAAAAAAAAGTATCCTAGAAAAAAAAAAAGACACATTTGCAACAGCATTATAATTTTTAAAATTAGGTTTGCAAACTTGTAACACCTCCCATTTGAAAATCTGCACACTTTACAGAACACAGATTTGGCACATAAATCTTTATTTAACATAATACAGATGTCTCATGAGTACTTCTAAAAGGCTAATTGAAACTTCTCTCATTGTTAGGACTTACTTCAGAACAGAGCAATAATGAAAAGATTCATACACAAAAATATTTCAATGGATTTGAAGAGAATTCATGTTAACTGCTTTCTGAATTTAACATGTTTGCACTCATAAGTATCTCTACCATACTGACTTTCCAGTATAAATTAAGTCTCTAAAAAAAAATAAAACGCCTTCTGTGTAAACCCTTTTCAGGCGCTAAAACAGTATTGGCAAATGTGGTACAGTCACATAAGCATAGGCCAAGTCCTGCTTTCAAAATTATTTTTACTGATTATCAGTGGTTTGGTGTAGAAATTTAAAAATAAAGACATGCTAATTTCAGTTAGAAAACACTGCCTTCCTGATGTTATATTAAGACATTCCAAAGAAAAATAGGTTTATTTTGAAGGCATTTTGCAATCTTTCAAATTCTTGGGGAATTTTCTTCCTCTCTGGTAAAGCTGAACATCCTAAGTATCTTCCAGAGGAAGGAGAGGAGATACTTTCCATACAATGAAAGAAAACAAAGGAAAAAATAAGGAGGCAAAAAGAAGTACCATGTGATTTCTCCCTTCAGTATCCGCTAAGTGAAAACCAATCTATATTTTTTTTCTGTAAGATGCCATATTAATTACTTCAAATTAATTATTTTCTAAATACAAATGGATTCATAATAAACCTATCATTTAAGCGTGTCAATTTAATTTTTATCCAATAATATTGTTTAAATCACCGTTTTGAACAACATAAATTTTCTAAGCTATCATTCAAAAAAAGATCTTCAAAGTATTGTTCGTCCATTTATAAAAAATACAGCTGTAAAAGAAAAATAAACCCATCCCAATATTTACTTGAATAGAGATCACAATTACCTCTTTCTCCAGGTATGACAGCACAGATTCTGTCTCATTCAGAAGTGCAACACTGCATTTTCCCCTACACAAACATAAGCAAGAACAGCTACTTAGTAAAAAGTTCAAATTTCAAGTGAAGAGTTTTTTACAAGAAAACAATCAAGATGTACTTTAAACTTCTACACTAAAAAATATAAAAAATATTATAAAATATAAAAACGAACAGTGCCATACTTTAAAAATACCGTAATTAACAACAAAGCAACAAAATAAATGGCTGTACTGACCCGAGCACTCAAATACATTGGAATTCCACCAAACTGGGAAATAGTTTTAGTAATGGAGAAGCAAAGAAAGAGAAGAGATACAATGGCAAACAATAAATACACATACAATTAATAAAAAAGCCTGGATTAAAGAAACGTCATGTCCAAGTGACTTCTCTCCAGTAAATTCAGTGTATAATTTGAAAACAAATAACTCAAACTGGAAAGAACATAAGGTTTTACTTTTAAGGCTGTAAAAACAAAGCACTTTCCTCCTTTGAGTGGAATTATTTTTAACAATGAATCATGGAATTCTATTAGTTTCTTCTATGCCCACATTAAAACGCTAATGTACACATTTCAGTGCAGGAGCTCCTTGCTCAGTAGTGGTACAGACCTGCCCATGTGTAACACAAGTAGTCAATGCAAAGGGAGTTTGACCCTACCACCCTCACTCCCTTCTCCCTCAGCATTGCCTTGCCTCAAATTCCTCCATTCTGCAAATAACCTGCAGAATTATTTTTAACAAACGGTATTTTAAAGAAACACTCATGGATGTGGATGAAAAATATTAAGTGTGCTGAATCATCTTGCTAGCAACTCACATTTTTATGTTATCATTTACAACTGAACTACCATTTTATACATATATATGTATGTGTGTGTGTATATATACATATACATATATATATACGAAGTTATATTTATTACCCCTTACACACAGCACCTTGTTTTACTACATGCACGTAAGTTTTACTCAGTTTAGGTGGTATTTGCCAGGCGGTTCCCGTGGCCTTATACATCCAGCTACAAGAACTATGCCCAGAACACCCATCTCCCCTCATGGAACAGACCAGAATACAAATAGAGAAAGAGTAATTGTTTGCAGAGACCTTCTCGATTTCAAGATAATACCAAAATGGGTATTGTAAAAACCTGTCCTTCATGTCAGGGAATGCTGACTCTAGGCTCAACCAGAGGCATTAGAAGCCAATTGCTAATGGCTGATCATTAAGTGAACATACCCAGCTAATGTCTTATTCATTGCTACTGCATATCCTGGGAAAAGGGGGTAAGCCACACATTACCTCCTGAATTTCTCTTCATTGTCATACATGTCAGGAGAACCACACCACCAAAGAGAAATAGTGGGAAGAGGAGGAAGAAAAGTCTGAGCACAATACACAATAGCAGAGGAAAAGCCTCCTGCAGTGGAGCAGTAAGAAACCTTCTCAATACCCCATCACGTCTTTCTTTAGGTCAGTTTTCCAACTTAAATTTTAATATTTTTTGGGGTTTTTTTAGTGTAAAAAGCTAACCAGGAGTTTACCTTTCCAGTCTGCTTCTATTCCATACAGCTCTAGCACGCTCGCTCTCTCCACTACAGCATGCCCTTATTTAACTCAAATTACCATACTGCTTCACTGCCATCGCGACTGCAGAAGTATTTTATTTACCAACCTCATCTTTTATTGCTGGTCGTTAGAAAATTCATTTTATTTCATTAAGGCACAAGATTAATCCCTGCAGCATGTCTTCTAAGTGAGTGAATTTCTATTTGACGCTACATTTCTTTGTACAGCCTTTTAGCCATCTAACAGCTACAGTCACACAGAGGCAACATTTTGTATGCATAGATGATCCATGCACTCTCACATGCATGGACTTGTGTCTCAATGAAGGCAGTACTAGACCTACAGCAGACACTAAAATAAAAATTAAGAAACAACAACAAAACTCACATTTGAAAACAGGTAAATTACAGAAGTTTTTCTACTTTTGACTCTCTATATTACAGTTACCCGTTTCTGTAACCTAGAAACCTGCAATACTTACTACAAGTGATTTAGAATCTTTACCAAATTCATACAAGCCTGCTGTTTATGTAACTCCTCTCTTTCTTTCCCATCAGAGGAAAAACTTCTCTGTCTAGTTGCAAATGCTCTGCTGGGTTGAACCAAGCATCTAGTTCATTGTATTGTCTCCAGCACCCCTCAACCACGGACGCTACGGAAATAACTTAAGTGAATATCGATTTGCAGTAATATGCCCCTTAATATTCTCCAACCACCACTTCACTTTTCACCCGCTCTTCAATACTAATAATCAAAATGCCCTGAAGAAAAAGTTAATGTCATTTAAAGCAGATCACAACGTGACTTGGGAGTTAGTTCTTTAAGGGATGTATCTGGAAACCCATAGCCTCTCTGGATTTAAAAATAATATTTCCCTCCTTAGAGTGTTCTGGAGCTTCATTCCTTAATGTTTTTTTAAAATTTCAGATAATTGGGACAGATAAAGCTACATCAAATAAATAAGCAATATAACATCATAAAATCTGACTGTTCTAAACTACACAGAGAAAAGAAAGGGGGAGCTAGCTACCTACAAAAACAAATCAGAGTGTATGCTGCATTTAGCAGATTATAAAATCAGTTACACACCAAAATAAAATTATACTCTCTTCTTTCAGAAATCCTACCGTCTTTGCATTTAGAGTATTATTTAGAGTAGTGGCATACAATGCCAGAGTTTCATTGTTCTCTTGGAATCTCCTGCCTGAAATGTGTCACTAAACTGAACAAAACTCAGGTAAAAAAAATACGAAGAATTGCCCACCTTAAAATAAATAAATAAATAAATAAACAAATAGAGTTGTATACTATTTTTTCACATATGAAACCTTCTGCCTCTTATGTAACTCTGATTCTCTGATTTAAGCTGTATTCCTCCAACAAGCAGCATTCTTGACTTAACTGGTATCATCAAGGTGAATTTATCAGTTAACAGCATCAGAAGGTCTCGATGTTAAGATGATGTGTCTGATTTTGACCTTTTACTCAAATTTAAAATATTCAGAAAAATTGTTTTTACTTCCTACAGAATTAGGCAAAATTTATTTTGTAAGAATGTTGAGGAAAAGTTTCAGCAACTTCAGCAATGCACAAATAACAGCAGACAAAAAGGTAAATTAATTTTTATGTCTTCATTACAACTTAATTTTGATGAGATTAAGTTGTGCCTTCAGAATCCTTTCTGCTCTTAGATGTGCTTCATATTTAAACTGGTCATAAATAAAGAGTTGTTCCATTGAGCTGACAACAATGCCAGCAAAACTTATTATATTATTAAATCAGCCAGCAACAAAAAGTAATTTAGAGGTATTGCAGTAAAAGCAGACGATAAAACTTGCCTATATATATATGCTCATGGTATTGCCAGCTTCTATCATATAAACCACTTAGCATTCAATTTCTTCTCCCGTCCTAGTAACCAGAGCCACAATAATTTTTTCCTTTAAAGCATTAATCATGTGAAAGCTCTTTTCACACGCTACACCTTCCTTCACTCTCATTTGTTAGAAGCTTTTGTCTGCTTGTAAATTTTTTTGTATGTCCCAGGTGACTTCACCAGTGGGTTGACAATTCCTGATCATTTACACCCATCAGCTAAGGGATGCCTGACAAGCTATTTTGCCACGCCTACAACCTACTTCCATACCTCAGGGAAGTCCTTCTGTTACAAAACAGAAATGAGACTCACACTGTCTCCACAAAAGAAAAAAAAAACAACTTTAGAACTAAATGATTTTGTAGGAAAGGATTTCTTTAACAGCCCTAGCAGAAACCCAGGACCATACAGTCCCAAAACCAAAACTCTAACCATCTACAGCCAAAATCTCAAATCACAGAGACACTAATGAAGACTACAAGGAAATGGTAAGAAAGACTAGTTAATCATGGTAGATAAAAGTCTCATTGTGGGGAACATAAGGATTTCTTTCCATCCCACCCTCCCTGTTTTATGGAACTATTTTTCCTGGCATGGGTGGGGGGCTGTTTACTGTGGAACAAAGAAAAGGAGAATTAAATTCTAAAAAATAAATGACAGCTTTGTGAGACGCTCATAGGTGAGACTGTCTTGGACAATTCAATACAAAGCTAATGAAAATCAACACTCCACATGAGATGTCAGCTACCATGCCAGTCCTGAAGGAGAGATTTCACAGAGAGTAAGCTGAGATAAGACCTAACAGACCTTGAAAACTAAAGACGAAAACGTGCCACATTTCAGTGAGACCCAGTAGAGGAATGAAAAACATATGGGAACATACTTCAGACAAGACTGTGACAACAATCAATATTTAGATGAGAAGGACAAGACTGCCCTTACTAATCTGTTACAATGAAGGGAAAAGATGATGATAACCAGCTCGAGAATTTAAGTAACATGAAAAAAAAGTTGTACCAAGGTTATTATACCAGACAATGTTATGAAAAGATTTCAATATAGTCTGGTTAAACAACCTAGAGCAAAACACCAAATTGCCCAGAAGATACACTTAAATGCCTTCTTGTTTGCACTGGCTGGGTAATTGTTCTTTAACGAGCTTCGAGCTTTTTCTTAAAGTAATCAAAAATATAGATTAAAATCTTTACCAAAACTTTAAAAAGCTGATGCAAACACTTACATTTTAAAACTATCAAAATGAATTGAAATCAACAGCAACTGCTTCATCTTTTACAGTGCCTGTTTGTTTCAGTACAGCTTTAACTTTTAAACCAGTGGAAGCCTCTACAATTTCTGTTCTGCTGTTCTTGCAAGCTATTTCTTCATGTTTTCATCAGATGAGTAAGACAGCCCATGAGATACAAACTTTTTTAAAGTAAGGATGGCTTGGAACAGGAGGTATGCAAAAAAAAAAACTAAACAGAAAGAAATGACAAGAAACAAAACACCTGCTGCCTGCTAAACAGTATGAATGATAGGAGTGGAAAAGGCAACCTCACGGGTTTGGTACCATGCCAACAAAATCTATTGGAATGTAGATGCAGCCTGGGTGACAATGATGCAGTGCAAGAACTCTCAGAACTCATTGCTCTGGGTTCCCACCAAGTCAATGAAAGTTTATATATATTGCTAATTCAGATACAAGCTGAAGAAAGAAAAAAAACATATGCAGGCATGGTCCCAGAGACTTGGAAATAACAATTATTAATTGCCCCCCTGAATATGACAGCATTATGTTGGATAATTTAGTACAGATTTATACCAACTGTATCTTGATGCTCTGCATCAAGAAATGTTAGTGTCTCGGTAGACGTTCGGAACACAGAAGCATGAGTCACTAGCTAGACAGTCTGAGAATAAAATAACAGGAAAGGATATTAGGAAATATTATGCTTGTGAGAAAAATCTGATTTGATTTTAACATACGCTGTTACTTCAATGACAATCAGAGATTAAACGAAAATGAAGGTGCATAATGAAGAGGGGTAGAAAGGACCAGGTGCAGGAGTAGAACTCTGGAGTCATCTTTTGCATATCCAGCATAAAGGGAGAAAAGAGGGGGGAAAGGTGCAGATATTGAGTAAAGGAGGAGAGAGCTACCTGAAATAACAACACTTTTTTTCCTGAGCTGTCTTAAATGAGAAAGCATTTTGAAGATTTCCAATCAAACATCCACTTTGAGCTCAGTTTTGATTCCTTACAAGCAGCCTAAATTCCAATGATGATCACCAAACCACAGAGTGGGAACTGTGGAGTCCAAAGAGCTTCTACTAATTATACGAAATTGATTCCCCAGTCACTGGAAGCCAACACTAAGAGTATTTGTGTATTTGACTTTGAAGCACAGTTTAAGGGGCACAGAATGATGCTGACAGACACATACCAATGTCTTGATAGCAAATTTCAAGTTCTCAAGACTGCAAAGAGATTAACTGGGGAGCAAGCTATTGCATAACACTAAAAACAAAAAAATAAAAGCATAATCATAGCGATTTAAATCTGTAATAGATCCCTAGCTACAATTTGAATTTTAAAATATTTAATCAATATCTAGAATTGAAAAGAAAAAAATCTGCAATGTATTGATTCATAATTGATTGGCTCAACTTTGTCTCTGTTCATTTACAGTGCCATCTCAAACATGAGGAAGAAAACCCAAACAACAAACAAAAAATATTTGATAGGTGACTACTACTGAGATCTGTGCCTCTGACAAAATAATACCAATCTTCTAAAGAGTACAAGACTGTGTATCTGTGGCCAAAAGATAAATCAATAAACTTCATATTATCTGATCAATACACGCTCGATCAAATAAAATTAAAAACAGAATGCACAGCAAACTGATTTCTGCACATCTAAATGAACTAGTAAATGCCTGGCATCTAAACATGTGCATAGATTGTATGGATGGCCCAGAATTTTTATACTGCATGTGGCTTTTAGTAAAAAAATTCAGAGTTTTAATTTTAATTAGAGCTGGAGTGCTAATTTTGAGCACTCCAAATTGGTAAGATTTACAGACAGTCTCCTGAAGCAATCGTGCCCAACTGACATGGATTTAAAAGTAATTTAAAAGCTAAATATTTTCTCAATGTGGCCACAGTAAAACTACATATTTTGATATCTCAAAACAAGCATAATTGTAGACGTACTTTCTGTAAACTAGAAACTGCATTGTTGCAAACTCAAGTCATTGATATTTTTTCTCTATGGATTAATTCATGTTAAAAAGCAAAAGAAATGTTGCTTTTTAGCATAGCAGCAGTGATGCACATGAATTGAACAAAACCACAGGACGCTGGTTAGGAATGATTTTTCACACAATTATGAAACCATTGAGGTTGGAAAACACCTTTAAGATCACCAAGTCCATTACAAGCTGTCCAGCTCTGAAGCAGGGCACATCATTCCATGCAACTGAATGTAAAATTCTGCACCCTATGAAAGGCTCCTACTTTGTAATTATGTCACTACGGGGAAATATGTACTGGTTTTCAGATACTTAAGTGACAGTTTTCCACTGCTGAATACACTTTTTCTTACCCTGTTACTAGTACTGGCTATTGACCACATCTGAAAACAGGATTCTGTCCTGAATTTTCATTTTAATTCAAGTAAAAATAATCTGAATTCTATCGGAAAAGAAAAAAAAAAAAAAAAAGAGTCAGACATGCCTCAAAAGTCTCTTTGCGCCAAATAAACTCAGAAGGGAAGAATACCTTGATTAACAATCCAAATGGTCAGGTAAGCATATGCCTATGCAAAACAAATTCACTCCTTATTCAGTCTGATTTATGCCAGAAAATAATCAGACTTATAAGGTTCATAGTAAGCTTTTAAAAAGTAGCTAAAATCTGTATATACACTCACACACCCTTTATGCAGAAACTTCTACTTTGCCAGGAACGCCAAAACTAGAAATCCCGAGGTAATACCACCAAATTCTGAAGTGCCCTGTTTTGAAAAGCAGCGCTACAAAATGACCTGCCATATCTGTCTTGAGCTTCAGACCATTTGTTGTGTTTTGAGTGAAGGAATCCCACATTCAGAAAAAAAGTATTTCTCTACACCTTAGTTTTATACTACAACTTTTTTTTGCTGTTCTTTCTACTTCATGATCTCATCAGGACTCACTAATACTGATACTTCAAACAACTGAGTCATTTAACACATCTAAAAAGCATCACACTGTTCCAGTTTGTAAGCATGGCATGTTCTTATAAATGGCACGTTTTTAAGCTACTTTTTCTGCTATGTCTACAAAGTGGCACCAATCAAAGTTCCTTTAGTCTACCCAAGAGAGAGGGTACCATTTAACAACAGCAAAAAACACAACCACCAAAATAACAAAAAACCACCATCACCAAACAAACAATTAAAACAAACAAAACAACAAATTGAAAAAAAAAAAAAACACTGTGTTCTGGGCTGCATTACTGATCAGTATAATGTCAAAAGAGGGAAACTAAGATCCTTACAGACAGATACTTCAGAAGTTTAAGTACAGTTTTTTGTATGTTTACATGTAAAAATATACAGAGGGTACAAATCTCTTAATAAAAATTGAAGAACTCTTCTCATGATCTGACTATTTGGATGCTCTTGAATGTCACACACACACAGGCATTCTGCAAAAATACTCGCATTCTCTCCAATCATATTAATCAGCTTTTAATAAAACTATCTTATGCAATTACAATTTTTAAAAGACTCATGAAGTCTTTTCTGTGTTGGAACAGAAGTAATAAACGAAGCCAAGACCATCTTAAGATAGTTTGGAGGGTTCTTTCCTTGGTCTTCTCTTCTTTTTGTCAATTTTTAAAATAAAGGGTATGTGTTAGAATATTTCAGAATCAATGCTCAGAAAGTTTTTATGAGTTGAAGGCCATAGGTGCATAGAAAACTTGAATTTGCTGTTTATGCCAAGCAACAAATATAGTCGTCTAAAAAGCATAAGAAACACTTAGTTTATCCAATGGCAAATTGAATAAACACTCCCCATTAAAGATTAGGGTGCCGATTTACTACAGTTATTTGAACAAACCCCATAATGACAAGCATCTACATAATGCACAGATATCCTACACATGTAAAATGAAATGCAAGAAAAAGAAAATTCTCTTTTTTTTTTTTTTCTTTTTTGGAGGGGCTGGGGGTTGCTATTGTGGTATAAAGCAGCCCAAAACATTCACACCTGATTTTATGACATTTGAGAATACTTGGCTTATGTCTGCTTTCCAAACACTTAAAATATAATCATCATCATCCTCCTACAAAAAAAAAAAACCCACAACGCCAAGACTGAAACACCATATTAGTAAACAAGAAATAAACAAAGATGCCAAAATGGCAAGTTGAACCTTGATGTATAAATAAATTCTTCTACACAATTCATAAGAAATATTAAACTTTAGAGAAATTACAAATGAACTTAGAAGCTAATGCAATCTTTTACAACAATCTAAACATGTTTAATACCTATTAACTCTTGAGATATTAGGAATGAAAAATAAATTTGAAGCTCAAATCACAAGTCAGGTAACCCAGTGCATCTCCAACAGGATAACCATTTGCAGATTTTTATACAGGGACCCACTTTCACCACATGCTAAGTTTAATGGTGAATTTTGCAACACTGGCAGATAATTCGAACTTTCTGACAACTTTCACCATTTTTGCCCCCGTAACTTTTCACGCCTTTCCAAAATGTTGTATTTGGTAATGCTCAAACCTCTGAAACCTCAAATACACAGCACTGGCTCACCTCAGCCCCTCTCTGGGGTGGCACTGCTCACAGGAGCCATCTGCACCAATCCTGGGTGCATTCACTGCGTGACATTAATGAAAGAGAGTGGCTCTGGGAGCCCGGCTGGCAGGACGACAGTGACAAGGACATGTGGGATTACAGAGCCTGGCAAAACTGCATCTGTAACATGCAGGGATTAGGAAGGAAGGAGATAATCCACTGGAGGGGTATTACTGACTGCACACATTTGAGCAGCCAGGGGAGGCAATAATTTCACTTGTAACTTGACAAGTAGGCAGGAAGGTAACAAGATTTGTCTTTGATCCCCAGACCAATACTCCAGCTCGTACTGTGCCACACACCATGATTCCAGAATGAGCTAGGCAATTCCACCTTCTGAAACACATTCCACCTCAAGAACTCTGTCCAAAAGGCAGCACTGCCACGTTTGTTACTACTACGCTACCCATTTCTCATTCTTTTCTATATCTGGCTCTTCAGGGTTTTTTTATGCCAAAATTTATACTGCTCCCTAAAGCTACTGAAATGGCATAGCGACACCTAATTTAAAGTGGAGACAAGATGAAGTCTAAAAAAATCCCAGCATTTCTAACAAAACAAATTACATATCAAAACAGTTACATAAAATGTATGTATAACAAAATAAAAATATCAGAATAAGGGATGAAACTGTATTTCACTAACACAAGAGCAAACAAATTGCATCAGAATTATTCAAAACCCAGAGTTGCAGACCAAAGAGCTTCAGAATTAAACATGGAAAAGCAAAGAAATTTAACCCACTAAAATAACTGCAAGGTAACTCAACTATGAAGTAACAGCAACAGGTGTATAAATGACACGTCACTGTATTTGGAATTGTGAACTAGAACAAAAGTAACCTAGTGATAGGGTTTTTCAGAGGGGAGGAGGTGTCATTTCCTCTCCCATTCAGTTTGAAAAACATAAAAAGAGTAAAGAAAAGAAGAAAGACAAAACAAAAGCAGTAAAACCTTACTAGTAAAGACTAAGTAAAAACATACTAGGTAAAATTATTTTATTTCTTAAATTACAACAAAAGGTGATTACTCTCAGATACTTTTCTTGGCTGAAGATGTCAGGAAAAGTTCAAGATCTGTAGCTTGTCAAAAAACCTCCTCCATTCTCTTAAAATTGACTTAAGTTTTTTCCTCTCCCTTCCAGAGGGGCTGAGTTTTTGTGTTCTTACTCTTGAGAGAACTGATCTCCAACCTCCAAAATCCACTCTATACCATTGTACCATTTACTTCTGTAAATCCAGTTTTTCCTATCTAAGGGCTAAAACAGCAGGTGCTTAGAGCACAGGCCCACATCATGGAGCTACCCTGGTTTTTATTGCACAAATATCCCCTCACTCTCTATATAGAGGCAACTGGCTTGGTAGACCAGTGACAACAGAGAATGTCTTTGAACCTGACTTCGGCAAGGCCTGCAGTGTTCCAGCGTCCTTCAAGCAGATTGGAAACATACGGACTAGATAAGTAGACAATAAGCTTGGAAAAAACCACCAGACTGAAAAGGCTGTGGTGAGTGATACAAAGTCCAGCAGGCAGCTGGTTACTGGGGGCATCCCCCAATTGCTGACCCTGGAACAAACAGTTTAATATCTTTATTAACCTGAATACACTTTCAATACATCTGCGGATGATATTAAACTGGATTTGTTCACTCTTAAGGTATGACAACTAAAGGGAGAAATTCTACTGCTTTTTGGTAGCTAATGAAAATATAGATAACTAAGATGGAGCCAGGCTCCTTTCAGAGCAGCACAGTGATAGGACACAAGGTAGTAGACACTAAATTTTAATACGTGAAATCCCAAACAGATAAGACTGGAAAAAAATTCACCACAACAGTCATCAAACACTGAAACAGACACCCAGAGAGGCTGTGATATCTGCATCCTTGAGTATTCTGGAGTACTGACGGAAGAGAGCTAGAAGAGTACCACCTTCTCAATATTTCTGTTCTCTTTACAGGACAAGCTAATTAATAAAAGTTAAGAAAACTACTGAGAATCACAGAATGTGAACATTAGTAAGTTTAAAAGCTAAATAAGGAATATTTTATAGTGTATTTGCCTTCTTGTTTCTTTTTAAAACAGAGTTTTAAGACATTGTTTAGTCTACACGAAGCTTGTTCCAGAATTTGTCTGGTAAAGGTCTTAGTAACACATGACAGCACAGGTCTACAACATTCATCGGTTCTGAAAAGTAGATGCAAGTCATCACTCTGCTTTTGCCTGCTGTGCTGTGTGGCATGTACTACGAATTCACATGTTTTTCTGCCTTCTTTGTGAACTATGTACTGGAGAACCTCTATTGTATTTGCTCCCTGAGTTGTGAGGTGAGAAGACATTTACAATAGTTCTTCTATGTAATCTTCCCTCTGCAAGGAGAATACCTTATTTCAATATCTAAATGTCAAAGTAAGTAAAAGAAACTGCACAGGATTATTATCTCCATGCTATAGTTGGAGCAGCAGAAAATTGACAGTTAAATGACTTTCTCAAAGTCAGAACAAGTAGCTGAATCAAGCACAGGAAATTAATACAAAAATTTCCAACTTCCAGTTTTCACGTTGTCAGCGAGAGAGATAAGCAACATCTCATCTCCGTGGTGCCCAGTGACAGGACCTGAGGGAGCGGCCTGAAGTTGTGTCAGGGGAGGTTTAGGCTGGATATCAGAAAAAGGTGCTTCACCCAGAGGGCTGTTGGGCACTGGAACAGGCTCCCAAGGGAAGTGGTCACAGCACCAGCCTGAAAGAGCTCAAGAAGTGTTTGGACAATGCTCTCAGGCACACAGTGTGACTACTGGGGAAAGTTCTGTTCAGGGCCAAGAGCTGGACTCAGTGATGCTTGTGGGTCCATTTCAACACAGAATATTCCGTGACTATGTGATCTGCCAATAAGAGAGAAAATAAATATGCATACACAAAGTGTTTCTCCTGTTGGACAATATCTAGCTTTTTTTTGGTAGCTTCTAGACATTTATGGTCTGAAATAGCTGGGGGCAGCTGAATGTAATGAGAAAATGAAAATTCCTTAAGAATGCAATGTAAGAATGCATTGTTTCACACTAAACTGGACTCCCCCCATCACTGTGCTATTTCTTTTCAGCTTCTAGATTCATCATCCATCCCCTCATCCCAACACAAAAAAAAAAGTTCTCCTGACTGCTAAATAGAAGATGACATGAGAACCTACGTCATTTACAGAAAGAAGTCAATAAACACTTTTTGAGCTTTAGCAAGCCTCTTCCTACATTAGCATTACAGGCAATTTAAAACAATACTTGAAATGCTTCTGCAACATTTAGCCAAACTCAGTCATTACTTCTTCACATTTAGCGAAGTTGGGGTAGTTTTAATTTTACATGCATGCAGCCCTAAACTGCAGATCTGACCACTGAGTCACTGCCTCCTTTCCAAACCCATCTGCTGTTCTCCTGGGCGGACAAAGTGGTCGAGGTTCCTTTGGCCAGCAGAATAACCAAAAAAAAATTAGCTCTTCCAAAGTAGTAACAAACTGACTTTCCACCAAATTATCAACTGATGCTCTAATTGGCAAGCTAGAGCTCTGAGACTCTTGTCCCTTCTAAGGCTCAAACATCAAGTAACAGAAGGAAAAAAAAAAACGCGCTTCCAAAGAAGTTCATGGGACCACTTGGCCCAACCCAGCTAAGATCAATGACATCCTTCTGCAAGGCTGAAGCATTCAAGCAGATGGGCTACTGGCAGGCAATCCACTCAGCACAACACACAGATAAATTGTATTTACTACTTCTTACCTGATATGCGTTGCTGGTAGGGACTCATACTGGCGAGAAAGGAAAAGCTCTCTGTGCTTCAACTGATGTTTCTGTTTATCAGTCAAATCAACCTCAATTGTAGTTTCAGACTCTTCTTCAACTTCTTCTGCAGAGAAGCAGAGCGTAGGTCGAAATTAACTCTGTTGCATAACATCATTGCAACCATTTCATTTGACATCCCCCCCACCCCTTAGCAACCTCCTTTAGTGCTTCAAAGAAAAGATGAGTTTAACAAGACTACAGTTTATGTAACTTGACAGAATGTTAAGTATTTTGAATTATACACTTCTACTTCAACCCTTTAAAAAATTATGCTCTTCTCCTCTGTACTACGCATTGATGTCTTTCACACAGTTTAAGAACAATCTCAACAACATTACTCATTTTTTTTTAATCTTCTTTCCTCTGTTTTTTCCCTCTTGCTTGCTGACCAGTTTCGGGTCTGACTTTCTCCTGCCAATATTACTGCTACTAAAACTTTTACAGAAGTCCCGGAGAAGAGCACACGTTCTATGAACTGAAACTTACTAAACATAATTGCAGTCTAAGACTGCAAAATCAGTCTAAGAAAACTGAAAAAGCCTAGTGTCTTCCATTATGTTAACCTTCTTGGATACTGACAACAAATGCGGTGTATTTGCATATTTAAATAAGATTTAAAGTTATTTTTATTTTAAGCAAGACAGGAAGAAATAAAAGCAGATACTAGAAAGAGTCACATACAGAGTTGAAGGGCCATGTTCCCAATGCTTGCTAACATGTCACACAACAGCAGGCTCTCCAAAAGAGCTATCCTGGGATCTTGATGGCTGAAATCTGCCTTCCTAGTGGATTTTTGGGACATGTGGAACTTGAATTTGTACTTCCTCTAGCTTTCCAAAAAGGGCAAAAAGCCTCTCTGAATAATGGATGCAAAAATACAGACCCTTTAATAACTTAGCTCAAAGATTTGGCAACTTTCTACCTGGTAAATTATCCCTCATCTGCAAAACCAAGAGTAGTTTACAAAATATTTCTCAGAAACTCAACAACAGAACCTCAGCATGAGATACTATTTCACATAACTACCTACAACAGAAGACCTCACCCACTCTATAATAATAACAACCATTTTTACAACCAACCTACAAACGCTATTTCAAAATGAAGCCTGCCTGCATCCTCATAGCAACCACAGTTCTCTCCAAATGTAACACTACTACTTTTTTTAATCATGCATGTGTGTAGTTCATTCCACTTCTAACAGTTCTTTTCACAAAAGTGATATAACAACACACCCTGACATAACCAACCTCTTCAAACCCAGTTCCACTTTAAGTCTATCTTGCTGTAGACACCCTCATCCCCTTCCTTGTTTTGGCATGTTTTGTGGAGAGAGAGAACAAGAAAACAAAAATGAAAACAAGAATTTCCCCTATCTCACCTGATAACCCACAGCCTCACCAGGTATAGGTTCAAGTCAGACCATAACTCAATTCAGAATTATTTTGGCATCTATAATACTGACAATGAATAAATCTTTTTAAAAAAAATCTATGCCAAGACAAAGCAATTTTTAATTAGGCAAGTAATTAATTAAAAAATAGAAATTCACATTAAAAGGTTTATGTTTGTGCTGGTTTTGGCTGGGATGGAGTTGATTTTCTTCACAGTGGCTGGCATGGGGCTGTGTTTTGGATTTGTGCTGAAAACAGCGTTGATAACATAGGGATGTTTTTGCTATTGCTGAGCAGAGCTTACCCAGAGCCAAGGCCATTTCTGCTCCTCATAACACCTCATGAACGAGGAGGCTGGGGGGGCACAAGGAGCTGGGAGGGGACGCAACCAGGACAGCTGACCACAACTGACCAAAGGGATATTCCACACCACATGGCATCATGATCAGCATATAAAGCTGGGTGACAGAAGAGCAAAGTGGGGTGATGATGTTTCATCTTCTCAAGTCACCATTGTGTTTAACAGATCCCAGCTGTCCTGGGGATGGAGGAACACCTGCCTGCCCATGGGAAGCAGTGAATTAATTCCTTGTTTTGCTTTGTTTGTTAATTCCAGTTCTCTCCCTCATCATACCTGGGGTAGTTGGCCAACAGCTGTGTGGCGTTCAGTTGCTGGTTGGGGTTAAACCACACCAATGTTTCCAGCAATTAATTTCTACAACTGTTTATTACAGTAAGTGACCATTACAAGCTACATTTTGATTTCCAAGTTCAAGCATTAATATTTCTTCTAGTTACCTTGGGTTTAGGGGTTTTTTTCCTAAGTAATTTAGGCATCCAAACATAAGTTTGGTCGACATATCAAAAACATCTGACTGCAGATAAGGCACAAAACACAGGACAATATGGGCCATTTTAAAGTGGTGGCAGGAAGCCAGAGATGATATTCCAGAGTTTAAAAAGGCTTTAGACGCCTATGCTCATCTCAATATTTTCCTCAAGTAAGAATTTAAATTAGAAAATTAAGAAGAAAACTCACCACCTTTAACCAAATTTATTGCACTGATCTTACACAAGACATGAAAATGTTGATCCAAGAGCCTGAAGCTGAAACCAAATGTCTCTTAGACCCATCTCTTAAAACACTCTGAACCTAAACATGAAACAATGTAACTTTTTCTGTTGTACTTTTAGAAATAAAATACACGTTTTACACATGATGATCTGACAAGCTCAGTACTAAGTAGAAGAAACCATGGCCAGACACAGAACAGTTCCATCCACTCAACACAACTTACCATCGGGATAATTTTACAATTTCCTGCTTCAGTGTTAAAATACAAAACCAGTAGGATTTAGTAAAACAAGTCATAGTTTGTCCCAGCAGTCACACAAACCTGTACCAGGAAAGGAAACTGGATATCACAAAGAAGGGAGAAAGCTAAATTTGCTTGATGGCAATACAAAGAATTCTGCATCTGCAGAAACCTTTGTAGAGCTGCTTTTGAAGCAGGTTTTTGCAATGATCAGGACTTAACACCCATTAGAAGGAAAGTGGGAATAACTTTGCAGAACTTTTAGAGATCTCTTCACATCTTTGACTTGATTTACAGCACATGTGAATTTCATCTGCCATCCAAGGAGAGATTATTTCTATCAGAAGGAGTGAAATGGAAGGTATCAGCAGGAAATCATAAAGTAGCACCAAGCTAAGCACATTTCAGCACTCAGGAAGGGAAGAAAAGCAACAGCAAATATTTTTATGCAGCAATATGGTGATGACATACACAGACCTCATTGCTCCATGATTAGAGAGACAAAAAAATTCAATTTAAAATTTCTCAGCTAAATATTATTTTGAAAGTCTTCGGTATGACTCCAAAGATGAATACAATCACTTTTTGAAAATTACACAATCCCCTTTAGGCCTTGGGCAAAATTTAAGAATGCTT
Source organism: Cnemophilus loriae (assembly GCA_013397755.1). NCBI lineage: Eukaryota > Metazoa > Chordata > Aves > Passeriformes > Corvidae > Cnemophilus > Cnemophilus loriae. Next base: position 1,433,949 of record VZTF01003335.1, read on the forward strand.
TTTTGTAGTACTTTTCCTGGTTTACAAGAAATATGTCATTATTTAAAAGAAAAATCCTGGTGAGCAAAAGCAGGCATCTCCAGTGAGCTTTTAAAACTTGTGGTCTATTTACTATATGTGGGCTTTCTAATCACCAATGGTAAATAATTATTGTGATCCTGAAAACCACAGTGATGTAGTGATGCTTTCAGAGATAGCGCAGCAACTTTCCCTTTCCCATCTGATGTAAATGAGACTGAACTGATTCAGTGAAGCAATGAACACCAGAAAGAAACTGTAACCCTCACTCATTTTGCATATGCATCACCACTTTTAAAAAACATGATGAACACTGTCTTTTTTTCATCTTCCATTTAATTTGTGGGTTTGACTGTTAGAAAATGGTGGTGTTACCGAGCCTGAGAAGAAGAGAGAACTGTCCATGCCACCTAAACTTTGCATAGCATCTTTGTTTATAGTTATGTGATGAGTCAAGTTTGCTATGAGGAAGAATTGCTTGTTTTTGCAACTAAAATGAAAATAAACTGAGGGCAAGTCTCTAGAAACACAATACTCCTATTTAACAAAAATTCCTTCTTAAATAACTTTTTAAAAGTCCTGAAAGACATTTAAAGGTTTAAATGCAGCTCCAACAATTATAGTAGTATAGTATATTTAACCATCAGCTAGCAAAACAAGGTAAATTCCTTGGACATACTACTCTTTCTTCACTTAATCAAAATAACCCCCCATGTGCTCCCCTTGTGCACTGCAAAAGAGTGTAAGAGAGATTAGTTTAAACATTGAAGACTATCTTCAGGGCAAAAGAGTAAACCTTCAGTATTAAAAGAAAGGAGAAAGTTCTCCCTCTACTGCCACCAAAACACTGACACCTTTCTTTCCAGCTAGAGTTGGAATCTGGAAATTCAACCAAAAATCACGGAAATAGACTAATTCAGGCTGGAAGGGGCCTCAGGAGGTCCCTTGCAGAAAACACACTTCAAAATAGGCTCAGCTGTTAGGTCAGCCCCTGGTACTTAGTAATTGAAAATCTCAGAAGACAAGAGACCACATATTGTCTCCATCACCCAGTAATGGAGAAAAGTTTCTACACGTATCTAATCTGAATCACTCCTGTTTCAATTTAGTCACTGCCAAGAGTCCAACTCCATCTTCTGGTCTATAACCCCCTCCACAGGCACTGGGAGTCCACCTCTTCTCCAAACTGAGAAAGGTCAATTCCAGCTGACTCTCCTAGAAGGGCAAGTGCCCATCATGATGGTTTTTGCTGAATGCGTTCCAGTTTATCAGCAACTTTCCTTTATCAGGAACCTAAAACTGGATGTAATAATACCTCGATGTGATGCAAGGGGTGCTGCATAATCAGGGAGGATAATCTTTTGCCTTGATCCCCTGGCTATGTGCCTGGTGATACAGCCCAGGATGCTCCTGGCCAACTCCCTTCGTTGTCAGGGAGCTGTTGTCTGCCAGCAGCCTCAGCGTCTTTCCTGCAGAGCTGCTCCCCCAAGCCTCTCTGTTCTCAGCTTATGTTCCTGCCAGGAGCTCTTCCTTCCCAGGTGCAAGACTTGGCATTTGTCCCTACTGAACATCTTCATGTTCCTGACATACCACTCCTCCTGCTTTCTAGGAATCCTTGAATAGCAGCCCTTCCCCCAAGCCATCATATGGTCACGGCCCCCATTCTCGTGTCACCTGCAAATATGATAAGAGTGCACCACATTGCCTGCTCTAGTCACTGCTAAAGACAGGTCCCCATAGAGATTCCCACGGGATTCCACACACAGTGTGGATGCTTAACCACCACCCTCTGACTCAGACCATGCAATCAGTTTTTTATTCACCTAGTTGTCCCTTAATCCAGGTCAATTCCAATTGCTTGGCCTGCTGGGCCAACCAAGAAAAAAAAAATAAAGTAAAAGAGAAAGAGAAAAAAGCAGAAATAGGAGACTGGGAAGACATAATGGGAAAAGACAAGACTACTCCTTCTAACAGCAGCACAGATCAGTGCTGGATAAAAACAGCAGAGTACTCAAAGCTACAGTGCATTAACTTTCTACCTCTTAAACTTATTTGCTTCTGCTCTTGAAACCATACCTTAGCTTAGCTGCATCCGGCTTACGCAAGCTTAGATGGAGAGATTCAACTCAGCACAACCATTTGTGGAGCCATTTCACTGTTTGTTAAAATACTTTTAAAATTGTATTAGATCAGTATGAGATCAGAATTTCAAGTTCAAAGAACGCCTCACTTTCAGAAAACTTCCCAAACTTTCTTCCTTTCCTGTATACCTTTTTCTTCGACACTCAGCCCAAAAAATACACCTATCCCAGGTAAAAACATATTTTCAAACCTACAGATAAAAAGCCGAGAATGCTGAACAGCAGCAAGCTTACCACACGCATCAAAGGAAAGGTGGCTGTGCATAAGTTTCTTTAAGCGTAGATGGCTGTGGCAACAACTTCAAATGCACATTTGGCAGTTAGATGCTACAGCAGTAACAATTATAAATATAGATTTTCGGGGAGAAGGAGTAAATCTAATTACTGCCAAATTTCATACAAAAGAAAAACAGTAAGTCTAACCCTCTGAACAACTTTATTCAAACTGTGAATGAAGAGCTCTCTTAGGTTACCAGTTGGCCAATGTGCTCATCTGCATAAGGCTTCATGCCACGTTTCATTGTACTAACTCAGTTGTGATAGTTAACCTCCTAAAGCTGTAGTAAGGCAGTTTAATCAACTTTGTGAGCTAGACTATGCATGGCTACACTGTCAATTTGACTGAGGAAGCGTTTCCCAAAGCTGGATTAATTAGCTTTACCATGTCTGTTGCAATGTTCAGACGACTGTTAGAATATTTAACATCAATTTGATATTTGCTGTTACTTTCAGATAGAATAAGAAATCCAAAGCACAGTTTGTGTGGATTACAAGTCATTTAAATAGCATATTGCTATCTAAAGCATGAATCTGAACAATTTTGCAGGTAGGAAAAAAAAAAGTGATCATTTGTGTTTACAGGGAACAGGTCTACTTTTAATTCCTACTGGATAGCATGGATATACATGTGGACTCTAAGGGATTATCCAGTTTTCCTACACTATTATCCAGGTGATCCTCCCACACTACCTCATCATTATTTTTCTAAAGGAGGTCACAAAACAAAGAAATAACTACTGTACAGCCATTAAGAACTAATATGCCCCACCTACTCTCCAATAATAAAAATTATTTCCAAAATAACACAAAATGGTTTTTTGGGTACTTCCAAGTAGCATGTGATGATAATAACAATTTCTAGGACCATAGTTAGTCACAAGCAATTGGGCAACTATGTCATGGTTATCACAGGCCCATAGCAAAAATATTTCATGGAAACCATCACACTTTGCATTAGCAGAAAAGTTCACCTTCCAACTTGACAGGTGGGGGTTATTTGATAACTGGTTCTGGAGATTTTTGAGAGCAAGGAGCTCGTGGGTGGAAAGCAAGGAAGGATTACCTCCATAAGTAGTATGAATCACGATGTGTTACATTAATAAATAGATCCTAATAAATTAAATATAACATGAATAAATGCAAGAGCAAGCACAATAGTTCTTTAACCATTTTTCAGCACTGCAAGCTAGTTTGTAACAACACTACAGAACAGAAGGGTCCCACGGAAGCATGAGAACAATAACATGCAGGCAGTGGTGAAAGAGCTGGTTTATGTACCATAAACCTCAACTAGATTTTCCACTTTTACCTGATTTCTGTATTGCCTTTTCAAATGCAAATTCTTCCAAATGAGAAAATATCCTGTTAAAGGGCTCAGGTTGTTTGGTCCTGTGTACATCTGTATGAACTGCAGCAAGCTGTTGCAGGATGTGTGAAGCAACATCATTGTACAGTATTTCTTTAAGCATCTCATTAGCAGCAGCGAGCAGCAGACTCAAAACTGTGCCATGGACACTGCTATTTGCAACATGATGAACATCCAATTACTGGTATCCAGCTCATCAGCTGAATCAGGAGTCAATTAGTAGTTTTTCCAAAGTGTACATATGTTTAGAGCTGTGTGGGAAAGAAAGGAAATTTTAGTTCTACCCTCAAATCCAGGCTGGCAGACCACCATGAGCAAAAGTGTCTATGGTGAGTCTGACAGCACCCAAGAAATAACTTTTTTTAATCTATCATCTGGCTCAAGAAATCCAAAGGCTACCTGCAACACTGCCATGTAACCTGCATGAATAATTATTACACCTGATTTTAAGAGAAGAGAGATCTCTATCTTCCATTTTCCCAAGACACTTGCTATTAACAATTTTTCCCATCACCTAGATTTTCATCATTTTTCTGTGAAACTCCTGCTCACATCTTGTTAAAACAAGACTGTCTTCCCTTTAGCACAGGCAACAGGTCTGTTTGATCTAGTTGGTTAACAAGCTGCATGGTTGTCTCTCTTTAAGAAAATGCAGTGTAAATATATAAAAAATAATAAATGTATCATGACAAGAACTACGCAGGCAAAAAATCTCTTATGTTTTCTGTAAGAATCTAAAGTCCAGGTTTAAGACATACACTGGCATTTTCTTCCACTGTGTGACAACAACCACAGAGTTTCAGAGATCTTAACTGCTTTTCTAACATTCAGTTCACATCCTCAAAAGCCGATAAACAACTTTTCAAAATTTGTTGGCAGAGATGAAAAGGCACAGATTGTACAAGCGCTCTCCTACCCCTACTCAGAATGGCATATGATTCTGCTTATAAAACACAAATTATTTATCTTCTACAGTATCTCCTTACAGAAGGGCTGAATTTTGTTGGATTTTTTGCAGGAAGGAAAGAAGAAGTAGGGAGAAAACAAAAAGAATGAAAAGGAAAAAAAAAAAGAAAGACAAGAAAAGGATTTGTATATCCTGTTCTTGGGTAAACTTAATCAAGACATATTAAGGCTCCATGTGTGGGATTAGGAAATGAGAAGAATATTAGCCAAGAGAATGCCTGCTCGATGCCAACATGGCAAGAAAGCTTCTCTGTCTATAGACCTGACAAGACAACCAGGAAGAGGAGTTCATTCACCCTGATGGTCTGTGTAAGACTTAAAGGATCATTTTTTCCTATCTTTTTTCCATCTTCAACTATGTTAGAGATGTACCTTCCAGGATACATTATTTCCTTAATGCCTGTACAGAAATAATGAGATCATAATTTACAGGAACTATACATATGAACTGAGAAAAGTGTAAAGAGATATGAATACATGTATTACTTTAAATTATTAAAGCCTTTTAATTTATTAATTCTGAAGCCAGGAGGAAAAATAAACAAACAAAGCAGTGTAGGAATAAACACCACCTTGTATTAGCTAGTCAAATTTTAATACATATGCCATTGCCAAGTAAACCAATAAAGTTTTGCTTCTACTCTTGCTACTTTGTAAACAACACATTCAAATACCATTTTTGTTGCAGCAAGTAAAATACCAAAAATCTTCACTTATTCATCTCTTACATGGTAAATGTTCAGTATTCTGATTCTGGCTTTTTTTCCCCTCATATTAAAGACAAAAATTGAAAACAAAAAGAAAGGAGAAAGCATTATGAAGGTATATGAAGCTAGCCCCCATTTGAGGGCAAATAAAAATACAAAAACTGTCCATTTATCAAAACCTTTTTTCTTGTATGATACTTGACAACTGAGTCCTTGGCCTCTTGAGGGCCTACTGAGAATAACTGCATCAGGATTTCACTCCTGACAGCAGCATCAGTCAGAGGATCTGCCTAAAGGAACTGCCACACAGCAAAGGGCCACAGTACCCTGTAGATCTAGGTTACAGGTCACTGACTCTGCCAACACTATTTCTACCCCAGTTTGAGCCAGAACAAGGCTGCACTTTTAATATAGGAAACTGAAACATGACTCCCTTTAGCACTGCATATCACTGTCACACTCCTTCACAAAAACAAGAACAGACAAATTAAAAATTCATTCTATCATTCGGCATATCAAAAACAGGAGGATAGCTAATTTAGTTGTGCTGGTTTTGGATAGATGTTTAACCTGTTGTACAAGTAGAAAAGGCAGATGCACTCACATAACCCCTGGATATACGAATGCATAGTGCTCCAAACATAGCCCAGCAACTGTGCAACCTGCACAGAGAAGACATCCTATGTACTTTGTATAACTATTCAAACGGGTTATGGATTCAGGCAGTAGGTGACAGTCAAAATGAACTACTTAGCTCCACAAAGTCTTTTAGGAATTTGATAATGTAGAACTGGCTTTTACTGAAGAAAATGCACTTTTTACCACTCAAACTTTTTTTTGCTCATGAGAGTGATGTATTCTACATTAGTACAAAACAATCTGCAAGGATCACAGAATCATTTGTGTTGCATATCAAAACAAGCAGCAAAGCAGATTCACACTACAAATCTTCACTCGACCAGAGAAGGTTACAAACAGTAGCTGAGGTAAAAAACAAAATATTGATCAAACAGACAAACCGCGCTGCAAAGTAGCACAGCCATTCCAGCCACCCACTCCATGTAGTTTGGGGCATGACAAACTCAACATGTTTGCTAACTTTGAGTCTTGTTACTTGTGCAGGCTACTTTTAAGAGAAAAAGAATTTACAGACAAACCACACAACTACCTTACACATTAGTCTTATCTGCTACTTCTACCTAGTCCCTAATACCTCACACTACATAAATATATATATATATATATATATATACACACAGAGCACTGCATGAATCAGCTTGGGTAGGAAGCACTACACTCATACTCACACAAAGCCTTGCCCAAGCTAAAAAGCTCCACCTCTAGCAGCATGTGTGCAGTCACAGGCATGTATGAGTATTACCAAGGGCAACTATTGCACACTTCATTCCACTGCAGAATACAGACATTCAAGAATTACTGCTGGAAAGCCTTTAAATCATCAGACCTGATTCCTGAATCACCCATTTCGCTGCCACTGCACGATGGGAAAAAGTCTTTCTATATTAATAGTGAGTTTACATTATTCAGATTTATAAATTATATAAACTACTGATTCAATTAGACTATCAGAGAACTTTTTGAAGATGTGAAATGCATCTCTAATTGGAGCTTTACAGATAGAGATAACCTAGCAATGTTTTTGTAGTCTAAAATTTATGCCTCAGGTGCTTTGGTACAGTGTGGGTGCACTGGGAAGAAAGTGGGAAAAGTCACATAAAATTAGGAGCCAAGGGAGAAAAAAAAGAAGCAAAACCATCTGAGATTATGGAAATCTAGGAGGTATGAAACATCCTATTTATCTTCACGGGACAAAAAGTGATGATCAATAATATCACTTTAAATACTACAAGTATTTTAAGGGTACCAAGAAAACAGTGCAGGATCACTTGTCTGCGCAATTAAGAAATATGAAAGAGGCAGGAAGGCAGCTGAGAGAAAGCCGTTATGTGTTTTCCACAAATCAAAAGAAACCCTGAACAAGTACAGTAATAATGGCACATGTATTTAAACTTGACCATGAGGAAATAAATCCTAAGGAATACAGGGAAATAGGAGAATGCACAACGCTTTGGCAATTTTCTGTGAATATTCTCTCCTTCTGAAGACTCAAATGCAAAAAATTTATTTTGGGAACAGAGCTCAAAAAAGTGACACCTTTTGTACCCTACTGAGTTCTTTACCAAGGAAACATACTAAATAAATACTTCTGGTATTTAAGTAATAAAAATAAAAACTGAGCTTCATACATCTATTAAACAGTTTTAAGCATAAATATGAACCAATATTTTACAGCTTTCCACTCTTAACAGCAAATTCACAGAATTAATCCAGATTTTAGGTTTAGTTTGTTTTTACATTCAGAGAAATTGGCAGCAGTGTATTCAAGCCTCTTAAATTGTGTGTTCAGAAAAAAAGATTTTTGAATTCGAAAGAAAATAAACCTACACACACTTGCCCAAAATTATAAGTTTATACTTTGGAGGTCTAAAGATGAAGCTAGCAGTTACTAGCTAGACAGTCCATGCAAAAATTCAGATGCAGTCATACAAATTGCATGAAGTGGACAATTTTTTAATTGTGAAGAATCCATGCATGATCCAAACGCAGATCACACATACTCAGGTGAAAAAAATGTATTTATGCAAGTTTTCCATAAGAGCTAAGAACTCCTCAAATGATGAACTTAGTGTAAATCCATTCATCCATTAAGAGAAGATCATTAACATTCACAATCTAACAAGCCATTCTGCACCAAAGGAGGAGCCTGAACGGACATAGAAGTTAATAATTCTAAAAGATACTTTGGGCTGACAGTAAACTTGTTAATGAGACAATATAACTGCTAATTCTAAATGTCAGTCACGAAAAGAAGACTCAGATATTGTCAGAAGCAAAACGCTCCTCATTACTGCTTCTTTATTGCTTTTACTGTTGAGGAGAAAAAACATTCACAAGTTCTTGAACAAAAATCAAATGAAGAAAACCCGTAATTTATGAGACTACCCAAAGCACCCTTGAAAAGAGTAAATTGGGAGCCTTGAGACAAGTTTCTCCTTGGTGACAAGGAAGTAGTTTTCGACGAGGCTTGCTGTATTTCAGCAAGTTCTGAATTTTCTCCCCCCTCTTCAAATAAATTACAACTGATGGCATCCTCTTGGGTAAATGAAGGAAAACTTGATGTTCCCTTGTCTCAGGAGATCAAAGAGATCATGTCTTCCTCACAAAAAACCCCAAGCTCATTTTCAGTGAAAGTGATAGTTAGACTTATATAAGTGCCTTAGCATAAAAGCCACTGATGAAAGAATTTGTTATCTATATCATCCTTAAAGGGTCCTCCTAGGGTGTGTCTCTCCCACATCACAGACTTCAGGATTCCCATAAGCAACACAACATACCTGAATTTGCTACTGCTTAGTTTACATGTCTCTATCAGATGACTGTAAATAAGCATTAATATGTAAAATTCCAACAAAAGCAACATTGGAACCCATACACCTAAATTTCCTGGCTTACTATATTTGGTTTTGTCTCTGTTCAATACCCCATCTTCAAAAAAAACCCAAGAGCCTTCTGATGAGTTGCTCACAGACAGGGACTTCTGAAAAACCTGTCTTGTCCTCAAAGACAAGAGGGCAACTGTGTGAGGTCAAAACTAATTTTCTCCTAATTCTTGGTGTGTGTGGGGACAGAGATGACAGAGCCAGGGGCACTGAGCTGCAAACAAAACACTATTTTATATTTACAGGAGCCTTGAGATTAACAAGGCAGTATCTCACTGAACCAGTTACACGAGTCTGCTCACCCACTCCTCAGGCATATCTAGCAGCCAAGCCTTCTTCCTTATATACACTTCTCCTACCTTTCATTCCCAACTCTGTCTTTCCAGGCCTTAGCTCCTTTCCCTCCTATCAAGCCGGCAAAATGGTATCCTTCATCACAGGGTGATAGCAACAGATCTCTTTTCTTAACAGCAAGCAAGAGAGGCCTTCTCACCAAGTGCAATTAAAAAAAATTAAGTGCAACCTAACAGAAAACTTTCCAAAAGCAACAAAATTCCATGGAAGTGTTACTTACACTGCTGTAAGAAACACAAATGAATTGAGCTCTTGAGCCCTAAAGACTTATTTTGTTTCGGGATTTTTTTTTTCACCAACGTGACCATAAGCAACACCAAAAAAGTATTCACCATGGGGTTGATTTTTGCTCTTTGGGATTTTTTTTTTTTTTAATAAACTATGAATTATTTCAACATTTAAAATTATCAAGGTAGAGAAAATGGATTGTATGCAGTAGAAGAGTTAACATTTGTCTCTTGGGTTCATTTCACCAAAGGTGCTTCTAACTGAACATAGGCTGCAAAGACACCAGGTATCAAGGGAAGTAGTGAAACCAAAAAAAAAGACAATTTAAGATTTCCAATAAAATCTCCAGTCAAAACATACCTTTTATGCTAAGACATTATGTGACTTGAATTAGGTAACAGGAAAAGTCATCTTAAAGCGATTTTTCAGAAAAGGGATTGTGGTTAAAGAAACATTGTATCCTTTATGAATAACTGCTTAGTTTGATGTACAAGAACTACTATGATGACGATGAAAAAGAACCACAACCAAAAAAAAATAATATCTACCAAGTTTCTGGTTGTGTTACAATCTCATTGGACAAGAATAGTCCAGCTATAGTATTTTATAACTGTTTTGAATTATACTGAGTCAAATATGTGACTAAGATAACAGAACAATGAAGAACACAAAGTTTTATAGACACTTTACTCTGTAGCCCTTTCCAGAACCCCAAGGGTCTCCACACCCATAATTTTTTTCATACAACTTTCTAAATTTTATTTTTTTGATTGTTGAAGATGGCAGGAAAAATTGTTGCTTTTTTCCTGGAGCTGAGTATTAAGAATACCACTATGCAACAGCAACCATATGTCGAAAAACCTGATGGCACACGAAAGGAATTCACATTTCAGTTTTGTGTATCTTTGGGAACATCAATGAGTAATCTGCTAAACACTACTGCTCAAGTTAAGCTCATTTTCATAACATCTTCTATGATACCTGCTAGCCTGCTGCTCTACTGAAATAAAATGCTTCTCAAAAATCAGATGGAATATTAACAGCTTCATTCTCTTGGATGCATCTGGAGCGTTGGCAATTAACATAGACAATATGCAAAGTATTCCTCCCCTCAAATACAAAGCACTTTTAAGTGAAGGTAAGAAAGCTCAGCAGCAGCTAAACTGCTCTGCAAGATCAAGCCCTTTCCAGGAATGCTGGAACATTCTTGATTTTATATAGAAAATAAACTCCAAGTGTTTGTAAGGCGCTTTGAGAACTTTTAATGGCAACTATATATATATATATATATATACTGGTATATTAAATATTTTTCACCAACTTTAATAAGAACTTCTAAAACAAGCATTACTTTACAGGCAAATAAACTAAAGTACAGAGGGAATACTGGATATGTTTCTGATTGCAATACATCAATGTCATACAAAGGTCAGAACTGAGTACAGACTCCAACATTTGATGACAAAATTTAGTGGGCACAGCAGTGTTCAGTCAAAGGCTGGATCTTGGAGGTCTTTTCCAACTCTAATGATTGTCTAACCAGGAATCACTAGCAGGACTCCTTTCCTCCTAGGTATCTATCCTGCACAAAAATTCTGTAGCAGAAACACTATCTTACAAAGCAATGTGACACAAAACATGACTGATCAAGAGCAAAAGAATAAAAGTCCTAAAGAAAGTGCAACAAGAAGTAAAACCAGTAAGTGATCTCTAAAAAGAACAACTGAGATTGAAAAATATTTTTTTTATGTCAGCTTCTGTAATCTAGAAAAATTTCATTTTACCTTTCATCTCAGTCAAAGAAACCAACATCTCAGATTTTTTTTTTTAATTGAGTCTTGTCTCATTCACAAAGAATATGAATTGTGTTAATGAGAAAAAATACATTCTGCATGGGCTTTATCACAGGCCCAGAAATATTCTTGGCATTTAGTCAGCATCTCAGCACACCTAAATGAAACAAACCCTCTTAATAAATCAGAAGATGAAGGACTCCAACAACAGAAATTTTTTTTATATCCTCGCCAGATGGTTGGCTAGGCAAAAGCTGGCTGAGGAGTTGCAATAAGAGAATGACTTCAGACATAGTATTACATGATAGCAAATGATCAGATAAAGAACTTAAAGTGCAAAGAACTGCAAAAAACGGCATCACGAACTCAGGTCACCCCACTCAGCTTCAAGAAAGTAGTAGTGAATAAACCTCAAATAAGGTACGGTTCTTGGAATGGTCCCTGTGCAGGGCCAGGAGTTGGACCCAATTATCCTCATGTGTTCCTTCTAATACAGGATATTCTATGATTCTATGATAAATCTATTGCAAAAGAAGGAAATACAGAACTTGAGCCCTTCACTGTAACCCAAAACCAGTGCTGGTACAAAAATACTATAGTCTCCTCTCCACAATTATTAAAACCTTTCCCTAAAATACTTCCATTAATTCTACTGAAGCTAAAGAATCATCCACCTTTTATAGATTCAGCTACAGTTGGCAATTTCTCAATCACACCATTTCGTTAGGAAACATCTCTATGCCACCCCTTTATGTTTGCTTCACTCATTAAAATGAGCTGAGTGTTTCTGTCCCACCACTCCGGGTTCACTCGCTTACGCACTCAGGTATCTGTTGCAACAGCTCTTGGACTGCCTGCCATCTTCTAATCATCTTTCTTCCTTCTTTTCCCTTCACAGTAAGCCTTGCTCTGCTGGTCAATTCTTTCATGTCAAGAAAGGAATGGCCCCCTCACTGTGACCCTGTGGTGATGACTGCAACCTAAGTGCTGCTGAGCGTTAACACCCCAAAAGAACTCTCTTACTAAGCTCAGGAGGCTGCACTGGATCACAGAAGCTGATCCTGGACAGTATTTTGGTTTATATTTGAATTTGCCCTTATCATAAACTCTATTTTATAGTAACATAAATCAAAGGTGAAAAAACATAAAGTCTTCAAGTGCCCATAAAATATTCCAGACCCCTGGATTTAAGTGCTACAGTCAGCTTCTAGACCTATTCCCAGATCTAGACTGATGTCATACATGATGCTGGTAGACAAATAAAAATTTCCTTAATTAAATTCCACCTGAAATACCAGAGAAAAAAAGAAAGCAATACAATTTCCTCATAGATCAGTGACATTCTTTGAAAACAGGGGAACTACTCTATATCTGAGTATTTTAGAATGGCCTAAGGAAAACTTGATTTCCCCCCCTCAATTAGTTACAATATCTTAAAACATTTTGGAAGACAACTTACAGCAAAAGCAAACAAACAAAAAATCCCCAACCAAATTTAAACAAACAAATCAAAAAACAAACAAACAAAGCACTAAACAAAAACAGCCCCCCACCACCAACAAAAAACACCTTAGGAAAACAGTATACTGACACTTTACAAGTGATAAAGTCACAGATCAACTTTATTCCATTTTCCCCCAACATTCTTTAGAATAACTTTGAAACTTTTTTAAGTTATTGAAAATTTCTTTTTAAAATTCCAAAATGTTTTCTTACAAAGCTGTTTTCCTTTTTTAGTAAATGGGACCATACCTACATCTCAAAATATAACCTTGAGCCAAAAAAACCCAACCCCCACCTGCCAAAATCTTAAGACGTACATAACTCAGACCAGTTTTCTCAATCATAAAGGAAAAAAAAAAAAAATGCTAGCAATAGAAAATATCATTAGAAAAGATCAAGCAGATCTTACACTTAAAAGACATCTCCAAACAGTTACATAGGAGAAATCAGTTGCTGAAGCAGAATTTCCATTCCTTAAGAAACTTGTATCTTTTAGCATTTATTTTATACCAAACCAGGTAGAAGTGTTGAAGCGTCAACACGTTCAGCTATATAAAACATTTCCAAAACATTCGATTCATAAATATACAAATATTTTGTTTACGCACACCATATTTTTAAACAGAACACTGTGTTATCCCAGAACGAAAGCCTTTAAATTGATTTGACATTTAACTACATCTGCTCTATGAGTTATAGGAAGCTGTAGGAGACCAATCCTTAGCTACCTGCTGTCCCCTGTAACTGTAACAAACATCTCCTAAGAGACCTTGGCACTACAGATTCCACAGATTGGTCAGAGCAGAAACATTGTGTCCAGAGACAATGTTCACAGAGAAGGCTAATTCATAACGCACTGGGTTAGCAGGCTCATAACCTGTGAGACACAGGCATTCTAAAGATGTTCGTTGAACCAGCAGGAAATCACATTTCTATTTTCCAAAACCTCAAGAGAATCTCAGCAGAGAAAATATGATGGAAGATTCCATGGCACTTCTCGTGACACCAACAAAGCCCTAGTACACTATAGGAGAAGAGCAACAGACCATCAACAAGTCCTTTATATCAAAGTGCTGACAAAATGGCAATCTAAAACTCACAAAGGAAACAGAAAAATCTTATTCACTTTTCCAGATTGAATGATACCCACAGGACTAACATACCCTTCTCTAAAAAATAAGTAAACTAAAAAAAAAAATTTACAAGATTCATGTTTTAAAAATCAAATTAAAAAAAAAAAAGTATTTCCAGTAAAATTGTTATCCTTTTCATACTTTCTTGCCCTCTCCATTAGAAAAGAAAAACAAAAAAAAATTGTGCTAGAAAGTTTAGTGAAGCTCACCATAAGTTCTATGTTTCTATAGATTTCAGATGGAAAAAACTAAAAAGACTAATGATTGTCTAATGATTGTGGGGGCTGATGATCATGACATAAATAGGGCACAAATAACTATAGCGTGTACCCAACTACATTAGAAAAACACTAAATTATTCCCTTAGTACATAAGCAAGGTGCATCGTCTTCCTATAAAAACCAAGCTAGTACTTCATACTATGTACTCAAATCACCCTCACTTCCCTAAGACCAATAAAAGAATAAAACAAAAGTCAAAAGCTGGCTGGTTCTCTTCACCAACCATACCCGGATGAGCAAAATTACCAGAGCTGGACATTAAACAAATTGCAGGGTATTTTTAAAGCACCTAATTACACCATCATATATCTAAATAAAAAAGTTGGCATTAAGTAATGTCTTTCAAGAGATTCATCCTGATAAGTTAAGAGATTTATAACCCCTACATAACTAAATTACAGATTAATTTTGAAAACTCAAGCATCATACATAATCAAAATGGTACTTAATAGCATATGGCAAGAAATTTATGGGATGTTGACATACTTCACACTTCAGTTATTTACAAACATCACTGCAGTATTTTGCAAATTACTGTTTTCTCAAACATCTCAGATTTTTAGGTTCTGAATTACATTCTCAGAATTGTATTTTTTCTCTTCAGAACTGTATTTTTCATCAAAAAGTTATGGAACAATATGGTCTTTCATTTGTATACCAAATGGCAGACACCAAAAAAGTTGGGTTCATGTTGAAAAACAGGGCTTTTTGCATCTATTACCACTTGTTGTTTTTCTAAAAATAAAAAAAAAAAGAAAGAAAGAAAACCCCAAACCCCCCATTTTTTGATTTTTTGACTAGTATCTACATTTAGCATAAATGCACATAACAGCTCCTTTACAATCTCCAGTGATTTTCAGTCCCCAATGATACATTTCATTCTTTACATTAAGCAATACATGATTATGTCTAACTCAAAAAAGTCACATCAAATACTCACAAGTGCTCTTAAGCTTAAATTGACTTACAACCAAGAATTACTTTTGACATAAAAAAAAAAGAAATGCAGCTGTATCTTCCAGATGAAAAGATACTTTTTCTTTTTTTTCCAGATGAACAGTCTCAATCACATGGATACAGCTTAACTTAATTCCCAGAAGCAACTGATAGCAGCAGGATAGTATCAGATAATACTAAGCAACTAACTGGATATTAATAAATGCTTAACATAAATATATATTTCACATGCCAAAAAAAATGCAGTTATAAGCAGTTGCAGAAATTGAGCAGGCTGTGTCAGTAAGAAAAAAATGCCCTATACCATCTACTTACTAGCATGCTTATCTGCAAGCATTATAAGGCTGTTAGAAATATCTCTTCGCCTGTAGAAACACACCACTTTTGCTTCCACGTTTCCATTGGCAGTCTACAAAAGAAAGAGGAAATCAAGTCAGAATGTATTCCTCCTCAGCTGAGTAATAAAAATTAAATGCTCTCTGCTTGGAGTGTTCTCTCATATCAGTAGTTCTCACATGATCAGTCAAGCTGAAATCAACAGAATTACTCCAATAAATAAAACCTTCTTGAGAGAGGCCAGTACCAATTGCAGACCAGACAAGAGGATTAACTACAATTATTGAGTCCTCAGAATTTCTATTTTATTCAGGCGTTCAGAGGTGCAATGCCAGTATCATGCTAACGTAAGAATCCTTCAGAAATTTTAGAACCTTGGGAACATTTCTTTGCAATCCAGCTTTAGACAGAAATGTATATTTCAAAGTACTCTGGCATTTTTTCAGAATCTCATTGGATATAACATTTATTGAAAAAGTCTTTTTGAAAGACTTTTGAAAGGTTTATTTGAAAAAGTCACTACAGCTAAAATAAAAGAGCTATTTAGTTCAATGCTGTTTTCATGACTCATGGGGACCATGCTCTTCAGCTTGATAATGTAAAGAATGTACTAATATTTGAAGAACTGTATCCTCCTTCTTGAAAGGTACAAAAGTACTTTTTACCTTGAGTTATTTATTTAATACTGAAAAGTATAATGTTTTGATTAAGTTTCTTACAGAAAAAAAAAAATATCGTCCCTGGTAGAACAATAATTAAAGCATTTCATTACATATTTACATAACATCTCCACATTTGCTCAATACCTTTAACACATGAAAGCAAACAATTCACATCTAAGATGTCTGGACTATAACCTACAACCTCTCTTTTAAAAAAAAAAAATAAAAAAAAAAAAAATCAATACATGAGTCTGTTTTACCCTGCAGGAGCAAGATTAAATTATAGTAGCGCAGTTTAAAGATAATAAACATTACACTCAAAACATGATTGGAATTACGTCAATTACTGTGAATAAAAAATATTCTTCTCCAATAAAAGTCCAAAATGATTTGCCATGCAAAGTTCAGTGGATGTTGTGTTGGACAGCACTAACAGTTAATGTGGTTGATGTCTGCTATGGTGTAGTGTCATGTTTCATTAATAAGAAGAAAACCACTTGCAGGTTACCAATTTTTTAGTTTACTTTCTAACCACTGGGAAAAAAATATCTTAATCATCATTTACATCATGATGGGCATTTTGACAATTAGCTTTTGATGTAGTGCATCAGTAAGTTTTAAGACTGCTTGAGGGAAAAGTAAAAATTTATCATGCTAAAAATATATGTGTATATATATATATATATGTAACAAATCCACACTATTCTTAGTAGTGTAAGAGTGAAGAAAAAGATAAAGGCTTTCCCCAAAATGACAGTCAATAGAGCCTCCATTTTTTAGGAAAATACACTCAGGATAAAGACAGAGAACACAGTCTGTACTTTATTCAAAAGCCCATTCTTCATTCCCAGCTGCCAATAGGCAGAGCAATAAACAGCCACAGAAGTCACATATCCTGTTACTTGATCACTGCAAAGTCTCGCTGCTACCTTCCAGCTCTTTACACGTATATCTAAAAGCAGACACATTACATGATGGCTGTCATTCCAGATGGATTCACAGTGTCATCGTCAGCCAGAGAATTAAATTCATTCCTTTCCCCAAGAATTCATAGAATTCATTTGAAAATTTTTGCAGCAGAGTAATCCTGTTCACCAGGAATGAGCGACTGGGTGTTTCCTTAGGTAACACGGCAGAATTACAGGATATCACATAGCAAGTTTTCAGGAACTGAAACATACACATAGCAAATGTCAAGGAAGTAAAAATACCAAAACAAACAAACAAACAAACAAAACAACAACAACAACAAAACCCACCAGAAAACCGTACCACAAGAGAAATCTTATGGGATGGAAATAATTCTCAGATTATAACAAACACACTGACTGTTGCCAAAGGTTAAGAAAGAATCTTAGATATTTGTACCTTGTTAAGTTCTTCAATTCTCCTAATGAGATATGGATTGCTGGAAGAATTCTCAAAATAAACATAATCTGCAAGGAAAAAAGGGGAAAGTTGCTGAAATACTGAAAAAATACGTAAAGACATATCATTATCAGCGCAAAAATTTTCTTCTTAACCTAGAAGTTCTCAAAGGGCTGAGACTTCTTCACAAATGTTGGGACAGTGATGTGTTTCTACACTGAAATTTAATATCATTTGTTCCTAAATTCTGTTTATATAATTTGTTCCTAAATTCTGTTTATAATACCTGCTTTAACAACCACGCTGGAAAAAAGTTAAATGTCTTGTGTTGAAGCTTACACTGTAATCCAGTAATCTACACACTTCATAAATCTTGATAGAGAAGGAGCAACTTCTCACAATTGATTAGGGAAGATTTAAGAACTGAGCACTTCAGTGAGTTTCTATATTATGGAGATGAACCTTTCTGTAAGAGATGCCACCTCACATTTATTATCAGGTGCTGTGGCAGTACAGTTGTCCCAATGAGTAATGTATGCTTTATGATACTTGCTTGTGTTGGCATCTCTGCCCAGTAAGATGCAAACTACATTAAGCAGCAATTGTCATGAGATTAGCAAGGCTCTTGCAGGTCAAAGTCTCTTCTAGAATCATTAATATGAAAATATTTTCATAGACTGTATGGAAGTTTACTCATATCCTGAAAGCTGCTCCCATGTAATGTACAAAGAATTGACACGCAGCGCATTTCCTTCAATAGTCTTCTGAAAATTGTTTCTGTCCAATAAAAAAGTACCCATCAAATGCCAGCCACCCTTTAAATTTGATATTGGACTTCTGCAACCATGCACCTTGCAAACTTTATTTTTAAAAATCGGAGGAGAAACTATAATGATGTATAAAAGTCTTCTGCAAGACTTTGACACTACAGTACAACGAAAAGGAACTTCAGGTAGTTCTAATGAAGGAATAGGATCTCTGGATATTGGTCACGATTGCTTACCAATATTACAACGAAAAAAAAGAGAATTGGTGTCCTAAGAGGTAAACACTACCCACTACCTGCTCAGAGAAGGATTACTTTCATGAGTAAAGGCTGATGGGACTACAATCTAAACGTCCTAATGATGGAGCATGCAGATGGAAGATCTGTGGCTGTATCAGCATATCTCAAAACATTAGCAGAAAGGGATTCAAACTATTATCACCATCTCATTTCCACACATCTTCCCTCTCAGCTCTGGCTGTTGAGAAAGCAGCAGTACAGAGCGAATTTTGAGCACCCAGTACTGCACACCTAACTTGAACGGTGCACCTGAGCCACAGCGCTGGGCACACTGCCACGTTCGTTCCCTCTGTGAGGGAGCGAAACTTATCCGTGTCATTTTCGACAGGCTAGGGGTGCGCAAACGTTTGCCGTGTTTTCCACCGCCTAAATGCCCTCTCCTCCCCGCCCTTCGCCAAGCAGTCACGTATCAGGGCGCTCCTCAGGGGTCACGGCGGTAAGCAGGGAAGCTCACAGAAATCCCCCGGTCACACAGCCGGATTAATTATTTATCCCCGGCAGACCAAGGAAGGCGCGGAGAAACTCCACCATGGAGGGAGGGAGGGCGCGGGGGCAGGGGAGCGGCACGAAGGGAAGCGCCCCCCGGGGTGGGCGCCGGCTGCCCGTGCGCACCGCCCCGCACCGCGCCGGCAGGGCCCGCCAGGCCGCGGCG
>VZTF01003335.1:1453801-1502047 GCA_013397755.1 Cnemophilus loriae
CACCGGCCCCGGGGCGGGTCCCGGGCAGGGCCCGGCCGCAGGTGGGGTGGGGCGGCCCGGGCCGGGCGGTGCCGGGGGAGGTGCGGGTGCGCGGCCACGCTCCCCGCCGTGCCCGAAGCACGCCACGTTTTGCGGACTCCCGCCGCTTTGTCCCTCTCCTCTCCAGCCCTCTCCGGGCTTGGGTTTTTTTTCATGTTTGCCTCTTCCCCGGAGCGGCCGAGGGATCTCTCCTTTTTGGCAACTCCGAGTAGTAGAACAGAGAAAGTTTGTTTCTTGCGCAGCACCTGTTGGTGATGGGTTTGGCCGCCCCTTTGTTCGCCTCCGGAGCGCGGTCCCGCGGGCGGCTCCGGCGCCCCCAGCCCGCCCTGGGCACGGTGCCTCTCGGAGCTCTCCGCCGTGCGCAGGAGGCAGCTTGCTCGCAACAGGCAGCGGAAAACATCTACGACAGAATAAAGATGAGTGTAGAAGCTCGTCTCGCAGGCAGGAAGCGTCGAAAGAGATGCTTTCAAATCATCCGATGAGAAAGATGCTTCTAAAACATCAATACTGATGTAACATTTCCCCCTCTTTGTACAAAGTTCACACCATAAGAAACAATCCATACATTTTACAAACAAATTGATCCTGCTGTGGCAT
Organism: Cnemophilus loriae; assembly: GCA_013397755.1. Lineage (NCBI taxonomy): Eukaryota > Metazoa > Chordata > Aves > Passeriformes > Corvidae > Cnemophilus > Cnemophilus loriae. The sequence goes on from VZTF01003335.1 coordinate 1,454,438, forward strand.
GCTTCCTTGGAAGGGAAATGCTCGTTATCATCTTCCTGCGACGAAGGGGATGATTTATTATTTGTTTGATGTCGTTGGTATTTACGCATGCAGTTTGAGCATTACCAAGCTAAAATTTCACTTCATCCTGAGCTGCTGGAAAATGTGTTGATTAGAAGGAGGATGATCGTCCCTGATGTTTCAAACGATCATATCCTGTCTTCCCTTTCTCCTTTAAGCAAGTATGGGACTATTAAGTTAAGTTTTTGTCTACTTTTGGGACACTTTTAATTTCCCAAGTGACTTCAACTTTGTGTCAAAATGGCAACTTGAGTAGCAAATTTCTGAAACACATGAAACAGGCATAGGTACAGTGATTTATTTTTCTTTTAAAAACAGCAGCACATTCAAGCATTGAAAGGAAAAAAAGGGGAATTTTCCTCTGTTGAACATCTGTGGGAGCTGAAAATAAAGTCAGCAGAAACTCCTCGGGAAGTACCAACTCTGTCCAGCTGGGTATTTCCAGAGGCACAATAACGTGACCTTAGCAGAGACTTGAGGTGTTATTTTTACTCTTCTGGTTTACTACTTGGGTAAATGAAACAGGTTAAACTTTCAAGGCAAGAGAACAGTTAATTCAAATAGTTGGTTTGTCGCAGCCATTATCAATTAAACAAAATGCCTCCAAGCTCTTTTCCTCATTTTAGGTCTGCACTTGGACATTAGGGGGATTCCCCACGCTAGGAAGTTTACAATGTCCTCTCCTCCAGCAAGGAGTGGATTTGGATAGAAACATACAGTTGCTTCCACCAGCTGAAGGCATGGCCTAAGGAAGAGGAAGGCAGCTCCTGAAGACACAGAACGTGAGAGAGCAGCCCAGGGAAGCCCATGGTCCAAGCCTGTCCTTTCAAGTGGACAGCCTGAAAATAGTAAGAAACCCACCCTTACTTACAGTTGCCAGACTGAGGCTGCACCACAGACCAGATAAATAGAGGAAGAATGGCGTTTATATACCTTAGCACCAAATCACTGGGCCTTGTTCACAGCAACAGGGCTCACGTAGTCAGCACCAGCACAGCCTGCGGTGTACTGTATTTCCATAGTTCAAGGTCACTGCTTTGGGAGTGGGCACAACTAGCTAGTGGATACAGAGTTGCAGCACTGGCAGTACATTTTACTTTGGTGTAACATATACAAAAGCCTGGATACTGTTTATTTTCAGTGCTCTCTCCTCGTACAGAATGGGAAAAATTAAAGTTATGTAAACATCTTCATTTTTCTAGATTAACTCAGATCGAAAACTTTTGTTTCAACTACAAGACTGTTGAGAAAACAAAACAAAACAGATAAGAGCCTTGTCTTAACCTGGTATACGAACTGTATTTAGCTATAGACTGAGATTACTTGTGCTGTTCGAAAGAAACCACATTTCTGTGGCAACTTAATTTAAGATGCAAGACAGATTGTTCCCCTTAGAGGCAGAGGTTACCTGAGACCTTCAACCTATGGTTTTCTTTGTTGTGCCACCCTGAGCAGCCCATCATTCCTCCTCATGGTCCTCCAAAGAAAAGCCAAGAAGGAAAGAATGGAGTGTTAAAAGGATCATTTCAAAGCATAGACTAGTTCCGTGGTCCAGGCTGGCCAACTGCCCCCATGGTGAGCTAGATCAGCAGTCCTGAAGGAGATGGACATCAGGCACTGAGAGAAGAGATGACTGACGAGCTTTCATGGTGCTCTCAACACAGAGTCTATTGACTTATCCAGGCTGCACCCTCTGTTCTGGCTTTTCCACTTTAGTCTCATCAGATGCCTCTAAATCATGTCTATTACATACCTATTAGGCTGATTGGAGCTATAAAATTTTCTTAATGTATTTAAAAGGACACTACTATGAAATATATATTTTTTTTTTTCCATTAGAGATAGTACAAGAAGTTTCACCTTTTCTTCGTAGGCAATTAAAGGCTTCTTTCTTATATGTGGAGTTAGGTGGACAAAGGTAATGGGAATCTGCTATCAGAGAATTTTATTCCTGAATTTTCATTTTTCAAATTGAATTTTCTCATTTTCCACTATTGCAGAGCCAAGATGAAAGTTTTAAAAAGTTCTGACAACTTTATCATTCCATGAAGTCGTAGAATAGGAGAACTTCCATTGCAGCTGTCATACAGCATCCTGGTTTGTGTCCATAGAACTTAAATTCAAAGTTTCCCGATTTCGAAAATTCCTTAGTTACAAACAGGCTGAATCTAAACAACACTAACCTCACCATCAAAACATGTCCAACCTATGAGCTTCCTCACAAAAGAGACCAGAACTGAAGACAAATCTTCTTAAATTACTTGATTGTTAATGATTATACTGACAGTCAAGAAGACTAAACTAAAATATATTGATAGAGGTGTGTATTTCAGATTGAAATACTTCAGGATCTTACAGGTAGGACCATCTTAGTGAAATCAACAAAAACATTGAAGAAGGAGTTGCTTGAACCTTCACAAAAAAATGTTCATCTTCCTGTAGAGCTTTCACAAAGACTCACCCTCATGCTAATGCAATAGAAAGAAAAAGGCCTTTCACATCCTTCCGCCATACCTATGGGACCCTAGAGGGTTTGTTGGGGTTTTTTTTGCAGAGGTAATTTTGAAGCACGGTGAACATTCAGCAGTTCAAGTTTATGAGTTCACACCAAGGAAATCCAGCTCCCTTGCTAGCAAAACTTTCCTACAACAAATAAACTGGCCGCATGCACATAATCCATGCAAAGAGTTAAACAAATTACAAAGGACTTCATAAATGATCATTTCTTATCAGCCTAAACTGCTACACTGAGAGTAAATCACCACCGCTGAGGACTTGGGTAGTTTATGGACTTGTTCTGTAGCTCAAAAATTAAATGTAGTCTGTACAAAGTCACTTTGCTCTCATGTGAACAAACATGCCAGCTAACAGTCTCACATTGATCAGACTGACTTATAGGTAGCTAAAAGTACAGGCACCTTTTATTTTTACCAACACCATAGCTTGCAAAACCTCATTAACTAATTTATAGCAGAGACAGAATTCATATTAGTGTCACTTAATTAGTCAAAAAACTTTAAAAAAAAAAATTCCACATCAATACTCATGATTATATTTATATAAAACTTACATAACTACCATTTTGCAACAAACATTATATAAGGTGGGGGGGTTATTTACAGAAATACAAAATTCAGTGTTTATTTTCACAAGCAATCAAAACTTTTAGCTGCCTCTACAAAACAGAAACTAGATGCAATCTATAATAGATGCTTCCACACCAACTTCTATATAAATCAGGAAAAAAAAGCCCCAAACCTCTCACAAGAGAAAATCATCTGCTCTTGACATCAGAAATAACGTTGGCTTTTTTACTGACTCTGAGTCAGATCTCTCAAGAGACTCTTAGTTAAATATGTCACTATTTTCATTAAATATGATTTAAACAATAGCTTAAAGCTAATTGCAGAATTACTAGTAGTCTGCAGATTTAGATGTTGAATCCAAATCTTAAAGTCATAAGAATTCCACTAAATCAATGGGCAGATAAAAATGGTGCTTATGGTTGGCAACAAGTTATTAATTGAGAGAGTAGTTAAAAACAGATCTCGGGTAATGGTTTTTCAATAAGTATCATAGTGTTATATAGATTGGTGCTATAGCCTACCAAATGGCACTTCTTTGACACCACATATAATTTCATTTCCTATAAATCGTACAATTGAATCAAAGTGTTCTCTCCTTTTTTTTTTTTTTTAATTTGTGCAAAATAAGACAGATCTGGACCTATATGTACCTATATACCTGTCTTCTTGTTATGACTGAATTCGCTTTAATGAAAACCATTCTGTTGCAATGGAAAAATTACTTTAGGTTTGAGGTAGAGAGGGAGGGAGGGAGGGATGGTAAAGTAGGGTTTATTATTAATCTTGTACTAAAGGCTAGATGTATTTCTTCCACTCCAGATGTATAACTCTCAGTTTTTTGATAATAATCTCAGTAACAGAGTAAGTATCTTATTTTTCTAATCAGATTAAAAAAGAAAAAATAAGATTTACCAATCTAGAGCTTTTGTTAGAGCTACCAATTTACTTTCCAGCCCACATCTTAATGGAGAAAAAGCCTGCAGCTCTAGGATTCAGTTTTGTACCCCATTCTGTTTGCCAGTTTTAGACAACCCTTAGATTTATGTCTAATTTCTGTTCAAGTCCATGTGAATTTTGTGATTGACTCCAGCGGAGCTAAAGCAATACCATTATATAGCTTTTTTATCTTTGACACAAGCAAGGTTGCAAATGAGTGCAGTTGCAAGCACATTGGAGCATTGCACACATCTGCAGCACTCTGAAATGAAGCCATTTTGGGCTTCAACACAATACTGGATAGATATTAAACACTCCACAGCAAATTTACTCTTTATCTCTCCCTTTCTTTCAACTGATCTATTTTTCGTGCTTAACACCTGCTAAAAAGCTGTGAAAGGTGCTTAATGACACCTGTTTAAGTAAAGTACAGTACATTCATCTGAGCAGAATTAATCTAAGTCAAGGACTCAGCATCTGTTCAGTTCAGTTTTTCTGGGGCTTGAATGATCTCAGGCAATCAACACCGAAGTGTGACTTATTGAAATGTACCCTCAGTGCCTTCCTGTATCTCTAAAGACTGCCTGGTGTTTCCATTGCAGATGCGTTTGACCTGAAATTTTCAGGTACTAGTTCTACCTCCAGTTTTGAAAATCAGAACAATTTCCTTAGGCAGGCAGCAGGTCTCCAGCTCAGTGCAGTTAGAAGACGATCACTCATAGTTCTGTTGGTAGGAGGAGCTTCACTTCTGAATTCAGGCTGGATGAGTCTCAGGGACATCATTTATCAGTACTGTAATGCACACACCTTCCTCTTAAATCAAGGGCATCATGCCTGCTTACACACAGTGAATTTAACTTTGTGTTCAAGTGACCTTTATTTCTAACAACAGGTGGTATGACAGAGGAGGTCAGCTTGCCTGCACGATGGACAGGTGTCTGACTAGATGACTTACTTCCAAAAACCACTCCAGGGAATGGTGACAAAGAGCAGCGGCACTCAGCACAACGGCAGCACTGCTGGTATTTTGAAAAGTATTGGCGTTGCATTTGAGACTTTTACGTAGAGACAACCAAACACTCGTCTCAAGCCAGTGAAGTTCATGAAGTATTTTCTCAGGATGAGTGGAAAGAACAAGGAACAGACCTCTAGATAGCAAGACTTCTGCAGGTAGGGTTACTACACCAGGCAATAGGTGGTAACACAAGAAATATTGCAAGAGGATGCCTAGTAGCAAAGCTGGCATGGTTTTTATGGTTGTTTGGAATTAATTTGTTTGTTTTAAATCAGCTATGTTTTGCTTGGCAAGAAGAAATAAACAGCTTGAAAACTCCCTTCCCCATAGCACACAATAGGCTGATGGAGAATACTTATGCACTCAGAATACTCTGAGTATTCCCCACATATAGAAAGGGAACAGGAGATTTTACATATTTCCTATAGCAACGAACCTAACTGATATGTCCTGCAAGTAACCTCTTTAATAATGGCTGTTCATGCCAAAATAGTCAAAACAATAGGCAAATTTGTGCCAAATTTGACTGTTTGTACCAAATAGGCACAAACAAAAAAACCCCAGAAAATATTATCTGCTTCTGAAACATCTATATTCAGTAAAAATCCCCCCACTATTGCAATTAAGTCTCTTTTTTTTGTCAGAAATGCTGATGCCAACTCTACTCTCTGAAGATCTGTCATGTCCATGCTCAGTCTGACAAGTTTTACTTTCTCTCTGGCAGACTGAAGATTTTTGACTCTACAGTCCTTACACCCATTTATCAGACGAGCCTTTCACTATTCTTTAACCTCTGCAACTAAACCCTTTTGCAGCTTGGGTTGCAACTAGGAATGGAAACCTGTAAAATATGGATACCCAAGATTAACAGTCTGAAAGTACCTGAGTTTTAATATTCTACAATATTTTCTAGAATGCAAAAGAATATTTTACACCCTTGCAAGCAAGTTGTTTTTATCATTTATATTTCAATATGAGCAAAAAAACAGGGTGCATCAGCTCTCTTCTCCTTATGAAGCTCTTTTGGGATGCAAGGATACAACACATAGCTGAGACTAACAAAGACAGACAGCCAAAATTTAATGTTTTCATTCCCCTGTCTTCCTTGAAACTATGCAACCAACTACTCAGGTATAGGGAATCAGTAATGGGGAGAACTGCTAGAGGAAAACACAAATTCCTGCTCTTCAAGGTGAATATGACCAAAGAATCATTTTTTATAGTATGCTCTTCAAAAAAAAACTAGATTCCTTCATCCAGTGGTTCTGCCATACAACTCTGAAAATATTTCAGGATCCATCCTGCAAGTTCTGCTTTGGGACAAAACTCAAAAATTCCTAAAAAGAGACATGTGATAGCAGGAAGAAATCATGGATTCCCATGCATACAGTATGCTTGGTCTCCTTTTCTTCTAAACAGAAGATTATCTATACTGGAATAACCTGCTTTTATATTGTTACAGCTACTTCCCCTTTAGAGATCTGCAAAAGTTGGTAAACTAATGAATATGTGCAGCAATAACAAAAACAAAACCTCCAGGACCCCCTAAAACCCAACCAACCAAACAACCCCATCCAAAAAAACCACAACCAAAAAAACCCACCCCAAAATTAGTCAGCAAGATATCCAGGACTATTTTCACTGAAGCCAGTTCCCAAATTTCACCAGAATAACCCTCAGCAGCCAAATCAAAGTACAAACATATGTGTATGTGAAATGCCCAGAAGACATCACAGAGAAAATAAACATAGCTCATACTGCTAAATCACAAATACACTGGGACAGAAGAAGCCTGCTCACGCGTGTTTCTCAGATCTGCTTCCAGAAGTTCTGCACTTCTTTCCAAATGGATACTCATATCCCTTTGAGGCCTGGCTGGGTCCATAAAGAAGCCGTGCTCAACATCCAAGCCCATGACCGGAGAGCTCAGTTCTAACAGATGCTGAATGCCATCTGCTTTCATGGACATCAACCAGATGATACAGAACACACAATACAGGTAGAAGGCCCTCCAACTTTTCCACGCTGGAGAGTACTCACACAGGAAGTATTCACACTGTATAAGCTCTCCTAATAATTATTCATAACATCAGTTCCCTAGGGACTGCTCCATTAAACCAGTTGAAAAGAGTACACCATGACAGGGAGGGGAAAGTTGCAATAAAAATATCCCAGCCATAGTGACTGTCAAGCCTTTCAGGATATAACATTTTTAATGAATATTTTAAGATTTCATGTTGTGATTGGGGTCCTCTTCGGCAGTTGCCCAACATTTTGGGATGAGAAATGTTATTTACGATTGTTTGAGGAATATCTTCTTCTGAGCATGAGTCATTGTGTGTTTTGCCATGATCGCTTTCTGTTTAGAAAAGGAAATAATAAACGACTGAATATAGCATAGTGATCTGTTGTGGTGGGAGAAGCAGGAGGAGAAGGTGTCTGGGCAGGGCCATAGCGTTGCCTTGTGTAGGATGAAATCCAAGGGCCTTACACTACTTAATCTTACATTTTACCTGAGCTCTTGCCTTGCTCTTTAGCAAGGCAGATGTAATCTATAAAGTACTGAATATGTTAAGATTATGCTAGTTCTATCTTTAATATTTATAGAGGCACACTGCTTAATAGTAATCATGACTTAAATGGGACCAGTCTTTTTGAAAGGCCTTTACACCTTTCCTCATATATCAAAATGTAAAAATCAAAGTATCAACCTGTAGTTTAAGTCCCTCTTTTTCTTTATGGGACAAACTGCTGCTGAGTATCTTCCTTATTCACCTACAGATTTCTCTGATGAAAGCATCACAAGGACTGAAAACAATATTTGCTGCTGTATTAGTCCTTAACAAATTCAAAAACATTTCTGAATGGAGTGCACAGTTCAAGAACTTCATTGTTCAGGGATGAGCCACTCCCTACAAACATTTGGAAACACCGGTACTCTTTCACCAAAATGATTTCCCCGCCAAAGAGGACAAAAGTAACTATAGTTCTTCATGATCTTTCTGGTATTATGTATTCACTATCTGTTGGAGTCTGCTGTTCAAAATAGCAAAAGGCAATGCTGCTTTTTCAGACACACCAATCTTGCAATCCCCCACAAGTGCAAAACTTCAAGGCACAGAGAATCCATCATATCACCATTCAGAACTAAAATTTTCTCCATCACTGTTTCCATTACCAGCCCCTGTTCCAAGGTCTACAACTCAGCAGTAAAAGTTCATGCTAGGCTGAAATTTGTCCTGTGAGGTTTAAGGAACCAAGACCTATTTTCTTTTTTACTACAGAATTACTTCTCTATTGTAGGAGACAGAGAGAATTGCTTTTACATCAGCAAAATATTCAAAGAATCTAATGCCTGCACTTGTACCAAGCAATTTGCCCATGAGAAATAATTGTTCCGTTACTCACAATATCTGTCTCTTGAGCCAGTTGACCTAAATGGTTACAATTTCTTCAACACAGATTCCTTTCAATGGAGTTTATTTCCTAAATTCATTAAATACAGCAAATACTGGCGTACTAGACAGACTATCATTATTAGCAATGCAACTATATTATTTTATTTGCGTACAGAGACTCAGAAATACTCATCCCTTATTAACTCTGTCACACCTCTGTAAATTCAGAATAACTCTATTGGTATGGTTGAGTTCATCCACAGGAATCACACTCTCGGGGAAGGCAAAAGAACTTGGTTACATGATTACAAAATTCAGCAATAGGTTGAATCTTTAAAGACCCAACCCCATGAAAGCAAGACTGAGGATCCCTGTACTGCACTAGTATGGGACAGGAAACCATAAGCTTCAAATTGGTAACTGGTTTGCCAGGCCTCTCTGGTGCACTGGGAGGCGGGGTACTGGGACACTTCAGCGTGCTCACTCCCACAAAGCCACCAAGAAGTGCAGCGTTAGAAATCACAACTCCTCAGGCTTGTCCTCCTCTCGGCTTTCAAGGATTGCTCCTCAGGAAATAACAGGAGTGTAGGACACTGCAAAAATCAGCTGTGTGAGCAGACAATCCAACTACACATTTGGCTGAGTATTTTTCACGTTCTATGAAGCCACTGAAATGCCGAATTTGAGAGATGAGGAGGTTGTAAGGAATATTTTCCAAATAATCTCTGCAGATAATGAGAGCACCAGGCTCTGGCACATCCTTAATTTCTGCTGGGACCCAGGCCATGGCAACTGCACACATCTTAGAATGGGTGACCACAGCCCAGGCTGAGTGGGGAACTCCTCACCATCTTGTTTTTAGAAAAAGGTACAAGATACTTGAGGCTAAGAAGAGAGAATAAGAGAAGATGAATGTATGACTTAATGAGAAGGACACTCACAAATAGTTCCTAGTACAGCTCCTGGAAGACAGAAGCACAGGATTTCAGTCCAGTGTTTTTATCAGTGTTTGGGGGTTTCAATAGGCTTTTTGTTGGTTTTGTTTTGTTTTGTTTTCCTTTTTCTTTTCTTTTCTTTTTTTAAAATTTTGGTTCTATTTTGTGTTTTGGGTTTTTTAAAAGCTTATTTTCCCCATTCTTCTCTTTTGAGGAAAGAATTAGTTTTTAATATATGAATTACAAAACAAGTTAGGAAGAAGATAGAAAACCAGTCATATAAATTGGTGAACTAAAGACAGATCTCCAAATTAAAGATTTAACTATAGGAGGAAAACAATCAAACAAACTGCAGTGCAAACATGAGATATCGGTTCCCAGTTTGAAGTCTGTTTAGCAGCACAAATGTTTAAACAGATGAAATTTCTAAAAAAGAGAAGAGAAAGGAGTCACATTTAGACGTGCTGAGGGAAAAATGTGTTAATGATTTTATAACAATACTCTTCAGAAAAAGAAGATATCAACATGATTTTAAGGCCATGTTTTGAAGTCTTCAGCATAATACCACAATACAACATAAAAATAAATAAATAAATAAATAAATAAATAAGTGCAAAATAAGAAGTCCAAACCTCCAAACAGAAAGAAGTTCCTCCAGCTGAGTGCTGCAGTCTAAGGGTAGAGATTTGCTGCTAAGGGCTTGGAGTCTTCTGAAACAAGCTTCTGTGCTATTTACTATAATTTCCCACTTTTGAGAGTCAGGCCAACATCATATTCATTGAAGTGCAACACAGAGCAGTGCATCTCACTAAATCATGCTACACTTTTCTAAAGAGACATGTACAAATTTTTCCTTACTATGATTACAAGATTACTGATGTCTCCTGCCTTGTTTGTGCAATAGTTCAAAAAAAAAAAAAAAAAAGAAGATGAAACACAAAACAAACTCACATGGATCAAAAGAAACCACAATTTAGAACCCTCAGTGAACAATCTATTTTATTCTGGCTCCTGCAAAGGCACACCTACAAACCTGCCTGGGCAGCTTAACATGCAAAAACCCGAATTTACCAAAAATCTTTATCAGAATAAGTTTGCATGGCTCTGCAGACAACATTACCCATTTGTTTATTAGCCATCATTTCTAGAAAAGATCTGTTTTGCTATCACTGTGGTGATGTTTAGTTTTTTCCCCTCTCTCAAGCCTAGATTCAGCCCTAACTAGATGGCAAAGATGTGCCAAAGTGACTCCAGCCTCAGCAGCTCAGTTTCACCGTTTATCGCCATGGGAAGCAGGGAAATGAGGGGCTGACTAAATTGCTGATCCTTGTTGATTAGCTTTACATCCTGCAGGTACATCAGCAGCTGAGTCAGAGAGGTAGTGGCCATTACAGCAATGCAGGTGGCCCACTTGCCTTTCGGTTTCAGCCTGACACTACTGTTTCTGAGCACTGCAGAGTCCACCAGCAGCACTTCCTAACACACTGTGTGATGGTTCTTTTTCAGCCACAATTCGTTATAAATTTGGCACATATTATAGAGGGCACAGGCAAACTGCTCCTTCTCTAAATCCCACTCCTCCTTCCCCAAAGAGAGGGTGTGGAATTTACCTTCCCCTCCTGTAATTAGCAGGAAAAGAACAATTAGTCAACATATTGCAGCTTTCCACAAAACGACTCAGAATCTGTGACTTTAGTGACACTTGAGTTAAAATGTGGGGGCAGGTCTGCACGTAGGTAGTATCTGCAGTTGCCAGCAGAGAAACAAAAGTGCGTTGAAATAGGTGAAAATACATGTTAAAAAAAATAAATCATGAAATTGGTACTTGCACAAAATGAAGCTGCAGTAACTTATACCAGAGAACAATACAGCATAAAAACTGTACACAAATGAATATTTTCACAGTATGAAATAAATAAAAATATGTTCTCATGCAGTTGTTTTAATCTTGAGAGCCAGATTTTCAGATATTTCACTATCTCTTCTGTCTAAACTGTGCTCAATCTACCAGATCATTCTGGTGGATTTTGCCACAAGGATTTGTACCTGATCCAGACCATCAGTGGTTACATCTTGAAGTTATAATTGAAAAATACCCTTATGAGCAACACTATACCTTCATAAAATGAAGGCAGAGAAAGACAGACTCATTCTGGCTATGAGACATTTCTAGCTGTGTACTGGAGATAATGGTGTGCTCACTTTAACTTCTGACTCCAGGACATAATCCAGTCTCTCGCATTGTTTAGGAAAGGGTCACTTGATGCAAATGGTGAGAAGTTACTGCTCCTGAAAGCAGATACTAACTTGCACCAGTGAACTTGGGGAACATCTATGCAATTTGTTTAGATGTTGACAGTGATTATGACGGCACCTGCAGAGACCTGTCTACAGTTGCCTACCTGCAACCCAGTTTTATAACCCATTTGCTGGAAGCCAGAGTCCTCTCCAGTATTTTGCAGATAAGTTACAGAAAGTAGCGAGGGATCTTCAGCTTATTTCTGCCCAGCCGCGAAGAGCAAGCTGCCGTTTAATGTCCTGTGCTGCAAGCTCAGGACAGAGAGGCTTTATTGGCTCTCCTGGAACTGTAATCGAGACATGCTCCACTTGTTCCCAAAGCTCTGATAACAGGAAGGTTTTAACACCTCGTTGCACTGCAGAGCCAGGTCTGCCTGTGTCCTGAAAAAGGGTAACAGGCCTCTGCACTTTCTCTAGTCTCCAAGAGGCTCAGGAAAGACAGGTAGTTTGTAAAGATATCTGATCTCATTTTCTCCAAGAATCAAAGGATTTACACTAAGAGTTTATTAATTTTAACTGGATGAATATTTGACTGCAGATTTAGTATTTTAAGAACCTGAGCATCCTCTTTGAGTTCTAAATAGTCATCCAAGTATTTATCTAAGTTAGCAAGCCTAATCATTTTCATAAACTAGTATAGTCGACAGGAAGAGTTTCTGGGACCTCCGAAAGAACATATATGATAAAAAAGCTGAATAATTCTTTTTAGCAAAAAATATCTTCATGTAAGGGGTAAAATCTTTGCTAAATGATGAAAGAGACTGGATTATGTCCGGGAGTTGGAAGTTAAAGTGATCAAACCATTATCTCCATTACACAGCTAGAAATACTGAATTTTGTGTGCCTGAGTGTTAGGTAAGACCTAATTCTGCATCACTTATTGTAGTTTGGTACAATCAAGTGGACAGTAGTTAACAATGCTGCATTTGTGAAGGGCAGAAGGAGGAAACATTTCCCCTATTCATAATGAAAAAAAAGAAACTATTTTCAAAAATGCTTTATTTAACTTTATTTCCTCTGAAGTGTGAAGCTTAGAGCAGCATAATAGCAAGAGAGAATTTCTAACTCTCCTCTTCTTCCCCTAAAACTTTAGATACCTAAAATGAAGAAGTATAGCATTTTTCACTAAGGAATAAGAGAAATTAACCAGCATTTCCAGAAACTTCACTTTAGAATATTTTTTCCACAGATCCAGTAAAAGCCTGCTTGTGAGACACTAACTCACTGTGATTACATCTCACCTAATTAGACCTTCAGGCTTATCACCTCTAAATAAGCAGTCAGAGCAATGTGTGCTGTTTTCAATGGCTCTGCAGAAGTCTCCAGCAATGGGATTTCAGTGTCCCAGCCGTCCGAATTCCCTTCCCAAAGGCTGTGGGTGACTCACCAGGGCACCTGACCTGAGACCCAACTAATACAACTTCCAAGTTTCTGATCCTGTGCTTCAAAGAGGCCTAACAGATGCCGAGGGCTCAGTTCAGTTACCTAACTGAGGCATGAAGTGTCCCCTGTATGGAATGCTGGACATCCACAGGGGCTGCTGGACAGAACAAAAAAGGCTCGTGTACTACAGGAGCAGCAGGTGGAGAATAGGGTAAATCACAGAACCACGGAATCATTTTGGTTTGAAAAGACCTCCTAGATGATTGAGCCCAACCATTACCCCAGCACTGCCAAGTCCATCACTAAACCATGTCCTTAAGTGCCACATCTACATGTCTTTTCAATACCTCCAGGGATGGTGATTCAATCACTTCCCTGGGCAGTCTTTCCAATACTTAGCATCACTTTGGGTGAATAAATGTACCCTAATATCCAGCCTAAACCTTCCCTGGTGCAACCTAGGGACATTTTCTCTTGCCCTATAGCTAGTTACTAGGGAGAAAATGGAGGGCATCTCAAGTGGCATTAACTCCTGTATGTTTAGGTGAGCGAACTGAGTTCATGGACTTTGCTGAGGATGCAAGTGGAAAACACACTCCAAACCACAAAAAAGCACAACACTAGCCCCTTATGCCAGCTAGTTAAAATAAAAAAAAAAGGCAGTAAGATTGTGACAAGATGATTCTTATATTTAGCTGGACCCGTTTTCTTCCTATTCTGAGAGCACACTTTGGATTCACCCACATACATGGCTTCTCCAAATCCCAGTATTTCTCTCCATCTTCTCTTCAGGCTGTTTCCCTTCTCCTCGGTAGGAATTTAGAAAAGAATCTCTCTGGTGTGAAAACACATTCTCGTGTTGTACTCTCCTGTGAGGATATGTTCTTGCCTTTGAATTATCCATTAGCAAGTCTCCTTCTAATCACCTTCCTCAGGCAAGAAAAGTCCTCTCTGGGCTTTGTATCTGCCTGCCTGGGGTTCAGACGTAACAAACTGGTTTACCCTTCCAGTTAGTAACCAGCTCTGCCCAAAAGGGCTTCATTTGATTCGATGATCATAGAAAATGTAATAGTCTTCAGTAATTAGCCCAGGATCAGGGACAACAAGTTTTGCTGGGAGTTTCTCAATATGGAGGTGAAGGAAAACAGAGAAGGCAGTTGTCTCTCACATCAAAAAAAGCTCACAGTCTGACCTACAAATATATCAAGTCTCCAGTATCAAATCTTAATTGTTCACAGCCAAATTTCCCAAACTGCTATCACGTTTCATGAAGTTAGTCTCATTATAAATGTCAACTACAGATTGTATTCCGTGCACATTTATATATATGTGAATACCCAGTTCCCTACTAAATGTCATTCATCCATTTTTAGAAACACTTATATTGAAAATTATTCAGATTTTTATAAGTGCCTCAGTGACAAGGGAACTTGTACTCTTATGTCAGGTGCCACTGACAATCCTGCATCTGTCATTAGACTGTTTGTTTGGTAATTATATGTGGCAATAGGCTCATCTCCTGAAAGGTTTTCTACAAACCAGATTAAAGTAGAGGGCCTTTGGTGCTGAGAAGTGAGATTTAAAAAAAAAAAAAAAATTGAAACAATTTTTTCCCAAGCCCTAAATGAAAGATAAATGCAAACCACAGTCCATCTGTGCATGTAGAGCCTTTTAAAGCATTTGTTCTGTTCTTTATGTACTGCCTTTCCAAATAATTAGGAGAGAGATGGCTAAATGTTGCAGTATGTTTATTACCAAAAACTGGGGTTTTCCCCCACAATTTTACATGTTACATACTATATACTCCCTAGCCAGGAAGATTTTTTGTTCTGTGTTTACAAGTCTATCATCATGGCAACCTGCTCCACAACTAGAGTTCCTACATGTTGTAGTCATAAAAATAATCAAGATTCCTGACAAGACAACCCACTAAAAGCCAATTTTGCTTGCATTGAAGTCAACAGCATTCAGTAGCTACCTCGGTAGGAACAGAATCTCATCCCAAGTTACGAAAAATGCCTGCAATCGAAATATACCACTTTGTTCACACATGAAATGCAAGTAAAGACTGTCTTCTCTAAAAGCAAGCTTCGAGCTGCACTCAGAACACAGAGCAATGGTCTCAGCATGGAGCCAAAAAGATTTAGAAGCTGTAGAAAATATTTCAAGTTCATTAAATACCCCTAGGATGCAATAGCACAGTGCAAGCCATGAAAATAAATGTTGACACAAAGAAAGCTAGTTTTACATAATTACTATTAATTGTGGAGTTCCTCCTGGGCAGCAAAGGATAACAACTGTAACACCAGGAAAAACGTAATTGCTTTGATTCAGCATCCCAGCAGTATGCCCAGAACCTAAAAACTCAAACCAAACCAAAAACAAACCAACACCACAACCACCTTAAACCAACTACTTGAAAGAGATCTTTATTATATTTTAGATCATTAGCCTGCTAAGTCCTTCTAAAGTTAGCCTTTATGCCTCATACTTTTTTAACATATACGCTGAATACTCTTTACTAATTTCTATGCTGACCTCCATGGATTTACCTGTTTTTTTTCACCAGTTATGTACCATTTTTCAAATCAGGACAGATGGAACTTTCAAACACACGTTTTGTTCCAGAATTGCATTTAAAAAGATCTTTCTCTAAATACATTGCTAAATGTTTTGCTTATGATCACACAAAATCTTCAGTGTTTTGGCTCTCCATCCTATTTCTTCAAATTTCTCGAGACATTCAGTCACAAAATTAAACACCACCACCATCAAAAAAAAATAATAGTTTACACTCAGTGAAGTCTCCTGGAAAATTAGGCAGATCTAGTACAACAACAAATCTGCTATTTTACAACTCCAATGGGGTAATCAATCTCAAAATGCAAGAAATGAGAACATTTACTCAAAACCTGCAAATTCTGTCTAAAATCTGAGGTTTTGTTCCTGGTAAATTGCTGCTCCTGCTCTGACAAGATGTACTTTACAGTTGTTGACACCAGCTCACTAGGACAAATCTCCTCAATCAGAAGCCAGTAGCTACAACTAAAATAACTAAACTTTAACATGTCAAACTACAGAGGAAAAGAAAACATCACTGTTTAAAGGTTAGCTTTGCTTATATTGAATATTTGACGATATAATTCTGAAGGAGGAAATAATTACATTCTATATTTAAAAGAAACTGAAAACCAGAAATAGGAGTAGGCATTAATCAACCCACAATGCCTCATCAAGCATTGCACTTTAGATAAAGTCTTGTCAGGGCAGCACTTTACCTGTTCTGCCAGACAGCTTCTAAACACAGCACACAAAGCTTTATTCCTCTTGAAATAATTTCTAAAGCATACACTCTGACCAATATTTCAATACAGTTAGTAAATGTGTGTCTTCAAACCGTGTTATTTGTACTCTGCTCTCTTCCTCTGCGAGCTCCCTATGAGGGATGGTTAGAACATATGGAGCAGGAAGCCTGACAAATTGCAAAGTCAAAAGCACCTGGATAACTCATTAGCACTGTCAGAGTTCTAGTCAGGTTTTGCTATTTAATTTTTTAAGGAGATTTTCTAGTGATTGTTCCCGAAAGAATAAAATACAGAAGGTAGACATCAAAGAAGGGAGAAGAAGTTTAAAATAGTGTTTGCTGCTTACAAAATTAACAAACAGAAAAATACATTAACTGTACCAGGGAAGTGGTCCAGTCACCATCCCTGGAGGTATTTAAAATATGTGTAGATGTGGTGCTTAGGGACATGGTTTAGTGGTGGACTTGGCAGCGCTGGGTTAATGATTGGACTCGATGATCTTAAAGGTCTTTTCCAATGGAAATGATTTGATGGTTCTATGAACGCAGCTGCTGGAAGGAAAAACCTTTCCACCTATGTGAGAACAAACATCAGCATGACTAAGCAGACATCGTGAATGACCTTACTGTGCATCAACACGCCGGTGCGTGTACTTGACAGCATTTTGGAGCTGGGGTGGGTTTCTTGTGAAAACCGGGAAACAAACAGGGAAGGAACAATGACTAACCGCGCCCTCTCGTGGTCGCGCTGCACAACAGCCAGAGATCGCGGGATTCTCTTCGTGGCGACGGCGACACGGATAAGAGTCTCTCTAGAAGTGTATTTTAGAAAATGACAAATAGGCTTAAAAATAGTAGCGCTTATCATCATTCTCATTAAAAAAAAAACAACAAAGCAATTTCTACTACACAATTAGACGACTATTCATTTATTTTGGTACGCCTAAATGTGCCTTAGACATCTCAGCTGATAAAGTAACATGGCAGCAAGAACAACCCATGAAGTGCGTGTATCTAGAGAGACAAAGAACGGGGATGGGAAAACACTGGTTTAACCTGGATGCCCTTTTAAAGACACAACACTTGAGTGACAGATCTTTGGCATCGGTTTGGAAAAGACATACTCACCTGCCCTTTCTGCTGATAACTTGGAAGCATCTCATTGAAAGGGAAATCTGTGTCTTACGTGCTTTTAGACCAAGATACTCCAGATGTTAATGAGCCCAGAGAATACCTCAGCTTGGAGAACTGTCATATTCGGTTAAAAAATGAATTTAAAAAAATATCAGTAGTGGAAATTAACTCCCTGTACTTAATGCAGCCAAATGAAATCAAAGCTTTAAAGTGCAGACAGGGTCGTAGCAGCTAATAATTGCTTTAATCTTGTGAACAGGTGCAGGACACAGGAACACAGGAAGCTGCAGGAGCAGAGACCTGAGACCAGGACGGGCAGAAGCAGGGAAGAAGACTGCCTAATGCACCTGGCTCTTCCTCGTGTCCATACGCTGTCTGAGGAGGAGAAAGAGAAGAGCGTCCCTATCGAGATGTGTACGGCGGAGGGCCGGGGCGGACGGGCTGTGACAGGAACCCTGCGTCTTGCAGGGAAGCCCGGCGCTGCGGCCGCCGCTGCCCGCCGCCGCCCTGCCCTGCCCTGCCGGGCACCGGGACCGCCCGCCGCCCCAGCAGGCAAACAAACGAGCTGGGAGAGACAGGCGCTGGCTGTCGGCTGCCGCGAACAAGGAGCGAGCTGCATCATGCTCAAACACTTCACTTCGAGCTTTTCTTGAGTGGGGGAAAAAACGCCCACGAAGTGTTACTTGCTTTTAGTGGACAACTTCGAGCAAGTGCTGCTTCGCGGGGCGTACGGCGGGGCTGGCGGGCCCCCGCACTGCGCCCAAACCCTGCTCCGGAGCGGAGCGGTCCCCGGAGGGCGGGGGGCAGCGGGAGCCCCGCTCCGCTCCATGTGCGAAGGCGGGGGAGGAGGCGTGTCCCCACCCCGCCGTCGCCGCACCGCCCCTCGCTCGCCTGCCAGCCGGCACCGGCACCGGCACCGGCGGAGCGCANCCCCCCTGCCTCCCTCCCCGCCCGCTGCCCGCCCCGTCGCCGAGCGGGAGCCGCCAGCGGTGCGCGCAGAGCCGGAGCCGGGGCAGCCGCTGCCGCCTGCGCTGCCCCCCGCCTCGGCGCCCTGCCCTGCCCGCCGTTCCCCTCCTCCGTCCCGCCCAAGCCATGAACTTTGGCCGCGGTCCCTCGGTGGTGTTGAACGTCGGGGGCACCCGGTACTCCTTCTCCCGGGAGGTGCTGAAGGATTTCCCGCTGCGCCGGGTGAGCCGCCTGCACGGCTGCCTCTCGGAGCAGGACGTTCTGGAGGTGTGCGACGACTACGACCGCGAGCGGAACGAGTACTTCTTCGACCGGCACTCGGAGGCTTTCGGCTTCATCATGCTGTACGTCCGGCACGGCCACCTGCGCTTCGTGCCGCACATGTGCGAGCTCTCCTTCTACAACGAGATGATCTACTGGGGGCTGGAGGGCTCCCACCTCGACTACTGCTGCCAGCGCCGCCTCGACGACCGCATGTCCGAGACGTGCACCTACTACGCGGCGGAGGAGCCGAAGGGCGGCCCCGAGGGCAAGGGCCGGCGGCCACCGGGAGCCGAGGGCAAGAAGTGGCTCGAGAGGATGAGGAGGACTTTTGAGGAGCCCACGTCTTCCGTGGCCGCCCAGGTCCTGGCCACCGTCTCCATCCTCTTCGTCATTGTGTCCATGGTGGTGCTGTGCGCCAGCACCCTGCCCGAGTGGCGGGCGCCGGAGAATCGCAGCGTGGAGGAGCAGAGCAGGTACACAGCAGAGTCAGTGAGGGAGCCCTCAGGGTAGGAGGATCCTTTATTTTCCCGCTGTCCGGTCCCCGTGTGTCCCGTCCAGTGTGTCCTTCCTGCCCCTTGTCTTGACGGTCCGTGGCTGTAGCCGCCACCGGCGGAGATCGTCTGCGCGCCTTGAAACCCTGGCCCTGAGCTAGGGGCCGGGGAGGGATGTCGGGGTGTCGGGGGAGTGGCGCTGCTCCGCAGCTCCGGCTCCCACCGGGCTCTGCCGGGCCCCCGTGGCCCCGAGCGCAGGGGACGGGCGGGGGACGCCCGGAGCGACCGCGCTGCAGGCGGGCCGGGGCCGGCTGCAGGCTCGAGTCTGGGCAGGCTGGCAGCGGAGCGGGGCCATCGGGATACGGCTCCTATTCGCAGTGAGGGTGCCTCCCTCCGTGCAGGTTCTTGGAGCTCTTATTGCCCCCTTTAAGGGGACACGGGACCACACAGAGAACTTCAGACACTCGGAAAATCAATTTATGCCTTACTCTTATGGAAAAAAAAAGGAAAGTAACCCCCTAAAAGAATGCAATTCCCTTGTCTTTTCCTTTGGGAAAAGACAAATCCTGTAACTACTCTGCGTGTATTCGTACAGGTCCTTCTGCTGGAGCAGATCCAGTGCCTGTTACGATTCTGCTCTGTTAAAGTCTTGTATGTGGGAACAGCCTTACCCTCCCTCCCCTCCTCTCTTTCCATCTCAGATTCTCTATGTGGGGAACACAGGAGATGATCAAACCGCACATCGAGCTCTTGCAAATGCATCATTCAAGCACCCCAGTGTATGGATGTAACAGATGTTTACATTTCCTTTAAGCATAATAAACATTGCAAAACAGTTGCAGAAAACAGGGCCCGGAGAATAAGGCTCAATGCTGAGCCTTACTAGTAATAACAAACCCTTTTCCATCTTCTTGTGACCCCAAATTAGGGTTACATTGATGCAAGTCTTCCACTCACTCTTCTGTTCCCTCTCTCTCTCCTTCCTCTTCCCTGTTCCCCAGAGAACAAAATTGAGACCAGTCTGGTAGAATTTCTCCCATAAATAAGACTGACATATAAAGAAAGAAGTAAACATTT
The DNA here is from genome assembly GCA_013397755.1 of Cnemophilus loriae. Lineage (NCBI taxonomy): Eukaryota > Metazoa > Chordata > Aves > Passeriformes > Corvidae > Cnemophilus > Cnemophilus loriae. The sequence goes on from VZTF01003335.1 coordinate 1,474,785, forward strand.
CTGGTATTTGCTAGCTTCTCCCTTCTTTTAAAACAAACAGGATATTCAACAAAAAGTTTTTAGCTTCTGCTCTGCTAAAACAGCACTACAGTGAAATTGCAGCCTTGTCATTATGAAATCATCATCTTTTACCATAGAGTTAATTGGAATGTGATATATTATATCTTAGTAGCCAGATTAATTCCTTGGAAAGTATTTTCATAGTTTCCATTAGCTTAATGGAAAACTGCACCTGTATTTCTCATTGTAGTTGAGCCAAAGAATTAATTGTATGAACAAAAAGAAAGCAGATGCAGTGTGAGAAGCTGTCGATTCCTGCTTAGATTCAGATGTGTCAAAAGAAGGTCCTAAAGGTTCTTCCAGTTAAAAAGCCTTACTTAAACTTTGCAAGGTTATTTCAAAGCGTAGATGCTGTGGGTGACCTCTTTGTACAGCAGCGAATTGCTGAGATACTCCCAAGAGGCATGGGAAAATAGATGCAACACTACAATAGCATTAACCATATCGGTCATGTCTTTGTTCACATCTTCGTGGTGTGGGAATCAGTTACAAGTTTTCTCTTACAGAAAGAGTTCAGCTTGCAGAGGAACACGGCATAGGATGTGTAATTTTTCTTTCATAGTGCCTTTGTCTTCAAGGTCCTAATTTTACTCTTCTGAACAATTGCATATCGTATACCAAGGGTTAGAAGGGTAAGGTCCTAAGTACTTTTAAGGTGCAGTATAGCCAAACAGTTCCCAGGGCAGTGAAGGCTGCTTTTAGAACCAGAAGGACGACTACCAATGATGGGGCAAGTTTCTTCTGTACCAGCTGTAGTACTCCCATGTTATTGCAACAGAAGAATAGTGATAACTAAAAGCAGCAGCTGGAAAGTTTCTACCCATGTCACAAAAGTCCATTGCATATAAGCACCAGTACAGACTGGATCATTTAACCCATGCACTCTGACTGCACAGGAACCGATCCCAATCTGAGGGCAAACACGAGGAAAACAGACACAAATGCATGCCTCTCGGTCCACAGGTGACCACCAAGGTGGAGCCACTCCTCTCTTTTTTGTACATGCTGCATCATTGCTAAAAAGCCTGTCATAGCTGGAAAAGAAAGTGTGGTAGCTACAGTTGCTTTTAAGTGAGCTGTCCAGTTTAGTTATCACTACTCACACGTGCCATAGGATTGGACCTAGCATGCCCAGTTGTCATCTGACTTTATTTGCCTTTATGTGTATATGATTTCTTTTGTTTGTAGTTATTTCATTTAAAATTAGTTGGGTTTGCAAAACCTAAGTAGCTAAGTGGCTTATTTGAAAGCCTGACCACAGAAATCCCATGGAAGTTTCTGGGATTGCATACTCTGGCAATACTGTCCCTCTTAGGTGAGAAGGCTTTTTAAAATCTGTCCACTTGTTTCTAATACATTTAAAAGTTTGAAACCAAATTCTGTCTTTTGTTTATTAAACGTTCCTCATCAAAATAAAGAAATTCTATCTAACATAGTAATACAAAAATTTCATTTTTTTCCCAAAGAGCTATTGTTACATTAATGCTATACACAAGTGAGTTTTGACTCGCATGGCACTGTACTTACTAGTGTGAAGATTGTAGGTTATTCCAAAACCGGATTTTGAGAAGTTTTGGGAGTGAAAATTGAATGGGCTAATGTAGAAATCCTTAGGCTGTAGATTTGGATGTCATTGGTTATTCAGTTCAGGATAAGCCATGGAGGTGAGGTGAGAACCACCTCACGAAACCCAGCAACTCTGATATTTTCAGCCTCTCACAATAAGCCCCCCTGCCCTTGCCTCAATATGTTATGTCAGAAAGGTGTCACATGGATAATTTCTGTGGCTGACTCCCATGGTAACCATTCCCAGAACTGCCTTGGACAGCTGTAGTGAGAGCAGCGTACCAGCAGTGTGCCTCCAGCTTACCTGGACATCATCTCAGCAAGTGAGGGCGTCACTAACTCTGGCGTTTACAGAATCAGCCTCTTTAATGAGGTTTGCAGTGAGGGCTACTGGGGCTGCCAGCTAACACCAGCTGTGTTTGTTTTCCTTGTATGAACACCCCTTCAGCAGAACAGGAACTGAGTCCACCAAACTTTTCTCAGGAACCATTACGTTGTTATGCCTTTTCGTGGTGACCATGCTCTCAAGGGATGAACGGCCTATGGCTATTTCTGATCCTTTGGGATAACACCCTTTAGAGGGCAACAGAGAACTCCACAAGAAAGCTTTTTTCAAGCAGAGAGGCATGGGGAATCTGACCTCGGAATTTCACAGATATGACAGACACTGAAATATAATTCCATGATTGCAGAGGGATTGCCTTTCCTAGGCCTTTTTTCAGGATGAGGGATGAGTTATTAAATTTATTTCATTCTAAGATTTTTGCTCCCTTCCCTGCCTTGGCAAGTTCCACTTATCAGAGCTAAAGATTTGCATTAGATTTGCAGAGTTTAGGAGCAGACAGCAGGAATGCCTTCTGTTGCTTCTGGCAATTTCAAGTCATCTGTGCTGTCCTCTGAACTGTGCCAACAGATGCATACTGTGAGTCTCTACTCAGGGACCTGTCCATACACTGGTTGGGAGCGTAATCTTCTAGGGAGAGCTTCTCAAGCCTGTCATAGGAAATCATTTGAAGCTGCTTGACTTACTGCCAGCACAGTTCTATCTACCTGCCTTAAAACTATTTTTCTAATGCTAACTACAAGTAGCTTGTTTGCACTAAGAAGAGATGGTTGTCCCCTTTCCACTTAATAATCACGATCGGGTTTGTACTGAAATAATCACTGACTTATCAAGCCTACATGATTGCTGTGTTCTTAAGCAAAAGCAAATAAATGCAGTGGTTTCTCCAAACAGCATCTCTCATCAAGTGCCAGTGGGCTTTTTTTAATCTCTGCAAAATATCAGCCTAAAAAATTGCATTTGAATTTTAGACATACAAAAAGTGGTGGAATTTCAGAACACCTGAATGTTCATGTTCAACATCTCTTCGAAAACAAAAGGAGTAAGAACTCCTTTCCTGGACAAGATCTAACTCGAATACCACATTTTTGCTAGGTTAAAACAGTGGCTGCAGGTGAAGAATGGAACCAAAGACTTAGGTTAAAAACACAGACGTGGATTCTTCTATTGAATTTTACCAGCTCTTTGAAAAATAGAGGTGAAACAAAGAACAGATGTATATCACTGCCTGGGCACAGCAGAGCCTTAAACTCACCAGGGCTAGGTGCCAGTCGTGTTCATCATATACGAAAAAGATGCTGAGGATCTCAGGGCTCAAGATGTTCGTATCCAGGTCTCCCCTTTGAGCTGTGAAAGGGGTTTGCCCCTTCCCTGGGGAGTGCTGGGTCATTACAGCCTCCCATGCAAAGCACCAGAGTTTAATACATGACAACATATAATTTCTACCAAAGCAAGGACAGAACAGGAAAAAAAGCCAGCAGGGTTTTTAATTCAGGGAAACTAGCTCTTCCGTGGCCTTTACTCCACAGTTTGTAGTGAGAAGGAAGCCCTTGATTTCAAAAGGATTAAAACACCCTGAACATTTGCTGAAATCACTTAGGAGTCTTCCTGAGCAGGAATTTGATCATTCTGGCTACTGCTTGGACATTTTTCAGGTTTAATGTGCTTTACATGGAAATAGGCTTTAGCAACAATTTAACAAATCAGTGCTGACAGACTTTAATCTTGAATCCTGTCATATACTGTCTTTAATCATATCATCTGTTTTCCTCATGTGTCCTGTTGCTGTGTATGTTTTATTTACAAGTTTAATAGATAATAATGCCACTAAGGAATATTTTGGCTCGGTTTCAACCAGCTCACCAGGGGATATTGAAAGTATATGAATTGGCAAGCTGAGACAAAGAATATTGCTAAGTTGAAACAATCCTAAAATAGTTACAACTTTTTTTTTTTTTTNAAACTAATCTTGTTAGTGGTTGAAAAAAACCTATTTCTGAAGTGGTTTAACTCATACGTAAAGAAGCTTATTCTGAGAGAAAGTTATCATATGGAACAGAAAACTGAACAGTGATGGGATTACAGTAGGAATGAGGCTTGCAAAGGCTTGATTTTCCGTTTATGGACAAAAAACTCATTAGAGCAATCTTGAAAGACTGCTAAGTACCAAGCGGCTTAAAATTTTGGGAGAAAAACCCTCTTTCATGTACTTAGGTCTGGGACAACGAACAGTAAGTTTGAGCAGAAATAGCCTGTAACTGAATAAAAATTAGGACTTAGTATTTTCTCTGATTATTTATAAATTTTGTGGGGAATCTTCAAGGAAACACTTCATGACTTTGTTTTTAATTACCCCTCTCCTGTTTGGATACCAGCTATTTTAAAACTGAAAAAACCCAACCAACCAAAAACTGTGATGGAAGTTTATAAAATAGGTACTATATTTTTACCAAATAAAGTCGCTATTTAATTTTATAGTTACAGATTTTAATACAGCACTATTCCAAACATGGGCAATAAAAGCAGTCCATCCTGTGAATATGCAGAAAATATTTTAAGAATTGAATATGAAAAATACAGGTACTTTAGTCTTCTGAGTAAATGCCTTTTATTTGGCTTTAACTTCATACTCTGTTAAGTTCTCTTAAGGACTAACTGTTAAAATTGCTTTCCTTATTAGATGTTATTTATCCACTAATAAGTTTAACTATAAAGATAAGTCACTGCAAGGAGAGGGAGACTTGATCTGAAAGTGGAAATGTAGAATGTAGCACTCCAGATTTCCCAACATGCCAGAGGTTTCTAGTTTTTCTCACCGAAGCACTCATTTTTGTGTGATTCACCAGTACTGCCAAAATCCATCTACACAGGCAAAAAAGGAGTGACAAGAGAGGAAAAATGAAAAATCTTTCACTGATGGCTGGAAAGTAGAGGAAGGAAAAAAATAAGGGACACCCTTCTTCATTATCTTCTCCCCAGCCAGGAGAAAGAAGGATGGATGCAAGATGGAGAAATGGAAGTGCGAGTTATAACGGAGTGGCATTAACGGGTCCCCAACTGCCTTGATCTTGCTTTGTCATTTTTGCATGAATGCTGTTCCTTAGCTCGCTTCAAATCCGTTCTACAAGAAAATACTTTTTCAGTCTTTCCTACTGAAGTATAACTGATTTGCAGTGTTTCTTGTCTCAGAAACTGCCAGACTAAAACAATGGATTGATCATATTTCATGGACTTGTACAACTATTCCCTAAAGTTAAATGACCACTGAATCAATGTTGATTCATAAAGAAAATTTCCACTGTATCACAACAATCAGGACCTAACTTCCTTAAATCTCAACCCAGAGATAACTGAAGGGGTGAAAAAATGGAGGAGTCACTTTTCTGACATTATCAGGGCATCAAGAGGAAATACCAAGTGAAAAAGCTTTAAATTGTATAATTACAAATTTCTTTTTCATTTGCATGCTTCATGTCATAGGGTACAGACAACACTACCAGAGAAATCTCATAAAATGTAAAGAAACAGTCTGTTGGAATTGTTGAATATTCATGGCTGCAACTTTCTATCCAGATACAATTTTTCTTTTAATCATTACATGAGATCTCAACTAGCCAACATATAAATACATTCAGACACCATCAATTTGTCCATTACCACGATCTTGCTGTTTGATTGTACTGGGGAAAATCTTAGGTATTTCCTCATCATATGTAAAAACGATTTAAGTAAACTTACCCATTAAACTTTTTTCTTGATTTTTTTTCAAACACAAAGGAACACCTAATTCTTAAGAGCAAACTAGTTTTGAATTTCAAAGGTCATGCCATCAAAAGGTGCTAACATGAACTAGTGTTCTACAAGCTCTTTATGAAGAAAGACCACTTGCTTACAGAACTGTCATTATTATTCACTAAAAAAGAAAAACATGGTCCAATTTTATGTGACTAAATATTTAAGTAATTAATTTATGTTAATTTAAATTTACTGTAGCTAAAATTACAATGTACCTTATGACTTTACATAAAGTGACTGTTAGTGTTTCTTCCAATTTTAACTTAAAACTAAAGAGAATGAATGAAAAGAATTAAATTAATACAAAATAGATAAAATTTTAATGTGCAAGACTTCTATGAAAAAGTTAGCTTATAGAGTCTATAATTACATCAGTTAGAGAAGAATACTGTCTTTCTAACAGGCCACTGTCTTAATAATAACAATAGATTTCAGAACTGGTAAAAAATTATGCGGCTGTGTTAGGGAAGAAAAATTTTAGGTTTGAAATGACAGTTGGATTAGCACTTGCAAATCAAAATGTTTCAACAGACATTACCTTGTTAGAGTCCTTGCAGTAGCGAAAAAGCTCTGGTTGTATTTTCTGGCAGTATTTTTGAATTTCTGATCTCACACCAGTTTGGTTTCAGAGCTGTTGGTACGAGAAGGTATCAGTGATGGGCTTTTTCTTTGCTCAAACTGTTGGTTAAAAAGATAAATGGAAGAATGAGGTAAAGATTAGCTTCCATGCCCTCATATATTAAAAAAGTGAGCACAGTCTGAAATCATAGGGAGATTTGCAACCACGTGCACAACAGTTACTAAATAATCTTTGAGCGACATTTTTATCTTCTGTTTCTACCTTCCACTGGTTTAAAGTTGAGAAATTCTCAGGTCTCATTCAATGCACTGGGACTTGAAAATATTTAAGAACATACTGAAATCCCCTTCCAAGATTTCTTCTGCATTTGGCAAGAGGATCTTGCCTATTACCTTAATATTTGGTTACTTTGAAATTTTTGCTGCAGTGTAGTTTAGGTGGAGTTTCATTTAAAGCAAAAGAGAAAATTCAGTAATGCAGAGAATAGTGGTAAATGAAAGGACACAAGCTTAGTACTTTATGTACGCAATACTGAAAAATAAAATACCATCTGTATTTAGTGGCAATAGCTGTATAGTTCTGAATGTAGTTCTAGGTAAGCCCCTGTTTGGGATGCAGATCAGAGAGACTTGTTTAGGTTGGTTCCTAAAGAACTAATTTGTATGGATTATCCAATGCAAATACTTAATTTTGCCTACTCCACCTGCACTCTCATTTTAGTTTAGCAGTCCGGTTCTATACGTTGCTGTTGATAACCAGACAGTTCACTGATCTACAACCCTTTGCATTCCCAAGTGGATCAGGCCTCACAGACTTAAAAAAATAAACAAAAATTTAAAAAAAACCCCAAAACTCAATGAACGAAAAAAAAAAACAAACTCAGCTTTTCTAGATAAGGTTACACATTGGTGTTGGTGTCTTACCATTTCCTGTAGGGTTCCAGTTTTTGTAGGCATATTTGCCCAGTACCATGACTAGTAGCAATCCATAATTCAAAGAAAATGATCAGTGAGTGAGTTCTTAGCAATTATCAGTTTAAACTCTCACTAGATCCTCAGGTTAATTGCTGAAATCCAGTGCCAGGTGCAGGATAAGGATGGCATAGCTTTCTGTTTGTTGTCTGTGAAAGTCTAAGTGTCACTTTGGCAATATCTGTGAACAAACCAAACATCCCCTTAAGACTTTGCACAGAGCATAAACACTGTCCTTTGTTTCTTTTGGCAGGATAATTGAAGCTATCTGCATAGGCTGGTTCACTGCAGAATGCATTGTGAGGTTCATCGTCTCCAAAAACAAGTGTGAGTTTGTCAGAAGACCTCTCAACATCATTGATTTGCTGGCAATTACTCCTTACTACATCTCTGTTCTAATGACAGTTTTCACAGGGGAAAATTCACAGCTTCAGAGGGCTGGAGTCACCTTGAGGGTCTTAAGAATGATGAGAATTTTTTGGGTGATTAAACTGGCCCGTCATTTCATTGGCCTTCAAACACTTGGTCTGACTCTGAAGCGTTGTTACAGAGAGATGGTGATGCTACTTGTCTTTATCTGTGTTGCTATGGCAATTTTCAGTGCACTTTCACAGCTTCTTGAAAATGGGCTGGACTTGGGAACAAAGAATAAGGATTATGCCAGCATTCCTGCTGCTTGTTGGTGGGTGATCATCTCGATGACCACAGTTGGTTACGGTGACATGTGTCCCATCACTGTACCAGGAAGGATTCTTGGAGGAATTTGTGTGGTTAGCGGCATTGTTTTATTAGCCCTGCCGATCACTTTCATTTATCACAGCTTTGTGCAATGCTACCATGAGCTCAAGTTCCGATCTGCTAGGTACAGTAGAAGCCTCTCTGCTGAATTCTTAAATTGACCCAACTTGCATTCTGTTGTACTTACTTGCTAAGCTTTGTCTTAGAAGAGAATGGCGGAAGGTCCTTTCGCGTGTCCTCCTTGATTGGATGGTCCTGTGGAACAACATTCTCGCCAGCCTGGAGAAAGCCTGCCACCATTCAGACAGGAAGGATGTCCATCTGCCTTGAGCACCTTGCAAGGAGAGGGAGTGATGTTTCAAATTTGAGAGAACAAAATTAACAAAAGAGGATTCAGAAGTCCTCAACCAGACCAGTTTGGTGTTCAGTTTGCCTTCCCACAAAAAAGCAGAACAAAAAATGGGCGTAACACTGAGATCTGTCACTCCTGTAATTATATCCTAAACCATTCTAAGCAATGTGTAGCAGAAGTTTTTCAAATATTTCAATATCTAAATACTTCACAGAGGCATTGATATCTTCTTGCCTGAAGTATCTCCACTTTTAACTCAGATAACCAAATTATATACTGAAGGAGAATCACTGCTACTTTTGTGCTTTGCAGCAAAGTAGAGCTGGTTCTGTGACTCAGGAAAGATGAAGAATATAGGTCTGTAGGGCAAAAAAACCCCTTGAGGCCTGATTCTGATCTTTGAGGAAGCACACAGATCTTCTGTAAACCCAGTGAAGACAGTGGCATTTCTCTGAATTTGAGAGTTCACAAAGAAGTGCAAGAAGTGAACTTCCAAATGTTGTAAGCAAGGACTTCTTTAGGTCACAATTAGTTTATTCTCTGGAACCAAACTGTAAGTAGAAGTAAGTGTTGTACTTTACAAAGGTCAGCATAAGAAATCAGGGATTGATACATATCTTTCCTGGTAGGTTAGTGGAGGAGCTCTCCAAATTTTATATACATTCAGCTCAACTCCATCCACCTGAAGTTACATACTCATAAGCACAGATTTTCCCTTCCTGACCTCCTCCCTGCCCCACATATCTTAAACATAGATATAGTGAGAGTTCTCTTAAGACAAATTGTAAGATTCCATCATTTGAAGTGGCCTGGAGCAAGCACTGGAAAACAAGAGTACCTGCTCCCTGTCAGATAAGACTCTTCATCATCTTAAATTCTGTAATCCTTATTGAAGGATACACTCAATGGAAGTTTTAAAAACAACTGTAAGAAGCCCAGAGCATACCAAAGGAAGTAAAATACAGAAGTGTGAATTGCATGTGACAAAATGGTGTATTCTCCAATGTTACTAGAAAATGAAAAGGAGTCAAGTTAGGTTCTGAAATATTGTTCACTACATTTCTTGTGTAGTACTGCTTAATAGCATTGTTCAGTATAATTCTGAAAGGCTGCTACGTAGAAATGTGCAGTTAGATACTAAAACACATTAAGGTACAGCTTTACAAATTTGGGTACCAATAAACATCAACAGGCAGCTTTCATGCTAACATGAAAGTTCAGCGTCATCAGCACAGCTAAAGTTTGTGTGCTTGCCTGAAAATACTGCATTTACTCTTACTGTGCTGTAGAGGCATCTTTTATATATGTAATTGTGAAAGGCTTTAGAAGTGAAATGAGTACCACCTAGAAAACACATCTCTGGAACTGCTCACTTAAATAAACCTGCCACATTGATCAGTAACCAGTACATTGAAGGTTCAGCCCTGAGACCTGAAAGTATCATTATCATTTTAAGCGGTCTTAGTCTTAAGCAGTCGTAAAGGATCACATTGCAAACACAATTTTTCTGAAGACCCAGAAAGAATTTTAGTAGCCTTCCTACAGACAAGCTTGACTCTCCCTTCAAGACTCCATTGTTAACTACTGTTACAGCCATACCTCTGTTTCTTGCCACTGCTGTGTTGAGAAGGTTAGCTCTGTAGTTCCCTACACTGCTATATTTATGCCTTTTCTATCAAAATCATGTTGCTCAGAATCCTGCTCCAGCATTCCACAGAGAGGTGAATATGAGATCAGCAAAAATTTCTTTCTTAGGTGAGATTCACAGCTGATGTTAGTTAGGCAAGTTGTGACTTCAGAGACATTTAGATGTTTTACACCAGTGGAGATGCTGGCTCTGTCTTCCTGCATGTGTACCTATATATATCCCGCATATATTATATATTATAGTCAGTTGAAATGTTTGGGGGTTTTTTTATTCCTTGCAAAAAATTTCCTCCTTGACAAAATTAAAATTTCAGACTTTAATCCAAACAGATGTTGAAGAAAATGTCATTGTCATCTTCTAATGAAAAGTTATTTTGACAATATCAAAACCATTTCTAAGGAGAAAATTTCTTTTTTTTTTTTCTATTTTGCTCTTTTTTTTTTTTTTCCAGCTAAAATTGGTTTAAAACCCCATGTAAGAACTTAGTCCTGCAGATTTTCATGTGCTGTTTTTAATTCTTGGAAAAATACTGTTTGTCATAAAACTCCTTAAAACTTACTTTGTCTTTTGTCCATGTATTGTATTTAACCAAAGCAATACTCTAAGATACAACCCTCCTCCACAAAACGCCCAAATCATCATCATGATGACAATAGCTTAAAATCCATACAGAATGTGAATATAAAGTATGTTACAATCTTGATTTCAGGACAAAATAAAATATGTTTCAGCACTACCTATAAATCTAATCTTCAGATGCCTGTAGAAAGGAAAAATATAAATTAATGCACATAATAACTTGTGAATACCAATTTGCACCATGAATCATTTTGCATAAGCAATTAAGGACGGGAAGTTTTCAACGATCCAGGCTATATATGGTATACAAACAAAATGTTTCATCCTTTATGAAGTGTTTTTCAGATGAAGAATCCTTTCCCAGTGTAAAAACATAAATCTAATGAAAATAACTGTGTAAAGGAATAAGTCTGTGGAGATTATCTTAAGTCATACTATGTTTTTTCGAACAGTTTGTGTTCAATTTTTATATGCCAAAATGTGAACAGAATGACCTAATGTATTTTTTAATTTGAGTTATAATAAAATATTTTCAAACTGCTGTATATAAGCCCACTAAGGAGGGATCCTGCGGTGGGTTTTTTGGTGTTTTTTTTTTTTGTGTTTTTTATTTGTTTGTGGGTTGTTTTGGGTTTTTTTTCTCTTTTCGTTGTTGTATGCTTATTAGTGTGTAGACTTTAGTTTCCTTACAAACCAAGTTGAAATAAAGTAATCTTCATGGTAGCCTTAAGCCACAATTTTATAAGGTAAATAGGATGCCTGTCTTCTAGTATTATATTGCATCTTATTTTCAACGGACCAGTGTTTTTTTAGTGAAACTCTACAAAATATGAATTATATGTGTAGTCAAAAATAAGCGTATTTTTAAATAGTTGACACTGTTTTACTAAAATTTTCTGGAGACCATGTTTTATGCAGATATGGGGTGCAGTACTGTATTTCAAAGTACAGCATTTCAAAGCCAAAAGCCAAGTGAAGACAAGCTGGCTCATCTCTTAATCATTGCCAGTTTGAACCCCATACAATAAAAGACTGCATGGGCAGTTTCTCTTGGAACAAATTAGATGAAATACAAATAGAATAAAACTGGAGAAAAATGAAGACAGCTTGTACAATTGTGATCCAGCATTTTGGTTCATCTAAAATGGAAACCGATGTCAATGAGTTTTGAACTGCCATTGTGTGGTTCAATGGCAGTAAAGGTTAATCATACAATATATACTAGGCTCAGACCCTAGGACTGATTTATTGGGAAATATATGTTGGTGTAATCCTTCAAGGTACTGTGTGTCACTTAAAAGTACTTGATCATTAATGAAGTCACTGAAATTGAAAGTTCTCTAGGATATTTTCCTTCTACAGTTCTACATTAAGCATCAACCCAAATATCACAATGAATGGAAGATTATCCTTTCCTTTGATGTAAGGCTTGAAAACAATATCGTCTTGATGAGTACCCACCAAAAAAAAAAAAAATTAGTTTGGTTGACTGATGTTATTAAACAGTCTTATCAGCATAGGGATGAGCCATATAGAAATGTGACATTAATTCTTATTGTACAGTGGCTTATACTGGTGTACATAGAAGCAAGTTTGAGAAAGATTAAAATCCTGGTAAATGTAAGATTCCTATCTTGATATCCAATGTATTTAGAAGAAAAGGCATGGCTTTTTCACGTCATGTATGCAGTTTGTGCCTGTAAAGGAACTGATACCCTATTCCAAAGTAAAACTGAAATCCTTGTGGGTTCAAAACTTGTCTCTTCCCTTTTGGGTAACAACTACAAAAATCTTATCAGATCTGAATGCCTTCCAGGAAGTGGACATATGCACACACCAGCCAGCTAAATTCAGCAGCCAAATCCCTCCAGTTTCCTGGGAACCAGCACAATGAACAAGGTCTGCTGTGCTCTGAATTTTATCTCACCTAAGAGGTTCAGGATCACTTGAAATTTTTAGAGTTATTATTTCAGAGGAGCTACTAAGGAGACACTTGCTGGAAAGTTAAATAAGCTATGCATAGCAAAAAAAGATACTGCTTTATAAAAAAGTTTTCATTGATTTTAAAAAAGCAAACTGGCTCTCATTTTCTGTTATTTGTTTGTAAAAGCAAACATGCAGGTCAGAGTACGTAATGATAGTTGAACTTACTACATAAAACAGATCCCTGTTTAAAATACAGACACTTAGAGTGAAAAGTCTTCCAGCTTTGCTAGAGCTGTAACAGCCTCCAGTAGCTGACGAGCTGCCCCAGCCCACATGGAGAAACAACAAAACAGTGGTTTCATTGTAAAAAAATGCAACACAAATTAGGGAGTGTGTTTCAGACAACAGACAGGTTAAGCATCAGCAAGCTGCACAGTGAACAACCAAGACTGACAATCTGCTTGACAACAAATGTTAGGTGCCACAGAAGAAGAATATAAATCTTTGGTCAAATTAATAAAATACGAATGTTTGCAGCCACGCATTTTAGACTCCTTTATTCTTTACAAATGCAAAGATTTATAATCTCATAGATCCTTAGTTTTATATATTGTCTGGTTATCTGTAAAGAAAACTGTACTCAATAATTTGAAAAGGTAATAAATGTGGTGGGGGGGGTTTATGTGAATACAGAATTAGATAAAATTACATAATAAAATTTGCTGGTCTTGTTGCCATATTTCATGGACTAGTGGTCAAAACACAAATGTTTATAAAATGTGTTCTTTTAAACAAGTGAATTCTATGGCTATTCATATTGGTACTGTACCTCAGCAAAAACTTTTTCCTTTAACAATTTTTGGCTACTGAGAAGTCTGCCATTTAGAAGTCAGGTGTTTTAATCAATATAAAATTTGAATATTTGATCCAGAAGTCTGAAGCAAAAAATAAAGTTAAACATCCACAAGGTTATTCTTCAGCAACTGAAGAGCTGTCATAATTACGGACTGTAGAACTGTCAAAACAAAGTGAAAAGCAGCCATGTAACACATATATTATTCCCCAGGGATTATTTTTGAAAATGAATCTGGAAAAATTGATTGAATTTGGCTTCAAGTTCACTGAAATTTTTTTATATTAAAAAAAACCCCAAACCAACCCCAAACATCAACATAGTATTCATTCTGGAATGTCAACACAACCAGAAATTTCAGCAGTGCAATCTTTGCGTTATTGTGAATGGATCTGAGACACTCTCTTGATGCTTTAAATGCAGCCACTTCAACAGTACTTCCAAAAAAAAAAAAAAATACTTCACAACTAATGTTCTTGTTAAAAAAAAAGGTTGAATATTTTAAGAGATCACTGAATTATAAACTATTCTGGTATCAATCCTCTTCATTATTATGAGAATGAACAGACTTTACATTTAGAAATCATGAGCATTTTTAGTTCTGTTATTTATTAGTGTTAAATGTTTTACACAAAATCAGTCAGAGAAGAAACAGAAGAAATAAAGCAGATGTCCACATAGTCATAGAAGTATTTTTTAGAAGTGTTTTTCCTAAAAGAACTTCTAAAATATTTGGAAGCAGAAGGGGTTTTTTAATGCTTAAACACAGTTACTGTTTCACAGATATGCTCAACACTTGCACCTTCCATCAATTTGAGATACAACTGTAAATGCACACAACCCCCCAGAATAAGATTGATTCTTTCTGCCTTGGGGAACATTTTATACATTTGTTTGCCATAAGAATTTAAAAAATAAAACACTAAAGAAGATCATTAAAATCTAGGAAATCTAGAACTTCAATATTGGAATTCTTTCCCATGCACTCCGGAAATCCTCCACTTCTGCTTTTATATTTTTTGCACTGCTCTTTTACCAATATGGTAGTAACTAGGAGCCACAGAGAGGACCAGGTTTCTGTTGTACTAAGATCTCTGCAGCTACAGATCAAAATTACAGTGCTGCTCCCAAAAACCCTACAATTCAATACTGAAACACAAATCAAAGCAGGTAACAGTGCAAGCAAGCAAGATGGCACTTCTCTGTAGCACGAGTGTAGCTTTTCTATTGAGCTTGATATACTGTTAAGTCCTAAGTGTTGAAATACATTTTTTTTTCTCCTCAATTTAGAGAGCCTCTCAGAGAAGGTGGCGCTTAGAAGACGGTGTTTTCTACATTGCTAAAGGCCTTATCAGCTGCACTGGCTGTGCCAAGACAGCACAGTGTCTAACCAGGATTTTTGTCATTAGCGTTTAATATTTGAACTTGATGACATTTGGTGGGATGTTATGAATGAGTAAAATTGGAGCCATTTATTAGGATAGCATCTTGAATCCTCGACGCTATAAAAGGATGCTGTTGTACACGTGCCATTAAGGATTAAAAGAGAAAAACAATCCCAACAATGTATTCACTAAGTATAGTCAGGCAGAGGCTAACTGAAAAGGAAGGCATCACTAACAAAATTACTTAAATTAAAATAAATACAAATCTGGATTCCTGCCAGAGATTCTTGCTTATATCTCTCAAACTTATACGGATTCCTTGAGTGTCTCTGCCTTTGGGTGCAATGTCTTTAAGCTCTGCCTCTCTGGTTCTCTGATAAAAACTCAGCATATAGGTCACAGCAGTCTTTTTTCCACTGACTCAAGAGGCTTAAAAACCAGGTATGTCTGAAAGGAGAAATCTTCTTCAAGGCAGCCAGGCAACCAGAAGTTAATGAAATTTAGCTAAGATGAATTTTATTTTGTTTTGTTTTAGAAAATCTATTTGTCATCTGGGTTACGGAAGACAAAGTCTTGAATGTAAATACCAAGTTTCCCTCAACACAAGACCAAGGACCATGAACTCATCTGCTCTTCTCTTTATAGCAGACTCTACCTTCAGCATCTCTATCTTGTTTTCTTAGACCTTTCTCTTTCTGCTTGCACCTAATCCTCACTCAAGAAGCATTAAGGTTAAACATTAACACCCACAGACTGAGGCTGCTGTTACCTTTGCCTTCTTTTCATACAGACTGTCCCATTCACATTTGAAATGCAGTTCAGATTAGATAGCTTAGAATAAATATCCATACATTTCTCTGTGTCGGTGTAGGATAAGAAGCTCTCTCCTCCTCCACAATAAATGTCATATATAATGGGAAGAAACAGTCATGCAAAGCAAAGCTTTTACAAAGCAATACAAAGTAGTGTAAATCATCCTCGTTCCGTCCTTGGTCCAGAGTCTTATCCTGGTGCTTCATATCCCACAGGCCATTCAAATCCCTTCTCAAATCTGCAGTAAAGATCATCTATGTGCCTTTGGCCACCTGCTTCTGCCAACAGGGTGGACTTGAGAGCTGCATTACCAATGGGATGTCACAGTTGCAGATTTGTACTTTGCTTTTTTTGGTTGATTACTCTAACCTGCTGTTTTAACCAAGAAGCTGTAAAACAAACTGGCTAGGCTTGGACAGAGCACTTTCAGTGGCTGATCCACTTCCACCAGCGCATAATAGAGTCATGCTCAAAGCAACTACCAGTCTTAGAAACTGTTAGGCTTTCACTATTGTATTGAAGAAACCAGTTCAATATCTGTAAGAGGACTTACTACATTTATGTTCCCTGTTTGGAGACTTATCCCTATTTAGAGTTCAGGATTGTCACGCAAACTACAGTAATATTACGGAGAGCAGGTGGAAGATTAATGAAAAAAGGAAATAAGGCAGATGGATAGGGAGAGGTTAAAAATATTAAACCAAACAATGCAAAAGGCTCTATGCAATGAAATCCTTTCTAAGTGACTCACTTTCCATCCCATTTCTTTCCCCTTTGGTTTTTACCTTTTTCCTAGCTGCCCCATTTTCTTTCTGCTGCTGGCCACACCTGCAGGCTTCTGTGCTGGCACCAGTTATTACTAAAGCACAGTGCTGCCCTCGTGTCTGCCATCACATCCTGCCCCTTCTTTGCTCTCCTACCTTCATTTCTATAGGTACATTCTTATTTAAATCAAGCATCCTTTCCCTCAAGGACCTGTGTTAAAAAGCAGTTCCCCAGTCCACTCATGCACGGCAAGTGTAAACCAACTAATATCGGCCCACTTTGAAAAAAAGGAAAAGCTTTCACCTGTTTCTTTGGATTACACACTGTGACAATAACTTGTGTCATCAATATTTATGATTTACTACTTCTCTCTAAATGTTTTCCGAATGTGTCTCCATGCAGATGCAGTCTCTTGGATCAGGAGAATAAGAGAAACTCTGGCACTGTCTCGTGCCACTCAGCAGTTGCTTCCCTTTCTGTGGAGTGCTAATGACTACCACAAAGCATAAGACATCCACACTAAGGGACCCAGGGACTAAAATTCTGCAGGCAACAATTCAAAATACACACAAAATTCAACAGAAGGCTTTGACTTAAAACCTCCCCAGAAGTCACATTATTTCCTTTCAGAGATGACCGCTGGAAACTCCCATGAAAGTGTGCCATCTCAGCGTGGAGAGTCCCTACCCTGCCTTTAATTGTGATAGCTGCTGCCCTAAACACATCCTTTTGCTGCTGACACAGACTGAAGTTGTGGCCAGCACCATGTCAGCCAACTCCTCATGCTCCAAGGCTATCAGTAACATATGCAGCAAATGCTCCTGTGTTCAGATCCGTAACTTGGCTTCCAAAGTGACATCCTTATTCATTTTCTCCTACTATTTTAAAGAAGAATATACTACAAACAATACTTACTGTTTTGCTTTTCAAAAAGAGTATGAAACAAAAGCTCAGCTAAAACAAATTTTCTGGGAGACTGGAGCAAGACAAGCACTAAAGTTTTCACTGCTCAAATGAGAGATACAGTTCTCCTGAATCAAAAGATATTCAGCTTGAATGTTACAGTTCAGAGGAAAAACTGATTAAGTCCATTGTAGAAACCTGCAGTTATTTACCAGTAGTCATCAATAATCCATAAACTCTCTACTAGGTCTTTTGTTTCCACCTTATCTATGAGATGCGCAAATCATATTTTATGGTTTGTTGGGGTTTTTTTAACCAGCTTTAAGAAAGTTTTTTAAACTTTAAGACTGCAGTCATCCAAAAAGGAACAAAAGGGAACACACACAGGTATTGTCCTAAAGTTCAAACTGGTTTACGTGTGGATCAATGTCAGCTCTTAGATGACACTGAAAGTACATGGGATCTTAAATAAAATGCTTTTAATAGCATTTGGAGACTGTTTCCCCATGAAGCTTTCCTGTAAGACAAGCATGTAGATCTCATTACTTATCACCGAACCACAGAACATGCTGAGTTGGAAGGGACCCACAAGGATCATAAAGTCCAACTCCCAAGTGAATGGCCCACACAGGAATCAAACCCACAATCTTGGTTGTTAGCACCATGCTCCAAACAGCTGAGCTCATCTCAGTTCATCTCTCCCTGAAACTCTCCTAACATGGTTCTATTAATTCAATAACCCGTGAAAGCAAAGAAAGAATTTGTAGGAACTGGGTTCCTATTATGTTAGTGTAATCTCTGCATTACAAGGCAAGTGTTTAGCGAGTGCTAAGAAGCTTGAGTTTGTAGGTTCAAATTATAATAATCTGACACCGTCTGTTTGGTGGCAACTGGATCTAGGACAAGCAATTTAATGGAGTCAAAGTGGTGCCTCCAGCAATTCTGAGGATGCATAGAAGCATTTCCCTTCTGCCTTTGAACAGTGAGCAACAAACACTGTAGCCTAAAGGAGATGGGGAATCCTTCAGGAAAGCATAATCACATCAGATCCACACTGCAAAATCTGCAAAAGAGAACTGTCAGAAGGGGAAACAATCAAGAGTATGTAAAGCAAAAAGCATGTAAAATCATGGTGCCAAATCTCTATTTCTACACCTCCTCACCACTCCTTTTCAGTTCCCTCGGGCTGTAGAATAGGATACAGCACTCTAAAAAGAACATGCCTGCCCCACCAATGGTACTGCAAGCTCTGATATTCCCTGTGAAAAAAGAACTCAGATTTTCCGATTTTAAAAGCCTAGGCTGCTACATATCGAGCCAAATGAAACTCTCCGTGAGCAATTGCCATCACAGAACCTACGCAAGACAAGGGAGCCAGATATGGTTCAGCAAAATTTACTGTGAAAAATCTTTAGGAGGGAGGATATTGTTAAAAGACACATTTCCAACAAAATTTTCACTCAGATGTTGTGTGGTCAGCAAGTGCTTCCATCCACCTACAGAGACCCGCACTCACACAGGTCATGTCTTCCTGGGGAGGAAACTATAAATAGAGATGCAAAGCACAGTACGAAGAACCCCAATCTATCTATAGGCTCTGTAAGGCTGTGTGTGTTCTGCCAAAGAAAAGTTCCTGCACAATGCAGAGGCAGATGTTGCTGGCAGCATTTACTTGGAGGGCTCCCTATTTCTGCAGCTATCCAACCCTTTACTGTGTGCAAGGACTTGGCTCAGAAACAGTTCCTTTCAGCTTTCCCTGCTGTTACTCTACTCACTCCAGCATACTTCAGTCCTCTTCCCATCAGAGTTGTTACTGAGCTTCCCTCTTCCCCTCATGCGGGACTTTACCAGTGTTCTCCCATGCTGTTACCTAATCTTCTGAACTTCTTTCTCCTATGCAGAGAAATACTGTGGTAAGGAGGTAGATAGTTCTTTCATGTGCTCGTACTCCCAGTTTTACAGTATCTTCATCCTGATGGCAGTAAGAAAGCACAGACAGGTATACAACAGCAGACAGAGTATTTGAAAAGGAAAACCCATCATTGATCATGTGGCAAGGCAAAGGGGAGACACATCAAAACATCTTCAAGGCTTCCTCAAAGAGGCCTGAGTTACACTACCATCTGAAGAGACTAATCCATAAAAGGAACATGCTTACAGAGTTTCAGTGAGACTAAAGGATGCAGCAGGAAAAATAATTAGGAGACTGTCAGCTGAAATATATCATAGGGTAATGGTTCCTGCTGC
This sequence comes from Cnemophilus loriae, assembly GCA_013397755.1. NCBI lineage: Eukaryota > Metazoa > Chordata > Aves > Passeriformes > Corvidae > Cnemophilus > Cnemophilus loriae. Next base: position 1,494,309 of record VZTF01003335.1, read on the forward strand.
TGGCAGAACACAATCCTCAAAAATAAATGTCATCAAAACTCTGCATTATTTTCAATGCAGGAGACACTGATCTCATGGCAGAAATCTATTTTTATGTTATGTCTGATGTGCTAAATGATTCATAAATAAAGAATATTTTCTATAAGAAATACTTCTCAAGTAACCAGACAACTAACATTGGTATTACTAAACTTAAGCATGTCTCTTTTTTTCTGTTTGTGAATAATCAGATAGAAACCCCTTTGCATACAGCCTGCTGACAAACAATCTGAGCCAAGATGGACCTTTTACCTGAGCATAGTGATAGCTCAGCCAGCTCTGAATGGCTTTATCCCACAGCAGTACTTAGAAGAAGAGTTTATAGGTAGTAGCTATGAATGGGATTCTAGGCAGGTATTAGAATCTACAAAATCCATCCTCGCATCCCATCTTCCACAATTTACTAGGCTGTATTTACTGTTGGAAGCAGTGGACAGAAGAAGAGTGATGTGCAGAATGAAAGAGATGATGTTGACAACCAGAGACCCACACCACCCTGGAGCACACTGTGTTACTTAAGTGCATCTCACAGTCAACCAGGAAGCCCCGCTTCATCTGAAATGATATCCCATTTGTGAGCTCCAAAACTGCTCAGGGATACAACCCAAAGCACAGGTATGACTTGGATGTTCACTCCAAAAGCATATTTCTGATTAAAGCTTCTCTGCTGAATACATCTGGAGAAAATTTCTCTTTTTGCTCCTTATGTTTCACTTTCTCCTCTGTAACATACTGGACAACTTTTGTTTTACATTTTTAGATCCATTGAGCTGCAGACATTTCACCAAAGTTGCAAGTCCAGACTTTTCTTAGACTGTATCTTGTCTGAGTGGCCATGGCACAGTGCAAGGTCCTGGTTTCCTACTCACTCAGTCTAGAGACTCAGCCAAAGGCTGAAAGAGTTTCCTTCCCATGGAAAACTGTGTCCAGGAGCAACCCTGGCTTCGGCTCTGCATCTTAGACACAGCCTTAGCTAAAACACAACCAAAAGATTTTACAAGACACATCTAGTGCTCTCACAAGGATGCTCAGGTGTAAAGTACTGCTACTTGATGGCACCAGCTGGTGAATTGGTAGGAAACAGTGATCATCTGGTGGAAAAACTTCTGTTATTCTTGCTTCTTCCTGAATAGCATGAATTCATTGCATTCTATCAAAGAGTATTGCCTCAGCATGCACTCAGAGATCACTCTGCCCTAATTTGAGGGTGGAGCCCTAGCAGTTTATATCTTCAGGACATTACAACACAGAAGCTTCCAACTTTTTACATTTATTACTTATGAAAATTGTTACTAAAACTCATCATGTGAAAGGCGACTTTCATCTACGCATGTTCCTTATATCCTGCAGCGTGACAGAGAAGTGGTAAAACGTAATCATGCACTAAAATATTAATAAACTGACAAATTTTTAAACCCAATCTCATGATTTTTGAGCAGCTGGTGTTGGCAATCCTACATGTTCATTGATTATTGCCTTCTCCAAGGAACTGCTAGAGTAAATACAGAGCAGTGTTACTGTTGGGAAAGGGTAGATTAAGCCCAAATATAGCTGCATAGAATGTTCTGAAATGTGTCTGATAACAACTAAAATTAACTATGACTGACAAGTGGGCACTGGGCCAAGAAAGCAAAAGATTTAGGTATTCAAGTCAAGCCCCCTGGCAGAAACTGTCCTGAGTAGCTCCAATACAACTGTATTTTAGTGGTTAATACTGAGAAACACTGCATGGCATCTTTGTCCAGTCCATCACAACACCTTACTAGTGATCTGTTTCAAATGATATGTTTGTACAGAACATTTCCTCTAACACAACTGCAAGGGAGGTTTATGTTGGTCTGGGTTTTTTGTCTATAACATAATCTTGCATTGTTCCGGAAAGTTTGTTATAATACTGCATGGGGGATGTGGTTGTCTCTGGACTCCAATCTGTGAATTTGGACATGAAAATGCTGACAAGAAGAAATTAAATACAAGGACAATGCAACTTCCTCCAGTACTTATAACACATCAGAGAAAAATAAACTTTTGCTGTGGACTGTAGATTATTTGAGAGGGAAATACTTACTGCCCAGGGAGGGAAAAGGAAAGTGAAAGAAGACTTTGGTAGGACTGTGAAAACAGAAAACCTCGAAGATGCATTTTACCTCTCAATGTCCAGAGATACCACTCATTTTATTTGGGAACCTATTTCACTACGCATATAGCATTTAAAGGAAAAGTTCAGGAATGATAAGTTACTGCAATCATGAGATTTCCCTTCTGGTTGTAAAAGAAGAAAATGTGTTGCAGCAGAAAGCATGGAAAGCACGCACACAGAAACTCTGAACTCTGGTTATCCATGTCAAAGTCAGCAGCCAGAGGCAAAATATCCAACTTTACAGTACAGCATTTCAAAACTGGGAAGTGTTATAAGCCATGGAGATAGGGCCTGGGGATTTTGAAATTAGTTTCTCAAAAGTAGAATGAACAGGGTTTTTAGGTGATTATTATTTTACTGACAGCCAACACTGATGTCTCAGTTGGATGAAAAAATTACCTTTGCTCCTGCAATTCTGAAAATCAAGGGGGAAAAAAAAGCAATGACAACAAAGCTGAAAAGTAGTGAAAGCAATATTTACTGTAGGTTCCTCTAAAGCTTTTCACATCTAGAAACTGGACGATAAAAGAATATAGAATAAAAGAATATTGCTTACCTGGAATAAAGCACTGTTTTCACAATTTCCATTCTGCTTTTATTCAGGTAATACACAACTGCAGTGAAACGGTCTATAAAAAACATAACCTACTGCCCCAGAAGTGTTATTAATTCTTTAGGCTTTATAATAATGACATCATAAAATTTTCAATTCCTTCATTTACTTTCTCAGACAAGTTCTGCGTGGGAACCAGAAAAGAATACTATAGATATGTAACAAGAGGTAGATACCCCCAGATAAGATTCAACACCTTAAAAGCGATTCGTGACCCCCATCATACAACAGTGAACACAATGCCTTTATTGCCAAAATTGCTAGTAAGTAACTGTTGCTATCAAGTATTTCATATATAGGAGCTTTATCTCAAGACAAAGAAGTGCCCAGGAAACAGAAGTGAAATACAGATTTATTTCTAAATTTATAGAGAAGATATAAATGGCTGCCTCCCTAGTACCATCTCCTTCAAAAAAAAAGAGCAAGAATTCTGTTATGAGAAAGTTACACAGTAAAAACTTTGGTTAAATTTATATTAATATTTTAAGCCTATCACCATTTTAAAATAAAAAATCTACAATTTTTATTAATTTTCAGTGTTGATAGATCTATGAAAGAGAAATCTCTTAGTTGTCAATAGAAGCCTATTTCCAAGAGTCATCTCTGCTGTATGGAGTACATATGGGGGACAAAGCAGCAATAAATTCAGGTTCAAGTTTTAGAGGTAACTACCACCTTAGTCTGTGTATAGACTTAATTTATTTCTTTCAGTTGATAAATCAAATGGAACGTGTTTACAATACCAGCCTCTTGCATTAATAGAGTTTATCTTGGTGATCATCTCCTAGTTTGGGGGTTTGTAAATGTTATGTATACACACACACAAAGCAAATATTAAGCAAATCCAATCTAGTACTCTTAAAAATGAGTACTGCATAAACAAAACATAAGTGCACATGGCAATTTTATGTTCTACATCCACCCACACAGTTGTTCTCAGCAATTCAAGAACAGAGTTGCATGGGCAGATTGACAGAATTTGAGTTACAGACATCTGTGCTGAAATAATGATCAGCATATGAAGGTTTTGTTCATTAAGCAACTGATTATGGTCTTGTTTTTTTATTTATTTTATCCTCAAAAAGAAAATAAATACAATAATCACAGCAATAACAACAGAAAAAGGCAGAATAATCTCAAGGTACTCTGCTTCCTTCATTCACTCCCAGAGATCTACTCATCATGAAACATACTCTTAGTGCTATTCCAGGAACAAGCCATGATAAACAAATTTGCAGGTATGAAACCAGTGATCTTAAAAATATGGAAAAAAATGGAATAAACTACAGGATCCTATTTTCCCTAGCTGCTGCCAATACCACACTGATCTCTAACAGACCAGATGTCCAACTGCCAGTCTTCATGAATTGTTTGTCTCAGTGTCTAAAACTGAGACCTCGGCTTAAAGTCCAAAGCAGGAAGTCTTGTCCTTCCGGGACATTTTGTTTATGTTAACTGTACAAAGTTTTGTGGTCTTCAAAAATTCCCAATCTTTCTTTGAACCCTTCTTGGGTGAGTGGCCTCATTTTGCCCCAATAACTTCCTATGGCAGCAAGTTTTACAGTCAGATTATCCACTATGTCAGCAAGCCTGATAAGCAAAGCAGTCTTGGCAAAAGTCTAGGGACTAAAGCAAGTGATGAACCAAAAGTCTAAGACAAAACCAAGTTTCTTCCTTTAAAGGAAAGACTTGATTTTTTTTTTTTTTTTTTTTTTCCCCATAGAATGTTCTCATGCTCTTGAGGTACACAAACAACAGCACAACCTCCATTTGTAAATGTAATTTTATTCATGTCATCCTCCCCTGCATGGTAAACAATTTACCATCTTCAATTTTGTGAGCTAAAACAAGGGAGAGATCACACCTAGGTTTTGTTCCAACAGCTTGCAGCGGCAAAGGTTCACAGCTTACTTTTAAGCACCAAGACTTAAATTGATTAACTGAAAAAGAGGATAAATCTGAACGTTTTTCACAGCTTCCCTGGAGCTCCAGGGCACAAATCTTTTCTTTCTCTGGCTTTCAGTCAATACTGAACGACTTTTCAAGAACTTGATTCAAGAGAAACAATGAAGCAAGAACTAGTTATCCAACGGTGTTTTCTAAAGGCATGACCTGCCACAAAACCTGTGCTCTTCCGGTACTGCAGCACGCAATCATACTGGAAAAAAAGGCAGAAGAGCAAAATACAACACAACTTTAGTGAGTGAGCTTAACAGGCACACCTAGTTCTTCCGGCGAATGCTGAAAGAACTGAACTGGAGGAGCTGTAGTGCATCTGCAGACAAATATGCCCAGAATCATCGTAATACGAGTTAGATCCCATGGAAATCAAAAGGTCAGGACTGTTACCACACAAACCTATCTATGATTCACATCATTCTACTCCAAAAGAATATGTGTCCCACACCTCCAGGGTCTTCTACTCCATTTACGACTTGTAATCAAACCACTTTTATTTTATTTTTCTCAGGAATAAATAGAATCCTGATCAGCAAATTCTTTTCAACCATAAATTATGCAGCACATCTTCCAGCTCATTAATACTGCCTTGTCTTGAAAGCTACAGGGATTTCACAATTCTTCCTGTAACATTTACAAAATATTTCCATAAATTTCCTATTTACTGAGCAAATAACATAGCCTCTCCAGTTAATGTTCCTAACTCAGAGTCAGAACATCCACTCAGGGTATCACGTATGGAGCACCCAGCTGGTTCTCTCGATAGGAGAACAGCACGGACAGAGTTTGTGGGCTTGAAATTTCCCCAAGAAGAAAACCCGCCTTCAGGGCAACAGGCACAGTTAAGAACTGGTGCAGCAAAGACCCAGGGTTCTGGTTCATAGCCCTGCTCTCAAAAGTAAATGGACGTGCAGGGGTCCCAAGGGCTTCCCCTGTTACTGAACAGTGTATCTGTACAGTGTACTGTACAGGATGTCTGTTCAAAAGGGGATAAATCCAAGACAACTCAAGGCTCCCTTTTGCCACCACCAAACTCAAATTCTAAAATCTAAGTAGAAGGCGTTACACGGGTGGGTAAAAAAATCATATTGCACATATTTTATATGGGTATTTTACTTTCTAAAATATCTCCTATGAATAGATCTTCCCCCAGTTTATAAGCAAAGTACATTTTAATAGTTTTCACTCAGTGCATGACCACAGATATTTTTATAGCAAACATCTCTTCAAAACTGCATGTGGGACTCTCAGTAAGCAATGATCTAACTGGTGGGGGTCACTAAAGATTAAACATTACCAACAAATGATCCTTTTTAGCCAGGCCTCAGTATGTTTCATCTTAGCCAACTCACAGGATGAACGCCAGCCATGAATTCATGCTGTCAGACTTGTCACAGCAGGATGCTCTGGGTCACTAACAGCATGCCAGCTGGCACCTGCCTGGGATCCACAGCAGGCACGGAGTGACGGAGGAACACCACAGGCCCATGAGCTCTGTGCAGGGCAAGGCTGTGCCGTGTCCTACAGCACCTGAGGGGCTGCCGACTTCTCAGGAACACTAAATTCACAAACAGAAGCAGCATCGTATCACATTCCCCTGGTTTATGATGCTGACTTTGTTTAGCAAAAGCCTTATTTTATGCAACAAATTAAACATTTCTGATGTTTTTGGAAGACAGTGGGAGAGAAGGGAACGTCTTGATAAGGAACACGTGGATCACTTGTTAAGAGTGGAGACACAACAATTAACTTCCAGAAAACAAAACCACTGCTGCATCTGTTGCAAAATGTGAAATATGTAAAAATTTTCGTAAGAAAGGATGTTATTTGATCTTTGTATACATTACAGTCTGATCAATAAGAAAGGAGAGCTAACCTGTGAAACAGATAGCAGCTAATAAGCAAGCTCTAAGTGGCGTCCAGGGGTTAAAAAGACAAATTTCTTGTTGGTAGAATTGCCTTGTTACACCTTGTTAAGGTTTAGGGCTTGACGTGATTCGGTGGTCTCAGACCTAGCGGGAGGTTAACAAAGGCTTAGGATGTAGGAAGAAAGATGCACCAACGATAGTGGACACAAAGAATGCAGAATTTACAGGCCTCAGGGACATCTGATGAAACTCCCAAGATAAGGAAGACAACTTGGCAACCGTGCTGAATCAGCCCCGACTGGGTAAAATGTAATTCTGGGAGGGAGAGACGGCAACCACCAACTCAGACCACCAACTCAAGAAACCCACAGACCCAAGAGAAGAGAAAGATTGATTATGCAGGCTCATTAGTATGGGAAACAAGAAAATCATTGACAAAAATAAGATAGAATACTAAAAAAAAAGAGAACTAGGTAACTTCTAGCCCATTAACATTAATGCCTTTGTTTGCTAAAATACATACAAAGTAAAAGGTTTTGGTAGTTGGTGTGCTTGATTTATGGAACACTACCAAGGACCCAGGCTTGTGCAGCTCTGAAATAAATATTCAATGTCTCTCTCGAGTGTGCCTGTATCAGCAGTAGTGAGACTAGCAAGACCAGGGAAGTGATTCTTCCCCTGTACTCAGCGCTGGTGAGGCCACACATTGAGTCCTGCGTCCAGTTCTGGGCCCCTCAATTCAGGAAGGACTCTGAGGTGCTAGAGTGAGTCCAGAGAAGGCAGTGGAGCTGGGGAAGGGTCTGGAACACAAGTCCTATGACAGCAGCTGCGGGAGATGAGGGTGTTTAGCCTGGAAAAAAAGGGAGGCTCAGGGGTGACCTTGTCACTCTACAGTTCCCTGAACGGGGCTGTACCAGGTGGGGCTCGGCCGCTTCTCCCACGCAACCAGCGGCGGGATGAGAGGAAATGACCTCAAACTGCGCCTGGAGAGGTTTAGGTTGGAATTTCTTCACAGAAGGAGCGACTGGGCATTGAAATGGGCTGCCGGGGGAGCTGATGGAGTCACCATCCCTGGAGGTGTTTAAGGAAAGCCTGGATGTGGCACGCAGTGCCCTGGTCT